>JAJKFI010000052.1:8264033-8327257 GCA_029204185.1 Lerista edwardsae | reverse complement strand
GAAAAATAATCAGAATGTGAAAACTCAGAAACAATATTATTTAAATATAAATTAAAAAGAAGGGGGGCTAGGAGACATCCTTGTCGAACTCCTCTGGTGGTACAAATTGGTTTTGTCAACTTTCCTTCTGGGTTTAGCCTAACCCTCCAAGAGGTGTTATAATATAACTGCTGTATTAAAAATAAAAGTCTCTGATCAACATTTGTCAGGGCTAATTTTTCCCACAAACGAGACTGTATCAAAAGCAGAAGAGAAATCAATGAAGGCTGGAAAAAGTCGTTAGTACGGTCTAGTAGTGTATTTGACAATTAAATGATTTAGAACAAAAATTTGGTCTATGGTGCTATGTCCCTTCCTAAAACCCGCCTGTTCTTGGGCGAGGATGTTATTTTCCTCTACCCACTTAGACAATTTTAAAAGCAGAAGACGGGTATAAATTTTAGAACTGATGTCCAGAAGGGAAATGGGCCTCTTGGCTACCACCATACCGCAATTTTTTAAAATAAATCCACATCAATTTAGGCCCCAATCCTATCTATTGTTAGCAGCGCCAATGTAGCTGTGCCAGAAAGGTGCGTGTGAGTAATGTGTGCATGTGAGGAGGTGAACAGGGGGCAGCTGGAAGTTAAATTACAAAAAAAAATTCTTACTTCCACATAAGCCCTGGAGCTGCCTGAGGGTCTTCTCAGAGACACACCATTTCTTTTGGTTGCATATATACAAGGAGAGAAAAGAAGTGGGGAAGTTTGAAGTGGAGGGATAGGATTCAGTGTGCTGCTGGATCCACCCTTTTCTGACTTCTCCCCATCCCCATTTCAGCCCACCTCCCTGCCTAGTTGTGCCCCCAGTTCTCCCAATTCCTCCCCTCCCCCACCCCCTGCCCCCCCACTGACTTACCAAGTCTGGTGGGCATGGTGGAATCCAGCCACAAAGCTGAGGCACTGGCTGCCACCTCTTGTGGTAACGCTCACAGACTGGCCACTGATGGCATGCTGTGCATGGCGTCAGCAGCCATTTTACCACAGGGAAGACTCTTCTGCTACTGTAAATCCCTCCTTCCAATAGCCTGCTTCTGAATGGGATTGGGCTGTTTGTCATAGAAAAGGATCCAACAGATAGCTCCAATCCATAAAGAGTTATTCATGTAAGTCCCATTAATTTCAATGGGAAATGTTTGTTGCAGTAACAAATCCTTTTGGTTTTAATGGATTTAAGCACCTCTTCCTTTCTCTGAACTGGGGCCATGTGGCTCCCCTGCTAGCATGCAAATACCACATTCAAAATCTCCAGAAGTCCAAACCATTCATGTGCTGGCCGGTAAGTGTTGACTCTTTGCACTGGATCAAATTCCACATGGATCTTACTTCAGGACAGTCATATAAACAGACCAGATGGCTGGGAAGATTGTGGCCTTCAGGCAGGAAATTATGAAGTTCCTGGAGGCAGTTGGCTGGTCACTGTTTGAAAAAAGATGCTGAATTAGATCCAGCAAGACTGCGCTTATGTTCACCTTTGTATCAGAGAACAAGTTGGAGCCCAGGTGGGACAACATCAACACTTTGTGGGAGGGCTGCAAATGAAGGAACAATGTCTTTGGAAGCATAATCATTCCATGAAGTCTGGTTGATCTCTCTTGAAATACATGAATACTTTTCATTTGGGGAAAAATCCTCCCTTTGAAAGAAAAAAATGTGTATTTGTGTTATTGGGTAACCTTCAGAGCAATCCCCACAATGCAAGAGTTCCTGGTCTCCAGTCCATGAGTTGAGTTAAGCACTTTCGTATTTCTACATGTCCTCAACATTCTGAAAGGTCCACCAGGCTCATCCAAATCCTGCAAGTTCAAAGGACCACTTATGTGTGTATGTGTGCATGCGTGCGTATGTGCGTGCATGTGAACTGTGCTTTTTAACTTTATAAACTGACTTCTGCATACCTTGGGAGCCCCTCAGATATGTAAAAACCGCTAAGTTTTTTCAAGTGACTCCATTTTGCAGTAACAGTGAGAGGCACTTAACCACATATTACAGAGGAGGAGGAGGAGGATGAAATGGCTCACAAGCTGAACCTGCCAAATCCAGGAACTCTGCATATTAATAATATCTCAGTCATTTCCCTGTTGACAAATCCTGGAAAGTCAGGAAGGAGTATATTAGCAATGAGAAGCAGGGGACGTGACACATGCAGGGTTGGGTGGAAGCCCTGTGCCTTTCCAGTGACTATCAGACATAAGCCTCCTTCTTTGCTGGAGGGGGAAAAAAGAGGAAGGTGTGGTTCTGGTTTCTGGTTTTGGCTGCTGGAGAAATTGATTGCTGCGTCGGCACCTTTAAAAGGGCAGAAATGTAAACATAAGAAGCTCTTTCATTTCTCTGATATCCTAGAACTCAGAAAAGCGATATTTTTCACAGTATTAAAACAGAAGATTGGAGGGCTGTGGGGGGAATTCAGAAGTTATCATATCCACAGCCTGGCGTTGGCAGGGAATTGGGCAGCAGCATGGAATCATAGTGTACTGCTCAGAGGCGGATCTACAGGGAGGGCAAAGCTCTAAGTGTTGCAAGAAGCCTTACCGTGTTATGTAAATCCCTCCTCTCCCTTGCTGCTGTAGCCAGTAAGCAACGCCAAGATGTTGCTTTTCCCTGTGAGGATTGGCTAAAACGGTGCAGGAGAGGAGTGATGTCCACTGCAAGGTAAGGCTTCTTGCAAAACTTAGAGCTTTGCCCTCCCTTAGATCTGCCTCTGGCACTGCTAACTACTAAAGTGGCTAAGCCCAGTGACATAGCAACAGGGGGCGACATGGTAAATACGGCAGGTGCCACAACACACCTTGTAAGCAACCCCTCCCATTCACCATCAGAGCAATTCCAAGCAGCAATGGCAATGCACAGGAGCACTCCTGCATGTTGCCATTGCAGCCTGGAACGGCTCACATGGTGAATGGGCGGAGACGCTAACACAGCACGTTGCTGCACCTGCAGTACTTACCACACTGCTCCCTGTAGCTATGCCACTGGCTAAGCCTTCCTTTGTCAATGCCCTCTGTCTTATGACCAACCCAACTCTGACATCTTCTAAAACCAAGGAAGAACCTAGGATTGGTTGGCCTGCTCTTACTTACGACCTTCCTATCTCTGCAACCACAAAAACAGCAGGCAGAAGCCCTCTCTGAGGAAGCTCAGAGCACCGAGCATTTCCCACCACGGGGAGGAACTCTGCAGGCAGATGCTATCCCACAGGGAGGGCTGAACTATGGCGCACATTGCTGTGGAAGTGAGACTTGCCAACACATGCAGCACCGTCACAGAATGTCAGAAGAGGGCTGTCAGAAGAGGTCAGAATGTCAGAAGAGGTGTGTTGTTGGGTTTCCCTGTCAGATATTGTGGTTGTCCCTAATCTGGATGCTCTCAATCCCTCTCCTGGACCAGAAAAAGAAGAAAGAGGGCACAGGTACAGTGCAACATTCTGGTGCCAACAGGAAGCACAAGGATGGACCCAGGTCTGAGGGGGCTCTTGACAAAGTGCACTGAGCCACAGGTAGTACTAGATGACCTCCAAAACCCTTTCTGTGATCCTATGATTCTAAGTGCCTTCCATGGGCCTCCTCTTACGCAATGGGCCTTGCCTTACCTTGGTGTGTGTGTGTGTGTGTGTGTGTATGTGTGTATGTGTGCAGTGTATGGTTCTCCTACTGCCATAGGTGGCAACAGAAGTTGGAAAGCTCCTCTGCTGTGCCTCCTATACAAACCCTTGCTCCTCTCACATCCCCTAACCCTGAGGCAAGAGAAACACCCAACAGCAGCCTGCAGAAGTCCCTGTGATAATGCAGGAGCCTCTGAAAGATGTCCATTCACAGTAGGGCAAGCAAGAGGAGAGCATGTCAGAGTGACTCTTTCAGCTAAGAAGTTGCTGTGCCGTCACACGAAACTGGGCTATTATATAGTCTAAAGTGGAACTGGCAGTAGGTTCTCTGCTAATAGCCCTGAGGCCTCCTCAACACCAGCCCTAGAACAGTGCCACGGCACTGGGGTCTATGCACTCCCTCTTAGCAGCAGGGTTACAAGTGGCTGTCTAGTCCTGCTGCAGGCCGAGTAGAGAGAACATCGTTCATTCACAAGCTTGATGTATTTAGGTCACCGGATTTTGCTTTTCATAGAAGAATTTTAGTGCAGAGGATGCACAGCCCTGGATTTTATCATCTGAAATTGCTCTTTGTTGTATGCAAAAGAATCTGTGCAAGGGGGTGCCTGAAGCCTGATCTTTGATCTGCGTCCCAGATCTCAAAGAGCTTTTACTCAAAGTCTGAGGTTTACAGAAATCAGGTCAAATTAAGTGTTGTAAGAAAGAATGACAAAGGAAGTAGGCTTAACATTGTGACTTTCCTCCACACATCACCACTTTCTTACTCCCCCACAGCCTCAAAGTCACGGGCATGATTAATACCAATTTCCTATCACATTGGTATTCAGCTGACAGAATTTGAAATCTCACAATGATGGAAGCATCCTTTAATTGGAATACCATCTAAAATGTATTGCCTTAGAGCTAGGCCCCTTTTGGGGGGAAAGGCCCACTTTTTATCAGATGCACCACAAGCAAAAATTCAGCAAATGCTGCCTAAGAGGCAGTGATAGGGAAAGTAGCACTTTCCAAAATGGCGAAAAACACATAGCCTCCATCAAGGGAAAAATGCAGTCAAAATTATGCCCCAAGTGTTTTGTTCCAGGATCTGAATGGAATGATCTAAGACACAATTGGACTGTATATCTGTACATGCATATGTGATTTTCTCTTTCTGCATCCTGGTGGGCTTTTCTAAAGATTGGTCATAGCCACATAATGAGATCTGTTCACAGAAAACCTTTGCTCTTACTCTTAAATTAAGAATTGTGAACACTTAAACCAATGTTAGTACAGATACACTAGATAGGAGGCTCTAAGTCTTCAGCCTTGGGATGAGGACCCCAATGGGATTGCAAAGGCTCAGTTGTAGGGTCTCGGCAACTTATGGGAATGAAAAAAGTTGATGACCACTGGACTAGCGCACCACCAGGTAAAGGGAGAGGTGTCTGATATACCTTTCAGGTAACAGGAGATTGTGTACCAGTCCTGCTCAGGTGCTTAGTAATTGTGCTAAAATAGCTTTCACTAGTGCCAGGCTTCTTAGTAATGTTTTCTGCCCTCTCTAATAAGAACATTTAGTTACAGTGAACAGTGCTGGAAGTGGACAATGGGCAGTGGGATGGGGTGGGCGGATAGGGTGCTGGGAGGGGTGGGATTAATGGTGGGGTCCTCAGTCTCATTGTTTGTTTGTTTGTTTATTTGTTGATTGGTGTTGTGACACAAAAAAGGGTGAAGACCACTGCTCTAGGTCGTAGCGGAGCCCCCTTATCTAAACGGAGACATGCCAGTGCAAAGTCCTGGTGAGATTTTGAGAATGAAAACAGTCATACAGTGCCTCTTATAGTCAAATACTAATATGCTGCTGTATCAGAACATAGTTTTAAAAATTGAATATTTATAATTTCTATATTTAAATATAAATTATATTTTCTTGAGAGGTGTCTTGGATGCCTCGGAAAGAAAGAAAGAAAGAAAGAAAGAAAGAAAGAAAGAAAGAAAGAACAGGGTGGTATTCAAGGGAAACAGTGGAAAAGAACTTCCCAGCCTTCCCTTAAAATGAAGCTTTGTTTATAATTACTTATCTACCTAGGACTGCCAGATTAGGGATTATGGTAGCCTGTGGATAGGGCTGGCCTAGCTCTGAGATTGGCTGGAGCAACAGCTTTGAGCCCTGAGTTGCAGAGGGGTTGCCTGCACCTGCTGTCTGCCCAGTGCCCATCACCCATGGAGGTGCTTCAGTTCATCTCTTTCATTGAGAGAGAGGGGGGGGAGGAGGAGGAGGAGGAGGAGGATTGGGGCAGCAGCAGCCCACTTCTTCCTCCAGTGCCACTTCTGTGGGCAATCACAGCAATGGAGCTACAAGACGTCTCAGCAGAGCAATCCTGTTCGCTCAGTTTCACAGATGTTCAGAACAGATTATCTGGCTTGGCTTCCTTGACCTTCTTGCCCACCCAGCAAGAAAGCCTGATGGACCAGAACGAGAAAGAGTCCCCCCCCCCCCGCATGCCTCCTTGACTGCAGCTCTGGTACAACTGCCTCCCCCTCGCCCTGCCCAGCTCTGTTTGAAACAAACAGAGTTAGTGGAACTTGCCAGGAGCACTTCCCAGCAGCTTTCATAAAGGTTACAACATTATAAAAGGCACATCTGATCTGTAAACAGCTGTTTAGCAATAAACTGGCTCCAGCAGCCCTACAGGTCAGACCCAACAACCATGGTATGAACCACAGAACATCTGTTTCTTTTCTCCCCTTGGACAGATAATACAACTCTGGCTGAGAACTGGATCAGGTGTATTCTGGTTTTTGCTGTTCATCAACTGCACATGGTGCTGAGGTCCTTAACAGCCCAGATTCTTTCAACTTTGGGTCAAATGCTGCTCTCAATCTCTAGGGTAGGCTCCACCTCCCTCCTCTTGAGCTGGTTGTGCAAGCCCCCCTTTATCTTTCTAGTGATACAAAATACAGGCATGCCCCAGTATCCACTGGGGTTCTATTCTGGGCCCCACTGTGGATACCAGAAACCATGGATATTGGGGAAGCCTTTTTAAAGATAGGGGAACATCAGTGGTTTTGCTGCAACAAGGTAAAAAAAGAGAGATTTGTTTAATGTTCCCCTATCTTTTAAATAGGTATCCTAGTATCCATGGTATCTGTGGGTAACTGAAACTGTGGACACCAAATCAGTACATACCGGGGCATGCCTGTATTAACCAATTGTTTTCTTACTCCTTCTCTGCCCTCCCCACCCCCACACTGTGACTTTTTTGCCTGAATCATTCCGAAAGATCAATCAGGTTGAGTAGATAAAAAAGGTTTTTTTTTCTTCAGCCATTTTGAAAGACAACCAAAAAAATCTCTACTTGGCCACATCAAGTCATGTCCTGATGCTGACTACCTGGATAGTCATCTAAGCATGTTGCGCTCCCAAGTAGCTATTCTACATGAGCCAGGGGTGTGCCAGGGTCTCAGTGCAACAGGCTCTCAAAAGGCATGGGCAAAGTCATATCCAACCCACAAGGTGGGTAAGAAGAAGAATCGCTGGCTTATTTCGAACAGCCCTTATTCATCTATTCCAGCTCATTGTTGCTCCTTTCCTTCCCATAAAATGGAGGGCTGTAGCTGTCGTTGTCTCATAGCAAGACTACAACCTGGGATGGTGCAATGTTTTTTGTGTGGTACCCCAAAGCCACAAGTTGGTGGTTTTATTTTTCATGCAGAGTAGCACAGGTGGGCAGTAGTACAAATTCTCTGCTGTCTCTCAGAATGACTGGTACTATCTGCTGAAATCATTTTGCTGGCCAAGTTGAATTCCTTTAATGGGGTGGGGGAGAGTCCTCACATGGGAGCTGCTTCTTTTCACTATTCTTGTGCTGTGTCATTTGTTTGAGGGCACCCTTGGGTATAACGCGGCGTACCCCATGGGGGAAGGAATCACAATGTCTTCTTTCTGGCATTGATATGCTACATTTCTGTTCAGATGGAGGGTGGTTTTGAACAAATGACTCCTCATTCACTTGAGCAGTACCTGCATAAGAACATTGCCAATCACGTTAAACATGTTTGAGCCAATCCTTACTAGGCTAGTGGTCCTCAACTTGTCAAGAGCTGGAAGTCACCTCAAAGCCCAACCTGGACTAACAGACTTACCTTCAAGAATCTTGGGTGGGAGGAGGGAGGGGACCAAGCAGCCACACGTCCCCTTCTTTTCCCACCCAACACTGCTACAGGATCATTCTGCCTTCTTTTCTTTCCAAGAGAACTGGAAGAGAAAGAGAGGCAGAGAGTGGTATGGTGACACTGTACATTCGGGTTGGAAATGTGGAGGAAGAGAAAAACAAGGTGAGGCAAGGCAGAGTATAGAGGGACTGCCATGGCAGCCAAAAGTAGGTGGATAAGTGGGAGACTGAGGGGGCTCACAAAAGAGCAATCAGAAGGGTATTATTATTAGCAATTTGTGTGTGCAAGTGGTATAAGAGCCCTTGTGTGCAGGGCAATGGCATAGCTAGAGGTAGGTCAAAACAATATTTATGGCACCGCAACACACCATGGAAATGACCTCTCCCCATCACAACTGGAGCCATATCGGGCAGCCAGAACAACACAGAGGAGATGCCTCTGCATTACTCTGGGTGCTCAGTATGGTTCCAGCATCAGGGAGAGGGGCCGTTTACATGCCATGTTGCAGTGCCATAAATACTTAGTGTTTTGACCCTCTCTTGCTATACCGCTGGTGCAGGTCTGTCTGAAGGCTCTCATTTGCTGGTCTCTTCCTACTTGATATAACATTGTTATGACAATGACTCATGCAGTGAGGAGTGCTGTGGTGTTCCTGTGCGTAGAAGGTGACATCATGCAGGTACTGTATCTCTCCATTGCCATGCGTGGATTGGCTCAGTCAGTGCACGGCTGATGTGGGCGCATTGTCAGCAGGCTCTCTATGATTGTTGCGTATGCCAGTACTGCTGCAATGCAAACTGGGAGAGCACCTGTTGTCGTTGCATTTTATTGATATTTTTATTACCATTATTCATCAAATTTTGTATAATGGTATCCCCCTCCTTTATCCTTCAACCAAGTAAGTAGTTTAACTTGTTTACTGTTGGGGGTGCATAGGATCCTGATTGTAATCCTATGCATGTCTACTCAGAAGTAAGTCCCCTTGTATTTAGTGGGGCTTACTCCCATGAGAGTATGTGCAGGATTGCAGCTTTAGCTAAACTAACATTACACTAGTGTAAGCAGCCACTGGTGTAATTGAATTGCTCTATCCTGTTAGTTGTAACTAATTTTTCCCAGTGGTTTTAGTGTCTCAATGGTACCTGAGTACTGCTAATGCTGTCTAGATCAGGGCCTTGCAAATCATGCAGAAAACAGACTCACCATTTGTTCCAATCCAAAGCTCCCTAATATAGCGCTTAGTTCAGATGTGCTGTTCAGCCCAAAATATCTGATCTCTACTCTTCAAAGTAGTTGATATAGTTGGGAATTGCATATACAACAGCCACTAGGAGTATCCACTCAACTAGAATACACACGTGGAAGCTTGCCTCTGGGCAAATGTGGATATGAGATGGATTAGGAAAAACAAAAACGCAATAGAGAGTATGAAAACAGCAATGGGAGCACCATTAGACTGGTAAGACTGATACAATTTCAGAGCTGTTGGGATTTCATGGTTCAAAAGGGTGGAGGTTGTTGGTGCTAGTGTGAGTTGCTGAAGTGATGAAATTTTACCAGTATTATTTTCACCTGGTTTGTGAAGAATGTGCTGGGGTTTTGTTTTTTTACTCAGTAATGGCCTTTGGTGTCCCATTTGCTCCTCTGAACAAATCACACTGAAATTATTCCCATGTGGCTTCTTTCAGCTTACCCATGAGTTCCTCACAAACAGTGGCGTTATTCACCCGGTACGCTGGGCGGGGCTTACCTTTGAGCGGCAGTCCGCCCGTTGCATCATGCCGCGTTCTGCCGCTTTCCCGCCCGCCCCCCCCCCCCCCCCGCTGAAAAACGCCACTGCTCACAAATAAAATGACCCCAAAAGAAAAGTCACAGAAGTAAATTTAAATTTCTGCACGAACCTTTAGACGAACATGCACTCATACTCCTGGTGGCTCCCATTTCTTCTGTGACTCACAAGAGTTGTGGTAGCCCCTCTGCGTGATGTCTGGTGAGGGTTGCAACCATCTATTCTCTGGGTTGCTTCTTGGAAACTAGCTTGGCTTCAATTAAGCAATGTCTTTACAAAAATTGGTTTACCACAGCTAAGGGGTCATGAAACCTATTCAGTGTTTCACCTAAGAATAGAAGTGAGAGCATTTTTTTTTGGTTCATCAATTCTGACCAAGGGAAGTCTAAGTGGATATTTCAGCAATGTAGTAACCAATGTGGGATCTCTGAGGTTATTAGTTAGCATAAATGGTGCCTCTTTCAGGCAGAACAAAAAAAATGTAAGGGTGAATGTTAGAGCATGCTGACATTTGGAAGAATGTGTAAATGGCAATAAGGTTTGGTTTTTAAAAGTGTGTAGTTGATCCCTTACATTTATATCATTTATTTATTACTTTTTTGTCTTGACTTTGCTCCATGGAACTTACAACATTTTACATGGTTCTCACAACCCTGCCCCCCACATACACGTGCCACTTTTTTCCTCACAACAACTCTGTGAGGTAGATTAGGCTCTGGCCCAAGATCATTCTTTGAGCAACCAACACCTGCGGGACATTCCCACGGCTAGGCAACCAACAAGGCTTGAACTCCTTCCCTGCACCCCATGCAAGACACAGAAGTGGCTCATAGCAGGTCATTGATAGCCAGAAATGAAGAGTAGGAGAAAAAATGCCACTTAGCCTTTGCTTTTTTATTGCTGCCATGGAAAGGTAAAGGAAACCAGCCAAAAGAAGGAGCTGATGGAAGACCCTGGTCTAGGCAGAACATTCTACCATTTTATCATGGATTGTCTTGTTAAATTATATTTTAATTCCCATTATAAACTGTTTTGGGCACTCTCTGAGTGGAAAGGTGGAATTAAAAAACAAATCCTTAAATAAATATGGCTGAGTCGGGATTTGAACCTGAGTCCTCCAACTCCAACAATCAAATCATTATGTCATACTGGCTCCCCTTTATCTAGTAGTTCAACCATATGATCAGTCCTTTCACATATCAGTGAAGCTAAGGAGCAGATCATGGGCCAATGTGCTGAACTCCAACTCCCAGGAGGCTGTCAGAGAGGGAGAGGAAATACAGACCTTAATAATTCACTCTCTTGTTGAGGCAACAGACGTAACCAAACTATATCCCAAAGAAACCAGCAGTCTTCCTTCCCCAATGGCCAATGCAGGCAAAAGCAGCTGGTCAGCATCACAGCCTTTTGTAGATGCTTGGCCAAGTTGTTTGATGACATGTATTTGCTAATCTGGGTTTAACAAATCTAAACATGAACATAAGTTTCTACCCATTAACAGCATTGCTGATGATTTAGTGGTGGCATGTTCAATATTACAATTTTCCAATAAGAAGTGTACATTTGTTGTTGTAAGGATCTGTTTTCACTTGTCATTTGATTTCAAGGCTTGCATAGATGTTTCCACCAAGTGATTACTGGATGGATGTCATAGTGCAGTGGTAATGTGCCAAATGCCATTGCACTACATGGAGTCTTTGAATTTTTCAGAAGTAAACCATGGGCCATTGTCACTTACTACTTGCTCTGGCAGACCTGCCCTTGCAAACAAGCTCCAAAACTGACAGTTGCCTAGAAAATGGTAGTAGATTTCAGACACAAAATCTCAGGCACCCACAATTATTTCTGACCCCAAAATGGACCTGCAAAGCCAATATACAATATGCAAATATTGTCATGGAGTGGCTACTCCCATGGATGTAAAGATACAACCTTGGACTGACACTGTGGTCGCTGGCATGATATCCCACATGAAGCTTGTCCAAAATCTTAGAGTTTAGATGATATGATGACTCAGAGTTCCCCCATTACACATCCTTAATGTAACCTCACCCCAATGATTATGAAAAAAAGATCAACAGCACAATTGTATGCATTTGGGTTGAGAAGTCCCATTGTGTTCAGTGGGGATTACGCTTACCCTCATAAAACTATGTATATGATTGGAGGGTCGTCAGTATGTTTTCAGCCCTTGAATGTGGCTTCCTAAACCTCAACCCATATAGGGTCACTCTTAGTTTCCCAGTCAGTCTTATTATGGGACACACTCTACCTAGAATAGATTGAAATAGTGAACAGATTCCATCCCTATATCAGGTGAATCCTCACCTGCTACAGGTCAGTGTGAGAGGCCATCTGCATGTACATACAGTATGCTTCTGTCTTTTTGTATGCAGTATCATAAGTGTAGCCTGCCAGGAAAATGGCATTTGAGCTTTAGCCATCAAATAAATTCTCTTCTGTGGATTCAGAATAGATACTAGAGGCTGGTGGTGAGTGATGAGGACACATTTTCTGATTGAACTTCTTCACACCCTATAAGGCCTCCTTGTCTTTGTGCCAAGGTACATTCTGCTGCTGACAGGAATCTGAAAGCAAATGTGATTGGCCTTTCTTGAGTCAGGCATCACATGCTAACAGTACCATTTGTATTCCATGAGGAAAAGCATCACATGCTAACTCAAAAGGCAAGGATGGATTAATGTGTGTGAGCACACTGTCAGATGTGACCAATTTCTTCACATAGAAGAAGGCATCTTCCCGGCTTCTGACCAAACCCATTTTGACCTTTCTATAAGAAACAGTTCAGGGGATGCAATACACTTGCCAAATTGGACAGAAATTGGCCACAGTAGTTAACCAACCCAAGAGGAGTAACGCAAGTTGAGACACATCTTTAGGCTGTGGAGTTTCCAGGACTGCATCAATTTTCTCTGGAGGTTTATGTAAGACTTGTGTGTCTGTAATGTGCCAGTACAGAGTATGCAGTTGATTGCTTTAAAAATTCATGTTAGTTTGTGGTCCATTCTCGCTAAGCATTTCAATGCAGTTTGCAGAACTTTCAGATGTTCTTCATTGCATTTCCCAATCACAGAGGTCTCCAAACTTTTCAGTATAAGGGCCACATTGTACTGTATATTTTACACATTTTCTCAGGCCAAACCAAATCAGTTTTATAAATGAATGAATTACTTGAGTCTTTAAAAAAAATCAGCATGATATGATTCAGGACAAATAAGAAATGTGGCAATTACAAAGAAACAATGTCGTGCTTAAACTGAGAAAGTTTTTTTTTTACTCATCGTATATATTTTTACTCATCACGTATCAAACATTAGCAAATGTACTGACAAAAAAACAAGTTGTTGCAGGCCAGATAAAATCTTGTGGTGGGCTGGATTTGGCCCTCAAGCCATAGTTTGGAGACCCCTACCCTTTCACAATAATATTCTGATAGCATAGAGTTCTTGGATATCTTGCAAAACATGATCCATTGCTCTTTGCCAGACAGCTAGAACAGATGCAAGGCCAAACGCTAGTCATATCAGTACAACCCTTTTGAAATATGGATGGTGAGATATGCCTCAGAATCTTCTTACTTTCACCTGCAAGTAAGCTTGTGACAAATCAATCTTATGGTCAGCGCAATCCTAACTTGGGCAGGAGCAGGCAGGCAGGCTGGCCTGCGCTGCGTCCTAACCAAGTTAGGAGGCAGCAGGAGCTTTGTGTGGGGTTAGGGAACAAATGTCCCCTTGCCCTGTGGTAAGCTACAGGTAGCCTGATAGGGCAGCTCAGATCTGGACATGCAAAATTGCAGGCACAAGTCCGAGCCTCTTGCAGTGGCCTGAATTGTGGCTGCGCTGGATGGAGATAGGGTTTGGATGCAGCCTAATTGCCGCATTCATACTCCACTCCACTTCCCAGGCCGCCCCATCCACTGGAACTTCCCCCTCCCCTCCCATTCCACCTCTGCCTGCCTGCCCCCTCACCCAGAAAAGCCCCTGCGCTGGCTGAACTCTGCAGGCACATCTGGGGCGATGCCAGTGCTTGCATTGGCCCAACACCTCTTCAGCTGGCACAGACATGCCTCACAGCACGTTTGCAACAGCTTTGGGGCGATGCAACACACATGCGTCAGTCCAATGGGCGCCTTGGATTGAATCACTTCTGTCCTGACAGGGTAACAAATATGTCATTGATACATGGCAAAAGATAACTGTCCACCTTCCAAATAGGTTTCATGGTAATCTTGAAATCTTCACAGAGCCTAAGATCCTCCCTTTTCAAGAACTAGAGCAATTGGGGTTGTCCATTCAGGCTACCTTGATGATTATGCCTTCTTTTAACAAGCAATCCAACTCAGCATCTACCTTTGGACAAATAATATAAGGAACAGATCTGATTTGGTGGATTGTGCATTCTTGAATAGTGTCAGACTGGCTTTTATAAATTTTAAGCTTCTTGTGCCGTCTTTAAATCCTTCAATGTATTTATGGTTCTGTACAACTCAAGGTTCTTGGATCTCACTTTCACTGCCAATTGCAAGGTATTTGTTGGAAATCTCACCAGCAACCCAAAGGCCACACATATGCGGGTGAATGCCAGGCTGGGTTACACAGTATGCAAAACTAATAGATACAATAGATTCAACATAATCAATCAATCAATAGTATTTATATATTGCTTTTCAACACAAAGTTCACAAAGCAGTTTACAGGCAAATAGTAATAATAAAGTTAAATGGTTCCCTGTCCCAAAGGGTTCACAATCTAAAAAAATGCAGACCACCAGCAACAGTCACTAAAAAAGACACTGTGCAGAGGTGAATAGGGAAAACTCCCCTGCTCCCCCTGCTAAATATAAGAGGAATACCACTTGAAGAAGTGCCTCTTGCCTAGTTAGCAGGGGTTAATCAGCATAACCAGCAATTAGTGAAACCTAATTGAGGATTCATTTAAAGCCCAATCCTAGGCATGTCTACCCAGAAGTAAATAAGAGTGCAATAAGAGGATTCTCTTATTTGGAGTTGGGCTGGCACAGTTAGGCCAATAACGTTTGGCCAGCACAAGGGACACAGACATGCACCATCCTCCCTGACTCCAAGAGTGGTCCAAATACATTTTACGGTGGTCCTGGTGCCAGCCAAACCTTGCTAGCCTAACTGTGCTGGTCTAACTCCAGGTTAGGATTGTGCCCTAGGTTTAATGGGATCTACTCCCAGAGAGGTGTGTATAGGATTGCTGCCTTAGGCATACATAATAATTTCATTTCCAGGTTCCTACTATAAGCTAGGGACAATGCCATGATACTGCATTATTTGATTTTACTCATTACTGACCACAAAGAACCCCAAGATCACATGCCTGGATTCTACCATGAGGGGAAAACTAACCACACAATACCTATTATCCATTTATGAAAATATTTAAACGCTTATTTGGAAACTAAATGAGTTGTCCTGGGTGAGTCAGTAGTGACTATGTAGGTTATATAACTAAATTGCGATGTGGACAACCACAAACTTCTCTTATTACCAGAGCTACTTCTGCCTTTCAATAAGTTAGAGGGGGGTTCACAGTGGTAGGCCATCATCCATGAATGTGCCTAATCCCTTTTTAAAGGGATCTAACTACATCTTGTGGCAGCAAATGTCATAAATTAATTGTGCATAATGTGTTTATTTGTCTTGAGTTTATTGCCAGGCAACAGATTATCTACCTAACCTGGATTATCCTGAGTTCAAAGCTTCTTCTGATGTTCGGTCTGAACCCGGGTAGAAGGGGAACAGGTACAGTATGTGCCAGACAGGGCCGGTTCGAGGACCAGTGGGGCCCCATGTGGGGCATTCCCACGGGGCCCCCCCACTCACCAAGAGAAGCACTTGTGGTGCCATGTGTGGATCTGGAAATAGTTGGTGGTGACATGATGGCATCATCCCAACTGCTTCAAGGAGGTCCATTTTGGGCAGTTTAGAGGCAGGGGCAGGTGGGGGGCAAGGTAAAGCTCCTCTGCTCACCCCACTAACTTATAGCACATAGAAATTCTGGCTGCAGCAGCAGGTGTCTGGATTTCAGGTGATAAGCTTGTGCAGGGGCCCCCAAAGTGCGGGGCCCAATGTGATGCCATTGGTCACATTGGCCTAAGGCCAGCCTTGGCACTGGCTGCTCCATGACCATTATTGGAATCAAACACTGAAAAAGTGGAAAGCCCATCTCCATCGTTCTAGCATCCTGAACAACTCTGCTAGCCCTGGTCAATTGGTCACTCCTCTGTAGAGAGCAAACGTGTGACTGGCTGCATGAGGATGAATGCACTAGCCACGCCCCCACCGATGATGCACCAGCTAGCCACATTCTCTGCTCTCATGCTCAGTGTTCGTCAACAGATGCATTCCAAATGTCCAGTCATTGAGAGGATCTCTTTTCTGAGTTCAGGATTTGCATCTGTTGATGAGGGGCAAACACAAGGAGAACATCAGCCATGCTACATGGTCAACATTTTATTTCTGTTTGATTCAAGGCTTGCCGGAGGCAAGGATTTAAACAATTGCACTTGTTGCTGTGCACCTGCCTGGAAAGCACAGGCTAGATTAGTACCATGACTATTAGACAAAGGCCACATTTCTGATCTTGCATTGAAACCATGTAATAGCACCCCCGCCATTGATCTTTGGAATTTAATACTCCATATTTGGATGGAGGTTGATGATTACTGCTCAAACGTTAATGCAGTTTTCACACTTCCAAAATGAAAATGAACTTTTCCAGCTCTCATTTTCATTTTGCAGGTGTGACAACTACATCAACATTTACGGCACAATAAGAACATAAAAAGAGCCCTGCTGGATCAGGCCAAAGGCCCATCTAGTCCAGCTTCCTGTATCTCACAGCAGCCCACCAGGTGCCCCAGGGAGGCATGAGACAACAAGATGCTTGCATCCTGTTGCCACTCCCTTGCACCTTGTACCAGTAGCCCTCCACCTTTGTAAGGAGGTTGCACAATCCATCATGGCCTATAGCCCACGATGGACCTTTCCTCCAGAAATCTGTCCAATCCCCTCTTAAAGGCATCAAGACCAGATGCCATCACCACCTCCTGTGGCAAAGAGTTCCACAGATTAACTACCCACTGGGTAAAAAAGTACTTCCTTTTATCTGTTTTAACTCTCCCAACCCTCAGTTTTAGCGGATGCTCCCTGGTTCTGGTGTTTTGAGAGAAGTAAAAGAACATCCCTCTATCGACTCTATCCCTTCCATGCATAATTTTGTATGTCTCAATCATGTCCCCCCTCAGGCGCCTTTTTTCTAGACTGAAGAGCCCCAAACGCTGCAGTCTTTCTTCATAAGGGAGGTGCCCCAGCCCCATAATCATTTGTGTTGCTCTCTTCTGCACCTTTTCCAGCTCCACTATGTCCTTTTTGAGATGTGGCAACCAGAACTGGACGCAATATTCCAGGTGCGGCCTTACCATCGATTTGTACAATGGCATGATAATATTGGCTGTTTTATTCTCAACCCCTTTTTTAATGACCCCAAGCATGGAATTAGCCTTCTTAATTGCTGCCGCACACTGGGTCGATACCTTCATTCAATTGTCCACCAGCACCCCAAGATCTCTCTCCTGAGCTGTCACAGACAGCTCAGAACCCATTAGCCTATAGGTGAAGTTTTGATTTTTTGCCCCAAAGTGCATCACTTTACATTTGTCTATGTTGAAACGCTTCTGCCATTTGGCTGCCCATTCCCCCAACTTGGAGAGATCCTTCTGGAGCTCTTCACAATCCTTTCTGGTTTTCACCACCCGGAAAAGTTTGGTGTCATCTGCAAACTTGGCCACCTTGCTGATTATACCTGTCTCCAGGTCATTTATGAATAAGTTGAAAAGCACAGGCCCCAAGACAGATCCCTGGGGCACTCCGCTTTTCACCTCTCTCCATTGTGAAAATTGCCCATTGACCCCCACTCTCTGTTTCCTGGCCCTCAACCAATTCTGGATCCATAAGAGGACCTGCCCTCTTATCCCCTGACTGTGAAGTTTCTTCAGCAGCCTTTGGTGGGGGACTGTGTCAAACGCCTTCTGAAAATCCAGGTATAGGATATCCACAGGTTCACCCAAATCCACGCGCCTGTTCACCTTTTCAAAGAATTCCAAAAGGTTTGTGAGGCAAGACCTACCCTTACAGAAGCCATGCTGACTTTCCTTTAGCAGTACTTGTTCCTCTACGTGTTTTAGGATTTTATCTTTGATGAGGCTTTCCACCATCTTACCTGGAACAGACATTAGGCTGACCGGCCTGTAGTTTCCAGGGTCCCCCCTTCTCCCTTTTTTAAAGATTGGCGTGACATTGGCTATCCTCCAATCCTCTGGCACCGTGGCCGTTTGAAGGGACAAGTTGCATACTCTAGTTAAGAGGTCAGCAACTTCATTCTTTAGTTCCTTAATAACTTTTGGGTATATACCATCTGGGCCTGGTGACTTATTTATATGTAGTTTATCAATTTGATCTAAAACATCTTCTTTATTAACCAGTATCTGCTTTAATTCCTTCGTTAGGAAGGGCTGTTCGGGCTGTGGTATCTGCCCAAGTTCTTCTGCTGTGAAGACGGACGCAAAGAATTCATTTAATTTCTCTGCAATCTCCAAGTCCCCTTTTATCTCCTCTTTCCCTCCCTACCATCCAGCGGGCCAACCGCCTCTCTGGCAGGTTTCCTGCTTCTAACATATTTGAAGAAGCTTTTATTATTCCCCTTTATGTTGCTAGCCATGTGTTCCTCAAACGCTTTCTTGGCCTCCCGTATCACCTTCTTACTTGTCTTTTGCCAGAGTTTATGTTGTTTTTTATTCTCCTCACTGGGGCAAGACTTCCATTTACGGAAAGAAGCTTCCTTGCTCTTTACAGCTTCTCTAACTTTGTTTGTCAGCCATGTAGGCACCCTCCTGGACCTTGTCGAAACCTTCTTTCTTTGCGTTATACACTTCCGCTGGGCCTCTACTACTGTTATTTTAAACAGCCTCCGTGCAGCCTGGAGGGATTGGACTCTTTTTACCTTCCCTTTCAATTTCTTTCTAACTAGCCTCCTCATCTGAGGGAAATCTGCCCTTTGAAAGTCAAGGGTTCTTGTGTCAGATTTGCTCTGCACTCTTTCCTGGACATGCATGGCAAAACCAATCGCAGCATGGTCACTGTTCCCCAATGGCTCAGTAACACTTACATCCCTAAGTAGGTCCCGAGTACCACACAATATTAAATCCAGAGTCGCCTGGTCGGCTCCATGAGTAGTTGCTCTAAGGCACAGTCATTTAGCACGTCAAGGAATCCGGTCTCTTTTTCTTGACCAGAGCAGCAGCTGACCCAGTCAATATGAGGATAATTGAATCCTAACCAACTTTCCAGCACTGTCATAGCTGTGCCAACGGGGCATGTTCTGCATTCACGGAGGCCTCCTCGGGGTAAGGGAATGTTTGTTCCCTTACCTTGAAGCTGCATTGCCTTACCCTGGTGCTGGCAAGTTGGTTAGGACTGAGCCCTTAAGTTAGGAGTTCAATCTAACATTTAAATTAAATCTTGCTGGAACAGCAAATTTAATGGTTTTGTTAGCCTAGCCGCTTCCTTCTACTCCTGGGTTGGTGGGAAAACCCTTTGAAAGACAAAAGTTTTTCATCTCCGAGAGTCCTCACCCATGATGATGGTCAGTCTTGCATATAATCTGATGGCCAGCCAGCCAGCTACCACACCCTCAGTTGGGTGGAAGGACAATGCGGGGCTTATCATGGGTCCATGGGTAACAATAGAGGACCTCCTGTTTGAGTGATCCTGCCTAAGAGCGCCATAGGATTCTATGGGGTGAAAACGTATTTTAAAGATCATTAGCTTCAGAAAAGTGTTCTTCATTCCACCATTCGTCCTTTGGTTCGTATTCATACCCTGCCTCGCTGAGTTGCGATTATTAATCTGCTGGTGTTGCAATAAGTCATCCCCATTCCAGCCTCCATTCCAGAAATGCCATGCCAGCCAGCACACAAAACTGGCTGCAGCCTTTTCCAGCTCCTCCCCTCTTTCCAGAGCGCTACTTTTTATTATTATTATTAATTTATTGTCATTGTATTACACAACGAAATTCACTGACACCCGGAGACCAAACCAACACACACACTAAGCTCCCAACAATCCCCCCACATCCCCCACCCCCCACCCCCCCTTGAAATTCCTCTTTATAAAACACAAACATCCATACAATAGACAATAATACAGTCCAACTGCCCCTATCTACTGGTACTTAAGTTCGTTGTTCAATGCTGTTATGGCTCTAGAGTAAAAACTGTTTATGAAACGTGTCGTCTGGGTTCTAATAGTCCTATATCTCCTGCCAGAAGGCAACAGTTCAAAAAGGTTGTGAGCAGGATGGGAAGAGTCTCTAAGGATGTTATGTGATTTCTTTAAACAACGGGTGGCGAAAATATCATCAAGGGTGGGTAGCTGGAGCCCGATAGTGTACTGGGCCACTTTAATAATTCTCTGTAGTGCCTTCTTATCCCCTACAGAGCTGCTCCCATACCATACTAAAATATTGTATGTCAGGACACTCTCAATGGTGCTACGGTAATAGGCCAGAAGTAGACGCTGAGAAAGGTTCATCCTTCCAAGCACCCTTAGGAAGTACAGCCTCTTCTGCGCTTTCTTCACTAGCATATCGACATTTAATGTCCATGTGAGGTCCAATGAAATGTAGGTGCCCAGAAATTTGAAACTGCCGACCCTCTCCACCTCCTCACCATTTATATACAAAGGCAAATGCACATCTCTCTTTCTCCTAAAATCGATTATAAGCTCTTTAGTTTTTTTAGCATTAAGTGTAAGATGGTTTTCTTTACACCACAGTATCAGCCCTTGTACTTCCTTTCTGTATGCAGTCTCATTATTCTCATTGATAAGCCCCACTACTGTCGTATTGTCTGCAAATTTAATAATAGTATTGGTGCTGTACAGTGGGGTGCAATCATATGTGTACAGAGAATAAAGGAAGGGGCTTAGCACACAGCCTTGAGGGGCTCCTGTGCTTAATATTAGAGTAGAAGAATAATGAGATCCCATCCTTACTGACTGTGGCCTGTTCGTCAGAAAATCCTTTAACCACAGGCAAATCTTCTGATGTATGTCTAAATTGCACATCTTGAGAAACAGCCTACTAGGTAGTATAGTATTAAAAGCCGAGCTGTAGTCCACAAATAACAGCCTTGCATAAGTACCTTTTTGTTCCAAATGACGCAGTACCATATGAACAACAATAGACACAGCATCATCCGTGGATCTATTGCTCCTGTAAGCAAATTGATATGGATCCAAGGTAGGTGATAGACTAGCCTTGGTAGACTGAATTGTTGAAGCCATCAAGGGACCTTCTTGGCCCTCTTCTCTCCCTCTCTAAGGGCCCCTACTTACTTTTATTGAAAAGTGGTATATAAATATTATTACTACAGGTTGAGTATCCCTTATCTGGACTGCTTGGAATGGGAAGGTGTCTGGATTTCAGATTTGTCTGTATTTGGGAATAATTGCATCAATGAGAAATGTGTCCTCTTGCTCTTTCCATTGTTACCCATGCGGGTGTCTGCTGGCCTCTTTGACATTTTTCAGCAATGTCTACTGTATACAAACACACACCACAGAGCAGAACAAAGAACCTACAGCCTGTGCCGGCACTGTATGTGGGAATGAATATGAGAACTTCTAGTGTTCACACGCTACAGAATATATATAATATATATCTAGACAAAAAATATCTAGATTTCAGAATTGTCCGAATTTTGCATGTCTGGATAATGGGTAATCTAACTGTACTATTACTAATAATAAGTACCCTTTCTTGGTATGGAAATGTGAAAAATAAATATATATCAGCAAATCAACATAAAGCTTCCTTTTGCTGACAGTTTCGATAACAGTCATAAATTGATGCATTTATCTTTCTGCTAGTTGTAAATTCCAGTTATGGGTAAGAGATGGCAAAATTGTATCATGCCTTACATGATAACTACAGATACACTGTCTTATCATCAGCTCAGTAGCTTCATGAATCATATAAGCCAACGTGAACCCGACAACCCAAGCTGATAGGTAATGATGAGTACCTTATAGGGCCATTGTGTCTAAACAGGATGCAGATATTGACTTGGATTGCAAGGGTCCCATGTGCCAGTAGAAGGCACATCAAACACATTTCCAGAGGGTCAAGAACAGCATTTCAGGGGAAACAAACAAGGGACAGCAGCAGAAAAAGGAGAAGGGAAGCCACAGTACTGTAATAAAATTCAGTGTAACTGACTTAAATAGTTCCTTATTTAGGTCATTCAGGGTGCAATCCTAACCACCTTTCCAGCACCAGGGTAAGGGCAGTGCAGGTCCAAGGTGAGGGAACAAACATTCTCTTACCTTGAGGCCGTCTCCATGATTACTATTCCAGTGCAGAAAGCAGAACATGCCCTATTGGCACAGCTAGGTCAGTGCTGGAAAGTTGGTTAGGATTGTGCCCACAGTTATACATACAAAATACTTGTCTGTTTTTATTAGGAGATTGTCCTGATGTGTTTTTATTAGGAGATGGTGTCATTATTAATAATATAATAATATTTGGTATTTATATACCGCCTTTCTTGGTCATCAGATTGCTCCTTTGACTTTAATTCAAGGCGGTTTACATAGGTAGGCGTTTTCTAAACCACAAGGGTTTTTACAGATCACAAAGTTCTAATCTTTCAAGAACAACTACATACAGATCAATCAATCAATCAATCAATCAATCAATCAATCAATCAATCAAGGTACTTATATACCGCTTTTCAACACGAAGTTCACAAAGCGGTTTACAGGCAAATAGTAATAATAATAAAGTTAAATGGCTCCCTGTCCCAAAAGGGCTCACAATCTTAAAAAAGGCAGAATGCCAGCAACAGCCACTAGAAAGACTGTGCAGGGGTGAAGAGGGACAGTTACTCTCCCCCTGCTAAATATAAGAGGAGCACCACTTGAAAAAGTGCCTCTTGTCCAGTTAGCAGGGGTTTTATCATCCAGTCCTTCTTTCTCGCCGCATGATTGCCTTCCACCGGCTGATAATCTGCTTCTTTGCTCTCACCAAAGAGCAGCTGGCCGTCTAGCACAACTCCCCCTCTCACAGGCAGCTGAGACGGCTCAGATCTAATCAGCCGCATTCTCGAGGTCTGCTGCACATGGAAGCTTCCAGTGGTTTCAAACTAGCAACCTTCAGATCTTATCTTTGGGCAATTATTGCAGCTTTAACCCTCTCGACCAGACCTTCTGCCCAGAAGGTCATTATTAGGAGATGGTCCTCTAATTCCTGGAGATGCATCTTGTGTGTTTTGAAATAGGAGCCATCAGAGTATGGCGAAGATGTCCTACCCTCAGCTGGAGATATGTGTGCAACAAAAACCCAAAAGTTTTTGAAAGGACAGGGAGACAGCTGAGAGCTGGCTGACAGCAGCCAGAGGGGGGAGCCACAATGAGCCATGGAAGCAGCCCCTCCCACTCACCATCAGAGCCATTCTGGGTAGCGCCAGCAATGTGCAGGAGGCACCGTTTTGTTCAGTGAGCACCGGCACTGCCCGGTTATAATAATACAGGGTGTCCACAAAGTCTCTTTACAATATCAAGAAATCACAAAAAATGCAAATGATGAGATATGTTAATATCACGCCCCTAGATTTCTTTCTGTGGGGCTACGTTAAAGACATCGTGTACAGAACCTGAAGCAAAGGATCACTGATGCCGTTGCCACCATTGATGAGACCATGCTACAGCGAACATGGCAGGAAATCGATTATCGTCTTGATGTGCTGCATGCAACCAATGGTGCACATATAGAGGTTTATTAATTGATGCAAAATAAACTTCAATATATACTCCTAATATTGTATACTTTCCATACATGTATCTCTTCATTCGTTTTTGTAATGCAAGTTTGAAATTGTAAAGAGACCTTGTGTATAATAATGGTTCCAATGGCAAGTGAGCTACTTATAGGGTGCATTGTGGCTACTGCAGTACTTATTGTGCCACCCCCCAGCTATGCTACTGGCTGACAGCACTATGGAGTTGAAGGCTCTCTCTCTCTCTCTCTCTCTCTCTCTCTCATACAAAGAAAGTACTGTACAGTATTGCTCTTTCACTGTTATCCACATTTACTAAGGAATTGGACCTGAAAGACTGAGCATCACAATCCTCCTGTAGACCTTAACTTTCTGAGCATAAAACTGTGTGTGAGAGAGAGAGCACGAGCATGAGCCCGAAGCCTTCTCCGGGGCTGAAGCCACAAACACTAATTCCTAAAGTATGGTCAACCACAAAGGAGACCTCCTGAGCATAGGATGTGAGGAAATTGCTGATCAGGTGACAGCTTGACTTGTTTGGTGGTAGAAAATCAAATTTTTACTTTTTGATCATTCACAGTTTTCCATTTGGTTTTGAAATGCAACACGAAGAGCCACTGCTTAAAAGGCTAAAATTAAATCAACAAAGTCTAGGGTCAACTTGCCAAGCTCAAGTGTATCGGAAGCCTTCATGCAGTCCAGAATTCAGCTGGCCGGAATTCAGCTGCCTGGTAATAAGCAGTTTTAGCCATAAGGGAATGTAGCCCAATCCTGAGCTGTTCATAGGGAAGTGAAATTCATAGGGCTGCACAATGGGACTAGCTCTGCAATGGGGCTACTCAAGTCTCCACTGGCTATTTTGCCCACAGATAGTATTAGGCATCCAACCCAACATCCAAAGCCCTGTGTCAGGCATCCAACCCAACACGGGGGTTTAGGATGTGGCTGCAAGTGCCATCACCAGTCCCAGCCACCCTCCTGGAACCGCTCCTCCCCCCCCCCAGTTCTGCCCTCCGCCGCCCCCCAAATGCTGCTTCGCCAGCCCACATGCTGTGGTTGCTCCTCGGCCCTGAGATTCTGCACTGTGGGTGCAGGCCCAGTGACAGCATTGGGGCCTTTGGTGGTACCACAAACATACTTCATGGCATGTTCGCTATACCAGAGATGGTAGTAACAGCTTACTGCCAGCTTCAGGATTGGGCCCCAAGTCTCACTTGCAATCAGCTGTGCTATCCTGTTTTTTCACTTTCACTGAACCCCTTGATTCAAGTTGCAGTTGCTACTGAGAATACGTGGAAAGAATGAATTTAGCATACACATTTTATTGTCTGCAAATTAGGGTTGGGAAAATGTGCCTGAGAACTTTTGTTCCAGACTCACTGAATTGTATTCTGAATGTGTTCTCTGCGTTTTGAGTTCTCACCACCTCCCACTCATTGACAGATAAATTCCTTTCAACAATGATGTCTTCAGAGAAGTGAACCTCTTGTGTTCATTCCCTCCCCATGAATGGGACACTGTCATGAGAAAAAAGGTGTGTTGCCTCTTCCAGGTCAGAGCTGCAACCCCAAGAAAGTAGTCACTCTGACTCATAGTTCTTCCACCACCCAAAGCCAACAAGAAATATAGCACGAGACTGTAATAGTATTTTTTAAGGTTTCTTTTGTGAGAACCAGAAACGTAATTCTTTCCTTAGTTTCTTTTTCTGACTCTGTATCAGTCTGCGCACTTCCCTGTTAGTGATATGACCATGACAGTGCGGCAGGGAAATACCCTCTTTGCTCTTTTGGCTACGGCATAGAATTATAAATGGGGCAGCGGAATTTTGAAAGCGGGAAACAAAAGTTAGGACTTTGAGGAATCTGAATATCACTTAGAAAATAATTTGCCCAAGTGGCTTATTTTGGTACTTAAAAGGAGTTTGAGTAAGAAGCTCAGTGCAAGGGAGTAGCAACAGGATGCAGGCATCTTGTTGTCTGGAGTGTACCCGATGAGCCACTGTGCAATACAGGAAGCTGGACTAGATGGGCCTATGGCCTGATCCAGCAGGGCTCTTCTTATGTTCTTAAGCCTGAACTGAACCCAAGATCTCCAACTATCATCATCATCATCATCATCATCATCATCATCATCATCATCATTATTATTATTATTATTATTATTATTATTATTATTATTTATTGTCATTGTATTACACAACGAAATTCACTGACACCCGGAGACCAGACCAACAATCCACAATTCTATCGATCCAGAAGGTGCATGTTAGAGCTTGCCGCTGTACAACAAACATCAATTTTTTTTTAGCAATTAAACATCTTAAAAATCCACCATTACACAGGCCTACCTAAAAAAGTCAAAACCTTTTTTTAGTTGCTGAGAATGTTTGAATGAATTTAGGATATTTGGGGGATCCTGAATTTTAAAAAATGGCATCTTTTTTGTTCAATTGGCTCTAATTTTGGGAGTATGGCATATATGTTGATTCAAGCAGCTTCCTTGTAAGGAAGTCAATGTCATGGCCCCCTCATGAGGAAGCTGCTTGAATCATCATATAAGGTAATTATGTCATACCCCCCAACTCAAGCCAATACCATTTTTTTAATTCAGCATCCAAAATATACCCCCAAATAGGTCTAACTTTTTAAGACAGCAAAATGCATGTAGACCTGTGTTATATACCTGTATATCCCTTCTTAGGAAATTTGCTCCACCAACCTGATGACCTGACATGATGGCATGCTATTTGTTTCAGATCACAACATGGACATGCTTTCATGTTCATTCAGTCTTCAACAAGATCCATGTTACCCGAAACAAAATAGAAAAAAGGAGTGGGGAAAGAGTGAGAGACAAATGTTGCATGATACAATGAAAAGTCCTAACTTACATTTTCTGATAGTCTTGTAGTCTTAAAATGAATCAGAGGAGGTGTGTAATTCAGACTTACTGTTATGTTCAAATGTGAATGGTGTAGAATTCAAAGGATACAGGAGTGAAGCATAGCTGCTGTTGCATTGAAAACCTGAACACCAGCACTTATTCTGATCTACCTCTAGCATTAAGTGGAACTCCCGGGTCCCTTGGATGGTGGGGAACAGAAGTAAACTAAAATAATCCTTGAATTAGGTATTGTAAGTGCTGTACTAGATATAAGTCAGTAGAAGCCAGTAAATGAATAGGGATTTAGCAGCTGGAGGGCGAGTTGATTCCCCATAGGCAATGTTGTATGTTATGTTCACATATCAGCCTCCTATATTAAATAGTGTGTGTAACAGACAGGAAGACTGCTCCATTGAGCTGGGGACTATCCTGCACTGGCACCAGAAGGGCTGTGAACTGGATTCAAATGCGTTGGGCATGCATGACAAAATGTCAAGAGCAGTGGCGTCTCTACAGGGAGGGCAGAGCTCTAAGTTTTGCAAGAAGCCTTACCTTGCAGTGGAAATCACTCCTTTCCTGCACTGTTTTAGCCAATCCTCACAGGGAAAAGCAACATCTTGGCGTTGCTTACAGGCTACAGCAGCAAGGGAGAGGAGGGATTTACATGACTGGGTAAGGCTCCTTGCAAAACTTAGAGCTCTGCTCCCCCTGTAGAGACGCCACTGGTCAAGAGAGAGTCAAGGTTTCGAGTAAGTATATAAGCATATCCCAGTGTCCTGCATAGCTTCCTGGTCTTCCTGGTCCTGGTAGCAAATGCCAAAATGCTGCAAACTTAACAGCCCAATCCTATGGTGCAGGGCCCCTGTAAGAGCAGCGGTGCCAATCTCATAGGCACTGCAGCAGCTATAGGAGGCCCCTCGGGACCAGGGGACATTTGTCCACTTCCCCCAGGTAAGGGTGCTGACCCGCTAATGGGCCTCTTCAAGTCTGTGCCGACTATTTTGCAGTTGAGCCCACGCAGCCCAACCTTTGAGGAGGCCGCCACCACCATTGGTGCCACCCCTGCTCCACCACTCTCTGTGTCCAGTTCTGCTCTCCCCATGCCCTTCCCCCCTGATTTTATCTCACCGCCGGAGGCAGTGTTACTTACTATAGGGCAGCTCCACGTTGGGTCCTCTGGGTGCTGGGGCCTGGTGTTGGGGCAGTGCTGGTGGTAAGCCCTTACTGCCAGTGCCAGAAGTGCCTTATGGCACTTTTGCAACACCAGCACCGGCAGTAAGGGCTTACAGCTGGCACTGGGCTGCTCAGGATCAGGCCCTAAATGCATGGTTTTTATATAGGTCACAAAGTTCAGCTTTTCTTGGGGCAGGATTTTAAGTACAGACGACACCCATAATTTCTCCAGAAATAAATGCCCTTGACCTTGTGCATATACATAAGGCCATAGCAACGCTTGACATTCTTAGCTCAGCCCCCACCAAAGCCATGGTTCACAAACCTAATGATCGCATCTTTGCAGGAATGGGTATATGTTCTTTTAGAGCCATTGACAGCATTGTCTAGGGCAATAGAGCTGTTAAGGAACAGAACAGCTCGCACCATAAACTAACTTGAGCATTTGCAACAATGAGAAAAGAGGTTTCTCTTGTTTCCTTCTGAGTCACCATGAAATGGCAGAGCTGCATCCCAGACTCCGTATCTGACAGTTCCCTGCAAGTGACAACTGTTCAGAAACAGGCAATCAGGAATCCATGTTCTTTTCCAGAGGCAGTTGTACATGAATTTCACATAATATTGTCTATGTGCTGTGTATGTGTTGCTGTAATTGTAATATATCCCAGATGGTAGCTGGGGTATATGTGTGAGTGTAGCAATTTCAGAAACTTCTAGCCCAGTTTCCCAAACTGGTGGGTTGTGATCCATCCATCAAGGGAGCTGAAAAAAAGGCTCTTAAGGAGGGTGGCCAAGAAATCAACAGCAACACAATAGCCACGATTGCAGCTGCAGCCAGGGAGGAAAAAGCTTTTGCAGTTTGGAACACAATCCTAATCTGGAGTTATACTGGCAAAGTTAAGCCAGCATCATTAGGCCAGAACAAGGGCCACAGTAAAGCGTGTTTGGACCACTCTCAGAGTCAGGGAGGATGGCACACATCTGTGTGCTGGCCTCTCTGACTCTGAGAGTGGTCCAAACATGCTTTATGGTGTCCTTTTGCCGGCCAAACTTTGCTGGCCTAACTCTTAACCTGGGAATCACTATGGCTCTCTGGAGAGTCCAGGGAGGCTGTGACCCCCTCTGCAGCCGACTCTGCCCTTCCAAACTGCTGAAAAAAGAAAAAAAATCACTTCTGGTTTTGAAACAAAACCCATAAATGGCTTTTTTTCTGTTTACAACTGTTTGGAGGGGTGAAGTGGGCTACAGAGAGGGTCGCAGGCTCCTTGGAGTGTCCAGAGTGTCATAGCGACTCCCAGGTAAATTGCAAAAACACTTTCCTCCCTGGTTTCAGCATAATCATAGCGATTGTGTTGCTGCCCCTTTCCTGCCCCTCAAACACTTACCCGATTCCCAACTCCTCTGCATCCAAAAATGCTTAGGATTGCAGCCTTAATGACCTCAAACAGCTGCCCTTCATTTTGTTTGCCTCCACATTAAAAGTCTCTTGACTAGGACAGGCTGGAAATCATCGGCCAGACTGATGCCATACAGGAAATCTTTCCAAACTGAACTCTCCTGAGTAAAAGGCAGTGCCACCCCCCGCACTTTTCTATGAGCAAACTTCAAAAGCAGAGCTGAAGACCAACTTGCCACCTTTTAAAGTCAGTGGATGCACCAAAGCTAAGTGACTTGGCTCCATCTAGTGGAGCCAACTAAAATGAAGGGCTGCAAGAGCTAACCAGTTTCCAACATCCACTCTACGGTACCAATTCTAGGGCAGCAAATGCTTTGTTTAAGAGCGCAATCCTAAACTGGAGTTAGGATGGCATAAACTAAGCCAGCAAAATTTAGCCAGCACAAAGACCACCATAAAGCATGTTTGGACTACTCTCGGAGCCAGGGAGGATGACTCACGTCCAGTGGTGAAATTCAGCCAGTTCTCACCTATTCTGCAGAACCGGTTGCTAATTTTAGGTTGGGAGGGGGAAGAAAGGCAGCGGATGGCCCTGAAGGACATAGAACCGGTTGTTAATTTATTTGAATCCCACCACTGCTCACGTCTGTGTGCTGGCCAATCTGACTCCGAGAGTGGACCAAACATACTTTACAGTGTCCCTTGTGCTGACCAAACTTTGCTAGCTTAGTTTATGCCAGCCTAACTCAGTTTAGGATTGCGCCCTAAATCACCTAAGACGTCACAAGTCTTAAGTGAAGTGTGTTCAATCTACACCTGCAGTCACGTGTGATGAAAAACTGAGTCAAATATTGGGAGATGCAGATAACATGACAGGCTATGCGGGTAAGAAGGACGATGCTCAACTGGCAGTGGCTGGGAGCAGGCTTCAGCATTGGTTGTTTTATTTTAGGTTTTGGATCAGCCCAGGAAAGATATAAATATGTACGTTAAATTCATGCATACTTGCATACTACTTAGTGAAGGGGATTTGGACTCTTATTGCTATTATATTTTTTGCATAGCAGAAACCCAATTTATATGCCCTAATAAAATGTAACATAAGCCATCGGATAAGGTAGGTAACCCCTAATGAAATCCATAAACTCCCTCCATTCCTCCTTCCTGTAGCCTTGTAATAACTGGAGTTCAGGAGCAGTCACAAAAGCAGAGAGGGTTGGGATCCTTCTGTCCTTCCTCTGTAATTTGAATACAGCTCAAAAGGGCCCTTCAAGTAACTCCAATAAAAGTTTTCTTCACCCTTTCAGATGTCAATCCTACCACTCCAATGGTATCAGGCAAAATGGAATAAGGGTATGATATATTTCAAGGCAAGATTCCATCTGGTCATGTTATAGCACATGTTGTTTCAGAATACTTTATAGAACACTAACTTTTCAGATTTAGGGACATGGTGGTGCTGCTGCGGGTTACACCGCTGAGCTGAGCTTGTTGACTGGAAGGTTGGCAGTTCGAGACCATGCAACAGAGTGAGCTCCCATTGCTTGTCCCAGCTCCTGCCAACCTAGCAGTTCGAAAGCACCTAAAAATGCAAGTAAATAGGAAGGAAGGACTTTGGTAGGAAGGTAACAGCGTTCCGTGCGCTATGGCGTATAGTCATGCTGGCCACACGACCACGGAAGCTTGTCCTTGGACAAATGCCGCCTCTACAGGCTTAGAAATGAAGATGAGCACCGCCCTCTACAGTTGATCACGACTAGACTATTCGGTTGTGGGGAAACCTTTACCAACATTTCGGAAGGCAGCAAAACACCCATGTCTTTAATGGGTGGTCCCAGAATAACACCACAAATGTAGATGGATCAAATGGTGCAGCAATTTTTTAGAAGGCTCTCCATGTCCTGAGAAAATGTTAACTATGATGTGTGTCTAGGCCAGTGATGGCGAACCTTTTGAGCTCAGTGTGTTGAAACTTAGGAAAATGCTAAACTTAGCTCTGCTGGCATGTCAACCCGCCTCCCAAACAAAAGGGAAACAATTCTTTATATTCATTTATTTAAACAAAAAATACAGTCCAATCATGTGTGTTGCTACACATTACATAAAGAAACATCAAATAATTACAAAAATTTAAATGAGTAAAACAAACACAGTTTTTGTCATGTATTGATGAACGCTGGTGTGTCACCCCAAACATTGAGGTGTGTGTCACCTTTGACATGCATGTCATAGGTTTGCCATCACTGGTCTAGGCAGTTGATTGATACTGGAAAGATGTTTTGGTGGCACAACATGGCTTCTTCTTGTTGTTGATGATGTGAAGGGCCTTTTTGCACAACTAGCCCTTTCCCATTTTACTAGGTCACACTGTAGGAGGGCTTAGCCCCATAGCTGATGTAATGGACAATCACCTACATGAGACATTGTTACTAGCATGGAATAAAGTGCAAGTCTGGAGTATTTGTGACTTTTGGTGCTGCCTATGGGGGGCATTGAGGTGCCTCTTCCTCTAGAACCAATGAAAGGTAAGGTCTAAATAAAAGCAATACTTTTTCCATACCTCAACATTCTGGATCTAGAACTTATTTGAGAGAGCTCCTGGATCCACTTCCTGAAGCTGAAACAACATGGCAAATTATCTGCAGCAAGCAGAGGCAGATCTCCTAGCTTTTCTTTGACTAGAGCTACAGGGTGATGCAGAGGCTGAACCAACACTTGGCATTGTTCAGGTCACCAGTTCAATGCCCATTAGAGGCTCAAGCCCAAGAATCATAAAGAAAGAGCACAGTTGCATCAGAAGCTTGTTGAAGAGGAGGGTGGTGATTACATGGCTTTTTCAAATGGTTCTGACTACAGGAGCTGCCTTGTGTCAAATCAGACCATCTAACACAGTATTGTCTATACAGACCGGCAGTGGTTCACGAAGATTTCAGACAGAGGTTTTTCCCCTGGTCCACCTGGGATCTTCTACATGGAAAGCATATGGTTTGCAACTGGATGACCCTTCACTGAAGCTTGGCTCTTCTACCCATGAATCACCCAAGGAGCCATTGCTGGTAAATATCTGGATTTGCAGGAGATTTGGAAATATATGTGACAAAACGGAAATTAAATACGAACAGCTGGAAAGTTCTTTTGTCAGGTTTCTTTTCTTAAAACTTGCTGTGACAACTCTCTCTGCACCAAAGCCCATTTTGCCTCAACACACCAATGGATCACACAAAAACAAACACTGCTGTTTTAGGCGTCTTTAATCCAAAACAAGGAAAAGCAGACCCAAGTATCTGTTTCAGCAATGAGACACCAACAAAAGAAAATTAAAATATTTCTTTAAGCATATTAAAATTCCATACAGTGTCTAAAATGTCACTAAAAGCTAAACCTTTCTTTTTTTTAAAAAAAAGTGTGTGTGTGTTTAAAAACATTAAAATGCAAGTGAAACAATTGTGGCAAAAAGATACTCATTCATGGACTAAAGATATACAGAGAGGAGCAGAAAAATGGATTGATGAACAGAATGAGGCAAAAATTTATGCAAAAGGGCACATTTCTCTTTCCTTCTTTAATGTATAGATCAAGACAGGCTTGGAACTGATACTCAGGATAACTTGAGAACAGGCATACATGCCCAGGCTAAAGGTCAGAAACCTAACAGAGGTCTGCAGCCCATATACATGTCATCCTGTGTTCTTCAAATTACAGGGGAGGCCCTTTGGTTTTCTAGACAGAACCCCGCATCAACCTCTTTGCATATATAATGTCTGTGCCATGTGGTCAAGTAACACTGAAAGACACTAAAGAATCCACCCAACAGAGTGCCATTTTTATGGCACTCATGATATTTTTAACGGTACCATGTTTCTCATGGTATTTTCCACATCACAGTGAGTGGGTGGCAGATTCTTCCGCATGCTAGATCCAAGCTAAATTTCAATGGGATGCAGCTCTCATGCTTTGAGTCCTTACTACACCCACTGAAAGGTTGCTGTTCCTGATCAAATCATTGGTAGGGTTTGCTGTGCTCAGCGACACAAAACGACAATGGAAAGCCACACACACAAAAATGCTCACTGGTACGGAAGATGCGAGACTGCAGTCTTACAGCATGAGAACTTTCTAACTCCACCAAAGACTACAACAGAATGAGGTGGACAATAGGACGTATTCTGGTGTACTTCTCCAGGAAGGCAGGGTCAATTAATGAAACAGATCAATCATCAACACCTTCATTCGCCGAACACCTCCTTTCTGCCCCCCACCCACCCACCACAAATACCCTGAGACCATAATTGAATTTGAGGAGCATCACAGACTCTTCCATGACCCCCAAAAATTCAAGGTAGAATACAAAAACTGGGGGGCTTCCTGTCAATACTTACAGGCATCCAATTGCATTATAACATATAATCCACAAACTCACAAGCAAGGTGAGATATTCCTGTGTGCGCACAGTTGGAGAGAAGGCTTCCAGTTTAAGGAGGCATCTTACACTTGGGATATTCAATCAGTAACTTCCAAAACCTACTAATGGAATTTAAGACCCAAGAGCAATTCTCAAAGGAATAGTTACTGATTTAAATGAAGACCACAGCTTCAACAAAGTACCTTTGTTTCTGATGGCATCAAAAGCCCTGTCTTCTTTGACACAAATTGAAAGTCTTTAACTCTTTAAAAAAAAACAGTACTTAGCACAGGACTGTGACTGTCTGGTTTTCAGCTCTACAGTAGTTTTTAAAAATATATATTTAATATATTTTATTAACCTTTGAACAGTGACTACAGGAATTTCAGTGTTTCTGAAAAGAAAGCAAGGGGATATTTTTACCCAAAAAAAATTCAATATTACCAGAAATATTTCCCTATAGGACAAAAAAAAAATAGGTGTGTGTCATAGAGAGAGCAGCTGTCCCTTGCCTGACCCAAGAAAGATCAGAACCACGTGGCAGCTAAAAAAATAACTACTCTGGTATAAAGGTCTGAATTCCATGCGTTTGATATGACAGTCTTATCTCTGATTTGTTTTAAAAATATATAGATATAGTTATTGCTTTCACAACCACCAGGCTTGGCTCCACTGAACGCTCAGTGCGAGAGTGCTGTAGGCTCAGGGGGGTTTGCTTTCTTCCGCCTCTTCATAAGCAATGGGTTAGAGGAATCCTCAATTTTCTTAATCTTGATTTGTTCATAATCCACCCTCATGGTGGCCAAGGCACTTGTCATCTCCTCCTAGAAAAGAGGGAAAGAGAAAAGCGATGCAGCATTGAGTTAGTGATACAGAACCTTAATGCTGGCTGCATTTTGCTGGAGATGAAGCACCAACAAAATCCTGGAGGACCTATAAGAGTCGTATCCATCAGATCCACACACTGTAAGGAAGCAATCCAGTCAGAGGGTTGAGTTCTGGCATGTAAACCTACCTACTTCAGGAAAATCCACTATTCTTTTATATAGGCCAGGAGTTCCCAACCTCTGCAGTCCTGCAACCCATCTTGTCCTCTGTGGGGTCACAATGCTCCTTTTGGTACCGGAGGCCTCTCCTGGCCTGGCAACCCACTCTACAGGCCTCTGTGGGCGTCACAATGGCCTCAGAAGCCCCTGTAAGCTGCTTCCAGTTTTTGGAAGCAAATTGGAAGTGGCTTCTGAAAACTGGAAGTGGCTTACAGGAGCAATTCTGATGCTAGACGGATGGATAGTCTGCCTTGTATAGGGCACCTTCACAGACTCAATTTGTCTGCAGTCGAAATCCATTTGTTTACATCTCCAACTAGCAGCGCTTAACATATATAGCAGTGTTATTCAAACTGTTGGTCGGGACCCACTTGGTGGGTTGTGACCTGATGTCAGGTGGGTCATGGAGAGCTGGGAGCAGTCATCTTGGAAACTGCACACCTTATTCTTGTTTTATTCCCTTTGTGAATGTTAACAGTTTGAATTTTCAAGTGAGGGTTTTTAAAATTTTTGTTTTTAGTTCAGTGCTTTTACATCATATTTTGTCCTAATCCTGCTTTCAGTAAGAGATGTTTCAGGGTTGTACAATTACTGCAATCCAAGAATGCCAGTTTGCATTTTAGGAGTATCCTCTGATTATGTTGCAATGACAGCACTTCCTGTTTGATGATGTCACTTCCTGCCACAACATCACTTCCAGGTTAATAACATCACTTCCAGTGGGTCCTGACACAAGTGCCATTCTAAAAAGTGGGTCCCAGTCTAAAAAGTTTGAATACCACTGATGGATAGCAATATAGAACTAACATTCTCAATCTCTCACTGACAAACAAGCCCTATATCCTGTACCCCAATAGTGGCCAGAAAGTACTAAATAGTTCCTAATAGAAAGGTCACCACATCGTATCACCAATCAAGAAGTATTTAACTCTGTCAAGGATCTTACAGCCCAAGCCTATGTATGTTTACTCAGAAGTAAGTTCCACTATAATCAATGGGGCTTACTCTCAGGAAAGTGAGCATATGATTGCAACCTTAGATACAGACACAGGCAAGCCCCTGCTCACTGGGCAAATGGTTGCTGTCTCATGTTTAACAGGGGGAGAGCAACTGCCCCAGTTCAGCCCAGCCCAACATCCGTCCCAGGGGCTGTCTGTCTCTTTTCTACCTTGTGTTTTGTTTTAGATTGTGAGCCTTGCTGTGACACTTTCTCATTTGTCTTGTAATTGTAACACGGCTATGGGAACAGTTTTTGTTAAAAAGAAGTATATCAATATTATAAACTAAACGAAATAGGCTTAGTTGGACAATTTTAAACTATGCTCACTTTACATAGTCCTAATCATCTTTGTATCTTATAAATAAGCAGAGAAAATCACCTCCAAGCTGGGACTACAAATGATGGGAGAACTGGTTTCTTAGCTTCCAAATGAGACATTGTCAATTATGGTCAGTGACTTCCAGCAATGGAAGGGCACACTTGTGACCATGAATCCTTGGAATTTCATAACTGTCATGCTCAGAGGTACACATATGTGAGATGAAGCATGTAGATAACTTACCTTTACATCCTCCCACAAGTCTTTCTCTTCTTTTAAAACTCGACTAGTGTGCAGTGGCGTCTGTGGCACCTGCATAGATTGCTGCAGAGGGAAGACAAACAGGGAGTTGGTCTCTTGGGCGGGGAGGGGGAAGCTCAGGCAACCTGCTCTAACGTTTCCCACCCTAGATTGCGGCACTAGTTTTGGCAGGCTACTTGTTCACCCAGAAAAAAAAAATCGAGCTCTTACCATGATCCAGGGATGATTCATAAATTCTGTTATTGTCATGCGCTGGGTTGGATCAGTTTTCAGCAAGTTCCGGATCAGCTGTTTGACTAAAGGTGGGGGGAAAACAGCAGCATTAACCACAATGCACTGTTGCCACCTTGTTCCAAAAACTGTGTGACCTTTCAGGGGTAGGAGCAATCTGGAAGTCTACTTGACAAAAAGGGAGATCACCTACCCTGCGCCTATTTTTAAGGAAAGCATAATGTGAGTTACACAGATGGGTAGCAGGGGGGTTGATTACAAGGATAATATGTGTGAAGCGCTTTTATCATTCAGGCAGCCGAACCCAGAGCCCAGCAGCGCCCAGGGCTCCAAAGGCGCCAAAATGGCGACAGCTGGATCCTCAGCCCACCAGGATACCACTGAAGGTTTCCTCAGTGCCTCAGGCATTTAGGGTCATGTGCCCTACCTGGGGGAGTCGGGGGGGGTCCAGAAGGGTTGGGGACGCCCACTGCCATCTCCACAGGCCTCCCTGATGCTTAAAACAGCTCCGTTGCAAGATCAGAGCTTACTTCCTGCTTTTGCGCACATGCCCCGAAATGCTGCGATGGCTGCAGCGCCACTGGATCCTCCCCCCAACCCCCGCCCCGCTCCCGCAAGCACTTACAGGACTTTGAAGACTGCTGATCTAGGGACTTTCACGTCTTGCAGTGTCACTCCCAGCTTACTCCTGCTTTCTCCCCTGAATTTCTGTCCCCAAACGCTAGCTATGCACAAAGCAGGATCACTTTCGAAATCCAGGTTTTGAATATGGGTTTTGTGGTGTTCTGTCTCAGGACAGGACAACAGCGGTTCTTCACAAACACTTTTACCTTCCTCAGATACTTCAGACCACTCTGGGTTGGGAAATTCATATTGCCCCATCCGAATCCGTTTCTTCATGCCTGGAGAAATGGCCAGACCGTGGTTGGAATAGAAAGGGGGATATCCACAGAGCCTGGACGAAAGAGAAAGCAGTGAAATGACAAGCAGGAGAGCAGTCAGCTTGGAACTCCAACATGGTCCAATGCAAATGCAAAATGAAGAAGAATTTTGAGGCAATGCATGGAAAGTAAAAAGTGACTAAGATATGTGAGATTAAGGGGCCCAATCCTATCCAACTTTCTAGCACTGTGAGAACAGGGTGTGCGCTGCATCTTACAGTGGGAGGGGACTCATGGAGGCCCCCTCAAGGTGAGAGAACGTTCCTTTACCTTGGGGCTGCATTGCAGCAGTGTCGGTCCTAGAACGTTGCATAGAACTGGGCTCTAAGCCTCAAGAATGCTGAGGAATCTGAATGATTCCACAGCACTGTAGTCTGGAGAATGGAGGATTCACAAAAACACACCAAACAGATAAATGTGTTTAACACCACCCACCCACCTTTGTAAAGTGGGAATTTTCTCATTCCTCTGGAGAATTTAAAGGGTACACAATCTATTCTACCTAGATCAATTACACAGGCATCCCCCATATCCATTACAGTCCCTTTGTTTTTGTGTAGTACCACTTGAAGTATGGGTGCGGTTTGTTTAACAAAGAAACATTCTTGCTGAACTCAAGAATGCGAGGTGCAGACAACCAGCCTGAATGCTAGAGAGAGATTAACTGAATGTTAACAGGAAGCAGGAAATGTCCTGCTTCCTGCTTGTCTCCTCCCTGTAGAGTGCAGGCTGGTTGCCTACATGTCACATTCTTCAGTTCAGCAAGGATGTTCCTTTGTTAAACAAGCAACACCTACACTTCAAGCTATACTACAAAAAATGAAGGTAATGGGCGCAAGGTGCAGGGACAGCCATTTATATAGGGTTCCCCGGTATCTGCAGTTTCTGAATCCATGGAGAGAAGGGCCGGAACTCAACCCCCACTGTTATGGGGGAATGCCTCTATATAGAATTGTGAAAACATTAACTCACACTGAGAGAAAAACTCTAGCAGAAATAAAAGGATTTGAAGCTGACAAAGGGGTAATTAAATCATCTTGATAATGCACAGCAATTTTCTGTGGTAGTAAATATCCAAGTACTGTATTATTTGCACAGAATTAACACACTGTAATAAAAAAAGGAAATTGGGGGATCTTCCTGAAACCTAATTAAATATGAAGGGGGAGTACACACATGCCCTGTATCCATGGGGGTTCTGTTCTGGAACCCCCTGTGGATACCTGAAACCATGGATATGAGGGATGCCCTCCGCCCCATGCCCACAACCTCCGGAGGCAAGGAGAGGTACACTCCAGACCCACCGGAAACAAGGGGAGCTGAGGGAACCCTCAGAGGCTTCCACAGCTCTCATAATGCCTTTTAAAGGCATAAAAGCATCACTTCCATTTTTCGACTGAAAACTGCAAGTTGTATTTTTTGCCTCTAGGAGGCATTCTGAGCCTAGCAAAGGCTGCTGGTGGATGCATGCAGCCTCTGCAGGACTCAGAAGAGCCCCTGGAGGGTTGCAGGGGCCCCCACAACCATGGCTAATGGAAATTGCAGATACCGGAAACACAGTTATGGAGGGCCCTCTGTACTGACTAGCTACATATTTGCTTTAAAAAAAGGACAGCATCCCCCAATTTATTGGTCAACAGAATCCAAGAAAAGATAACAGTCATCACATCTTTAACTTTGTATATTCTTGCAGCTGGGAAGGGCTGCAAAAATGTCCCAGAGAAGAAAAAGTACAGTTAGGAGAAAATGTTTACTCACAAAATATACATGATGACACCTAGGGACCACATATCACAGGACTTGTCATATTTCTCCGGGCCTAGTACTTCTGGAGCTAGAGAAAAAAAATATGGAAATACAAGAGTTACTCTGATCACATGCTACTGAGTTGGGGTTCGGGCAGTAGTGTCAGCGTACCGGTACGCTGGGCGGGTCTTCTGGGTGATCGGCAGCGTGCTCGCTGTGTTCCGTTGCGTAATGGCAAAAGACCCGGCCAGCATACCGGTACGCTGACACTACTGGGTTCGGGGGATAGGAAGGGAAAGATTCAGGTGCAAAGAAAGGGAAAGAAAGGCCTAAAACAGATAATTTAGTTAAGCGGGACTATGCCAGCAACTTGGCCGCAGAAATGGTGGGTGTCTATTTTTATTAAACAGCCAGCCCCGCAGAAAGGAATGAAAGATTCCCCACTATGGCTGCCTGAAACAATTCTGACATGGAGCAAGGCCTCCTTGTGAACAACAGCCTCCTCATAGCAAAAAACTGCTTACAAGGTGATGCAAGGGAAGAGAGCAATGAAGTGGCTGGAGAGCCACAGAGACTGTAAAGAGGCAGGAGAAGAGGGAGGCTGTGGAGGAAAAATCTTGCACAAAATGCAAGAACATACTAATGCTGCTTGGTGGAAAAAGATTGATCCCTAGGAACATCCACGTTCTCTGAATGCATACAGGGCAGTGGCCATGTGGCCCAGAAGCTCACTACCACAGCCTCTACTAAAGAGGAGATGCTAGGGGGGGTGCCATTCTCACATTTTGGAAGAGGGTGATGCTTCTCAAGGGATTTACTTACCCACATAATACGGTGTGTAGCATGGTGTAGCTAGAGAGTTGTGTGTGGTGGTTTCTTTAGCAAAGCCAAAGTCTGTGAGTTTTAATACAGCATTGGGCCTCTTTGAGGTGTATAAGAGATTTTCTGGCTGCAAGACACAATAAGCAAAAATCAACCTGAGAGAGCTATCTTTTGCACCATCTCAGCAGAGCCACCGCCGTTTTTGTATAAGCTCTCAACCGTGCCATTGTTAATGTAGTGCACAACATCTATATGCCTGAGCATCTATATGCCTGTACGTATTATATATGTGCTTCACAATTAAAGCACATATTTAAGTCCTTTTTTTAACGGTAAAGCACATTTTAACTCCTGCTCCACTAAGATCATTTGGAGAACCCAATAATGTCCTCATGACATGACACACATAGACAATGTTTGCAAAATCATAACCAGTTCGCATAATTTTAGGGCTCTTATTAGTAGACGAAAGAGGCTTTTTTTTTTTTGGTGTTTCCAATTTATCTCTACAAATTAAATAAACTTTGGAAAAAACCGAGGTAAACATAGCCTGCAGTTCTTGAAACCTCCATAACCCTTGATAGTGAGAATCTGACTTTGGTTGATTGGAATGAGCACATGATAGCCATTCACTCCTCTGATAAAGTGTTATGGGAGGTTAATAAACATTCCAGCTGCTCAAATGTCTATAATCCATTTGCACACAAGACCTAGAGCTGTGTGCTGTTGGTTGGGCAGAATTTTGTTCTCCCTGTAGAAGGGAGTACACAGCACTACTGGTGCTTCAGTTAACTGTTAGGCTATGTGCATGAATATTTGTGTATGTGAGAGTAGCATGCGTGAGTGATGGCACAATCCCAACCTGGAGTTAGGCCAGCACTGTTAGGCCAGCAAGATTTGGCCGGCGCAAAGGCCACCATAAAGTGCATTTGGACCACTCTCAGAGTCAGGGAGGATGGCACACATCTATGTGCTGGCCTCTCTGGACTCAGAGAGTGGTCCAAACATAATTCAGTGTTCCTTCTGCCGGCCAAACTTTGATGGCCTAACTGCGCCGGCCTAACTCCAGGTTAAGATTGTGCTCTGAGTGCAGGCAAAAAGGGAATGTAAATGGCCCAACATAAGAGTAAGTGAAGGCAAAGGTGAAATGGACAGAAAGGAGTTATATGCCCACTGCATTCACATCTGCAACTGTACACAGGACTCTACATCTCTCTCTCTCTCTCTCTCTCTCTCTCTCTCTCTCTCTCTCTGTGTGTGTGTGTGTGTGTGTGTGTGTGTGTGTGTACAGATTGTTTCAGACACCATGAAACATAAATGTTGCTCTTTGAATATTAATAAACACAGGCCAAGATTCAAAAAGAGCGGGGTATGTGCAGGAGGGAACCAGACCTGCAGCTACAAGTCTGCTTTCATTGTCACAAATTTTGATGCTGGGCAGGCAGGATGCTGTTTAACTGAAAAAGGCAGGTTTTGCCTGCTGTACAACTAAGATACACACTGTACATATTGTTCTGTTTTGTACATGCACATCCCTCCTTTGGGATCTGGACACGATATTTTTATGTTCGTATCGTGGGGCTGGACTCAAGTGTGTACAGTAACAGCACATACAGAGGAACAGCCAGAGAAAGCTGTTCCTTTCTAGTTCCAATCTAAAAAGCTTGCAATCTAGTTGGAACACGAACGGACTGCTTCCATGTAACTGGAGAAGTTTTACTAGGAGAGAAAGCATGCCCTGCCACAAACCAAATAAGGAATGGCGCTGACCTAAATTAGGTAGAGTTATGTAACAGGCAGTTATGTAACAACCTCATCAAGCCCATCCTGTTGCCTGAGGGGCAGGTAGTATAATTATGACAATGAGATCTTTGCCGCCACCTCCCACCCTATCAAGGAAGCAATCTTGTTTTGTGCTTTTGACACTTGGGAATCTATTTGGATAGGTCACAGAGCATAACCGGATGCTAAAGGATGTTGTTTCAAGCCCAAATATCCTGGGGATAGCTGTAATAAGAAGGAAGTGTAGCCTGCCTAGAATTAGTCTAGTGATTCAGAAACTTTTCTCTGACCACTCAAACAGCCAGATGATGGCTGCTCCACTGCATGGCTGTAATTTGAGCTGTGTTCAACATTGAATTAGCAGCTATGGCGCATCTGTCCATGTGAATCCAGTGCAATTACTCTGGGGGAATTAAATTTGGCTGCTGTTTCTACAGGGGGAAAAATGGGCTTGCAGTTCTGCCCTTGCTTTGTCCCATCAACAGAGAGGTAAAGCAAGAATAAGGTATTTTAAGCACAAACTATCAATTGGTTTGTAGGCTCTCCAATACATACTGTTTGTCTTCCTTCCTCCACTAGAGTCTTTCATATGAGCTACACATTATAGAAAAGAGGATGTTATGGCAAAGAGAGCACTCCTGCTGCAGGTAGGGGTATTTGTGAAATAGAATGAAATAAAACCAATTTTAGTCAATAAAAATAATAAAGCTTCTTTCTGTATACTGTCTGCCTGCATTATCTGTGGATTCCAGCATCTGCGGGGACTCCCTAAACTCATGGGGCAGGACAAGCGGGACCCTCTGTAGGTGAGGGAAGCTCTTCCCCAGGTCTCAGAATGCCTTTTGAAGCCATATAAACATCACTTCCAGTTTTGCCAAAATTTCCTTCTAACCCTCATTCTTAAGCCCACAGAGGCCACGGGCAAAAATGTGTGGTCTCTATGGGGCTCAGAAGAGCCTACAGACCCAACCAGAGCCCAGTTCAGTTTGGAGGGTGGGATGGGCCCTAAAACTGTGGATCTGAGCATCCAAGGTTTTCCTTATCCATGGGGGTTCCTGGAACAGAGCCCTGCAGATAATGTAGGACTGCCTGTATTGGCTAAACATCACCAATTTCACACTGCACTGCTCTGCCGGACCATTGCTGGGCCTCTTCCATGTGCCTTCCATTGGCTCAGATGGTGCAAGGCCTGCTGGAGCATGACTCTGCAGGGTGGCACAGACCACAGGGGCAGCTTCCAGGCTTGGCCTGAACCAGAAGGCCTCACCATTCTGCCACACCATGCCAGCAAGCACAGGCCCAGAAGGTTGCAGACCAACAAGAATGACACAGGGTCAGCCAGCTTAGGTGTCACTCTGCAGACCTTCCTATCTCACTGCATTATCACGCCACCAAGTTTAGGCGCAAGTTGGTTGTGGACATTGTCTGGTTAAAATGGGTTACTTTTCCAGTAATTGGTATTTTTAAAAAATTAAAATTAAGATGTAATTCATGTTTGAATAAAAACATAAAACACCAAATTTTGCATTTTTATTCAACAAATTAAAAAAATCAATTTTCAAACACCCCTAAGTATTGGGGATAGCGGTGCTGCTGCCCTTCCTAATTTTAAAAGGTTTGAATAAAAATCTTTATTAATAGTGTACTGTGCAAACAGGCCCAAGAGGTTGATTTAAAAAGAAGTGCCGAAACATTTAACTCATCAGAATAAAACAACAGCGTTTTCTGCCTCTGCCTTTGACTGCTCCTGAATTTGCAAGTAAACAGTATTTGGCTCAAGTCACTGCTGAATTTGGAAGCTGTTAAGATCTGATCATCAGTATAATTCCATGGAATTTCATACAGGAGATAGCACTAGACAGGATCGACCTCTGCTTCCAACTCAGGGTTGGAACCGCATGAACTGTCTGCATCACATGGACTATGTGGGGGATGCAAAAAAGTAACCCTCACCAAAGAACAAGGCACACACGGCTTTTGGAAAGCTTTTTCTTTGAGCAAAGCCCTTGGAAATGAGAAAGTCCTTGGTGTCAATTAGGCCTACAGACAAAGAGTACCTTGACATCCCGATGTGCAATGTTGATTGAATGTAAATACTGAATAGCTTCTCCGATGCTCTTCATTATTTCAGAAGCCTCTGAAGTAGGTAAAGGAAATCATTTTACTCAGTTGCTAAACAACCCACACCTACTACACATACCCAGATTAAACAGATATCATAAGCACGAAGTTGCTGGTCAAGCTCCAGAGTAGCAGGAAATTGCACAAGGAACATGAGGTTGCCATGAAAAATAGTAGCTCCTCCCTTCCTCATCGTAACATCTAAACAACTTGCCTCATGTCCTGTTGTCATTATGCTGGGCATTTCCCTATCCTTGTTCCACAGATTGGATGCCCCTGGCAGGGGCACCATATGATTACATTAGGACACAGGGGAAGCTCTAGTTAGGAAGGAACTATTGTGGAGGAAGAGGCAAGAATCTGACACAGGAATGCCACCATGAGCAGCAGCTCTACATTCTAACAAATTCAGACAAGAATCAGAAACGAGCTATGAGCTCATGGGTTCACTCCCTTCCTTTTTATACATGGCTTCCCTGTCTAGTTTGCCTGTCTAGCAATTTCCTAGTACTAACCAGAGTTTGCCACAATGTTTGCAGAAGCAAACTGTGGTTAGCCTTCAGCCAGAGTCAAATACCCAGTTTACATTGCAATTGCCAATTCTGGTTTGGATTGCAATGGTTAATGGTAAATAGTAAATGGTTAGCACTAAACAGGAAGCCAAGAGGAAAATGTTGTGCAAGTAAGGAAGAGGGAGCCATGCAGTCTTCCAGATCATGGCTTGGAGGACAATGAATGGAGTGCTCAACACTTTTGCCCGAAGTGGCTGGTTTAAGGTTCACTGGACTTTCACATAGGTTCATTGTATTGAAAGGCAACGTACTACATCATGAGCGTGAAGCTTTCCAAAACCTTGTTAGCTTTATGAAATCAAGTGTCTCTCGTCATACCTCGTTCTGTGAAAGCCTGATCTCCTCGGTCTTGAATTCGACTAAAGAGTTCCCCACCATCCAAGCTGGAAAGTTAGAAATAAAATCAGTTACAGATTGGAAGCAACAGGCCTTAAGCAAATCATGGGGCTAGCATCAGATTCCCAATACGAGCCTCACATTCACAGCAGCCCTGGATCTTGGTTTTGTCAATTCTTTGGGATCTCTGATTGTCTCAGTAGTTGGGGAAGAAATCAGGGTAGTGGCAATAAGATTCAAGTATCTCATTGTGTTGTGTGTTCCTTAGGGCATCTGGTGGGCTGCTGTGAGATACAGTAGCTGGATTAGATGGGCCTTTGGCCTGATCCAGCAGGGCTCTTCTTATGTTCTTAAACATACACATCCAGACAGCACAATAAGATTGGGAATGTAATAGTGCAGAGCTTTCAACTTCCAGTGTAATGAGCTTCATTATTCTGGACAAGAGAGATCTGTTCATGTCTCTCCCAGAGCAGCCCAAAACAAAGCTTTTGTTTATTTTACTATGTAAACCAGTTTTTGAACTAGCTCAGTTGAAAAGCAGTATTTAAATATTTTTACTACTACTAATAATGCCAACAACAAAGGCAGGTCACTCTCTGATTCCTAGTTCGTTTTACATTCATTTTTCCTCTGATTAGTTGGATTTTTCCCCCCAGCTGTGGATGTTCCATTATTTACTATGTTGGAATCTATGATTGTTTCATTTTTCATTGTGATTCTATTGTAAGTTGTTCTGAGCATAACTAATGGAAAAGGTGGGCATTGGGGGGATATAAACAAACACCCCCTCCCACCCACTGAATATTTAAACAAAAGTATCAATTGTTATTCTTAAATACAGCAAGTTCACGCAAACGGTTTGATTATGCCATCAAAACTGTCCTCTCCAAAGTTTAAAACCAAGAAATGAATAAAAACAGCTTCAATTATTTTATCTCTTCTGGACTCCTTTCCCCAACCTCTATAGTTGCAGTACCTATCTAACCAAGAAGACTCTAAAAAGCTTACACTCTGCAAGGAAAATAGTCATTTATCACACTCAGGGTTGGAAAAAAGGCATTCATCATGTAACAGGTTCTTAATGGCTCTTTCCAGTGGCTAGAGGTGATACATATGAGTTCTGTGGTGCTACCGTTAAGAAAAACTGATCTCACACAAACCCAAAGTTCAGACAATGGGTGATGGGAACACAGGGTTTCTCATGCAAGCTGGCAACAAAACTTTGAGTGTTGTTCTTGGCTGAGCGTACTGGCCAAGTGTGATGGAGGTCCTCATGGTAATCAGTAATACTTACCATTCCATAACTATCAGGAGACACTTTCGACCCTGGTAAAGGTTTTCATAGACATCTATAATCTTCACAATGTGGGGACACTGAGATGCCCTCCAGTGGAGCTCTACTTCCCTTCGAGCTTTCGGACAGTCTTGCAGCATCTAAAAGAGAAAAGGAAAAAGAACATGTAAGAGGGTGTTGCTTTTCTCTGCATTTATGGACATGCTTATTCATTTGTTTATACCCATGCCTTTAAGGGACTCAACAGCCCATATTTAGGGGACATCATTCTGTAAGGGAGTTCTTACAGAAATCATTAGGGAGGGCTTACAGAAATCAATAAATACAATAGCATAATAATATCAAAAAAGCAGCCCAGCAGAGCATCATACCAGTATCAGGTGAACTAACAAAAATGAAGAGAAACCTTTTTTTTAAAAGCCAGGATTTTGGTCTTACTGGCAAAAAGAGGGACCAGAGCACATTGGATGGCAGGGATTTTCATCAAACGGGGGCCACTGCTGAAAAAGCACTCTTACACATCTTTAACCCTAACCCCTAACCCTAACCTCAAAAGACAGTGAGACATGCAACAGAGCCTCCCTCCCAGATCTTAAAGGATAAGCAGATTTATATGAAGAAATCTGACTTTGAAGGTAATAACCAGCACACTGAATTGTGCCTAGAAACAAACTGGCAGCTGATTCAACTGGAACAACAACGATCAGATTTTGATCATATAGTCTTGTACCCGTCAAAACAAGTTATATCACTTGTGGACATCATCTGTAACTACTAACCATTACCATCTATCTTATCACTAACCACAGTCTACTAGAGTCACAGTCACAGTTTAGAGTCTGCTTCACTAGAATATAGCTTCCAAATTTGAATTACATACAATCCACACCAAGAATATTTTACTCACACACACCATTCTGATCGTACTGTACTGGCTTCTTTGAAATACCCAAACCACCTCCCCTCGGTGCAATTGAGAATTCAGTTGAGGCCCCGAATCTGCAGTTTCAATTATTTGCGGATCCAGGGACCCCCATGCCCCCTCCCATGCCCATTTAATTGCCTTTGTTGTACTGGAAAAGCATTCTTTTGCCAATGTGGGTTTAATCATCTTGCTTAAACATGCAGGCCATCAACCTGCGCACTAGTCTCTGTAAAGTTCACGCTAGTTGCCTGCATGTTCGGCTCTTCAGTTTAAGCAAGATGGTTAAAGCCCGTTTTCAATACAACAAGGGAAATTTTATGGCGAACAGGGGCCGGGGAGAAGGTTGCTATTTATATAGCGTTCCCCCATATCTGTGGTTTCTGGTATCCATGGCGGGAGGGGAAGAATACATCCCCTGCAGATACTGGGTATGCCTGTTACTATCAAGGCAGTGGGGTAAGACATGCAAATGCCATCAGCATGAACATCATAACATGTGGGGGGCTTGCCAAACAAGGAAAGTATCATCTGAACAGGCCCTATAGAGACTATTTCACACATGCACATCAGCAAGTGGCAACCGGGGCCTTATTCAGTAATTGACTGCCAGTAGCATTTAGGCTGCAATCCTATAAACACTTTCCTGGAAGTAAGGTCCACTGAACATAATGGGACTTTCTTCTGAGTAAACCTGCACAGGATTGCACCATTAGAGGCTTTCCCTTTTCTTAAACCGGGTGCGTTAGAATGTGTTTCTACATATCTTCTCTACTTTTTTCCCATATACAGGCATGCCCCAGGATCCGCTGGAGTTCTTGTTCCAGACCCCACGTGGACACCTGAATGTGGATACTGGGACACTTTTTAAAGATCAGGGAACATCAGTCCCAGTATCTATGGTATCCATGTATAACTGAAACTGTGCATACCAAATCAGTGGATACTGGGGCACACCTGTATAAGATGATCAGGCAATCCCTGTGAGCATCACCAATAAACAAGGATTTGATATGCATTTACCAACACATAACTGACTGAGGATGGCTAAAGAAACGTTCAGAGCCCAATCCTAGCCATACCGCCTCAGAAGTAAATCCCACTGTAGTCCATTGGGCTTACTCCTAGGTAAGTGTGGCTAGGATTGCAGCCGTCATAATATTTGCATCCTTTCCAGTACCTTTACAGGAGTAGAAGGAACAACTACTGTAATATATGAATGTACATCCTGCCATCTAGTGGCAGCTGGACACCACACTCACACGACCCGGTTGGGCGCCACAGCAGTCCAGATGCACATTGTCAGGGGTTAAGTGGTTGTGTCAGGTATGCAAATTCCATCTTGAATCTAATCTTGGAACGTAATATGCCTAACTGAGTTCAGCAAGCTGTTGAGAGTACCAATTAAAGGCATATTTAGAGAAACATTTGCCAATAGAAACATAACATTTGAATATTTTAAAAGCACAGGTGGGGGGGGGAGATTACGATCAACAGCAACTAAACCTATCAGAGAGACGTTGTATCACAATTACTGGATAGCTGCATTTGTACTAGGACCATAGCCAAAAAAAGCAGAAAATAAAAGGGTGGCTTGATCTCTAAGCATGAGACTGCTGGATCTTCCTTACATTGGGTGATTCTTGCTCTAATCCACACTAGAGCCCCAAAGCCTTTGCCAGCCAATCGGAATGAAGGATAGATTGAACGACATTTTCTGCTCCCTGGAAAATGAAGCACATTTTCTACGCAGTATCCTACAATAGCAGAAGAAACTTGAAGCCTGGGAGAACACCTGGAAGGATTAAGCTCTAACCACACTGCGCAACCCCATGCAAGGTGGACCAGACAGGCCATCTGTTGACATCTCAATTAACTAACCACGAGCACTTGGAAGGATAGGAGCAGAGCAGTTTCATGCTCCCCGCAATCTAGAGACTGGCAAGGCTATGAGTATACAGTAATGGGCTGAAGCATGTGGTTTGCACTGGCCCAGGGCTGCTGCAAACGTGCTGTAAAGTCTCTCCTGCGCTGGCTGAGTTTGGTGCAGCCAAGTTTGGTGGCCACAGAGTTTGGTGCGGCCAAGCCAGTGCAGGTCACCCCATGGACAGGTCAGCCCAGGGAGGGGGTGGAGTTCAGGCCATTCGGCTGGCCCCAATCCGGGCTGGTCAAACTTGCGCCAGCTATTTTGCTAGTGCAGATCCAAGCAGCCCAATAGCGCTGGCTGGGGCTTATCCCAGGGCAAGGAGGAAATGTGAGCTCTAGCCGCTTCCCAGACTGTGCTAGGATACAGCACAGGCCTGCCGGACTGCCTGCTTCAAATCAGGTTAGGATTGGGCTGCCCAACACAGGGCCTATCATGCCATCTAGTGGCAGAGATTAAAAGCCAAAAGTTCAGGACAACAAGTGCCCCAGTTGCAATACAATCTGGCCTTCTCCATTCCTTTCCGAGCCTGACTTTCAAAGATCAAGAGTTTCAAATCTTTGTCTGAGTGAACAAATCCTTAGTGGATTAAGCATTAAAGCCCATAAAGTAGTGGGAACTTAAAACAAGACCCTGATGCAGAGAACCATAAGCGCTGCAGAAGATCATATAGCTGCAATTCTCACTAAGCTACTAGGCTTTGCAGAGCACAAGTTTCTCTCACATCCCCAGACAGGACAGAGTTGGAGAAAGGGACACCTGGACTCAAAGCTGGAAGCCTGCTTCCACTTGTTTCCCATATCAATGTGGCACTGTGGTATTTTGGGGAGTGAAGCCATTTTTTTTTTGTCAGTTACTGAGTTGTCGGTAGACTTTTGTTGCTATATATTAAAATAAATGAATGAATGATGCCCTAATGATGTCATTGCATTTAGGTTGTGCATATGATATTGTAATTTACTCTGTATGGTCTGGTACAGAAGGGGTTCCATCATGGGGGTGATGCGCTGACCTCAAACACCAGGTGACGCAAACCCTAGTGACACCACTGCCACCACCCATTAGACACACAAATACCGGTAGTTCCCATCTCAAAGTTGAGTGAAAAATGGGTTTCATCTCCATAGAAGCCGTATTTGGCTTCACCAGCAGGAGGAGCTCTTCACTTTAAAAAGACAGCTTCTTTTCTTGTGCCTGGGGAACATCCGTCAATTGTAAAAAGGTAAAGGTTTCCCCACGACCGAATGGTCTAGTCGTGACCAACTGTAGGGGGCGGTGCTCATCTCCATTTCAAAGCCTGTAGAGCCGGCGTTTTGTCCAAGGCCAAGCTTCCGTGATCATGTGGCCAGCATGACTCTAGCCATAGCGCACAGAATACCATTCCCTTCCCACTGAAGTGGTCCCTATTTATCTACTTGCATTTAGGTGCTTTCGAACTGCTAGGTTGGCAGGAGCTGGGACAAGCAACGGGAGCTCACTCTGTCACGCAGTCTTGAACTCCCAACCTTCCGGTCCAAAAGCCCAGCAGCTGCAGTTTAACCTGCTGCACCACCATGTCCCTGTTTGTCAATTATACAGGGACCTAAAAGGGGGGGGGGTTGCTGGGTTAATAGTGGGAAATTACTCCATTGGCAAGCATCAACAAGGCAGCCTTAATCACACACACACACACGCACACACGCACACGCACACACACACACACACGCACACACACACACACACACCTACACCTGTAGGTTTGTCAATGCTGTGTACTGAGGTGCCTAAATCCAAAGCTGCTGTTGCCTGTCAGATGGAGGTCAGATTGGGTGCAAGTCTCTTTGCTGCTGCATCTCAGGCCGCAATCCTAACTTGAAGTTAGGTCAGCACAGTTAGGCCAGCACAAGGGACACCATAAAGAATGTTTGGACCACTCTTGGAGTCAGAGAGGCCATCACACAGACGTGCACCATACTCCCTGACTCCGAGAGTGGTCCAAATGTGCTTTACAGTTTTACACAGAGTGTAATTGTGGCAGGAAAAAGCCCACTTTACAGAGAACACATCCCCTTCATATGAACATGTCTAATATAAAACCTGGACAAATAGCAAGGCCCGACATGTGACACTGTCAAAATTTGAGCGGGAGCCACGATGACCTCTGCTTTAGCATGCAGAAGTGGGGGGGGGAATTGGGAAAGACAGAAACTGCTTGCCCAAGGCCATTAACCATCAGCTTAGCTTCCAAAATCACACTACAATTCTTTGCCCTCCCAGATTTTATTTCCCCTCCCCAATAATTTCCCCTTCAAAAACACTGATTTCCCCCCAGGCTCCTCCTGCTCCCCACATTAAAGAAAGAAAGGATATTTTTTCTCCAAGAGACACCAGCTCTGCCTTTGCAGCTGGATCAAGAAACTATTTGTCCTTCTGCCTCCCCCAGCTTAAAGGAGAACAAAGGTGCAGAACGTAGGCTAAGGGGTTAGCCTGGGCAGCTGCTATCCAAGGGAAGGAGAAACCCTGCCTCCCTCACTTGTCCTTCCTCCACCAAGCTGCACCACAAATGAGCCTATATGGAGCACTCAAAGAGCCCCTGCAGGAGCAGGAAGGGAACAAGCTCTGAACATCCTTTCTGGGTTCCTGTCTTAGCCCATTGGTTTTGATCTCTCTCTCTCTCTCTCTCTCTCTCTCTGTGTGTGTGTGTGTGGGGGGGGGTCTGGGTCTGTTTCAATTGCCTTGGCCAAGAGCACGCACTGTGGTTCTTGATCATTTTTCCCCCTTCTACAAAAAGGCAGGTTTGACACACACACTGCACGAAGCTACAGTCGCAGTGCAAACATTCACATTGATAAGTTCACCGTGTCAAAAGAAGAGGAAATGGAAATAGGGCAACAGCAGTTTCTTGCTGTCCAGAGGGCACTGCTGCCTTTTGCAGCTACACTTAAAGCCCAAAAAGGTTTTCGATTCTTGCACAGAAGTCAGATAAAGAGGCTTCCCTGGAGCCCAAACGGCAACCGGCAATGCCAGACCAACAAGTGTATGACAGCTTGTGGAAAGAATGCAGCACGTGGCCAGCGGAATATGTGATAGAGTCAGCCACTGTGCACACACTCTCTGCACAGGGTCAAGGGAGAGAAAGGAAGGCGCTGGGTATGGCCAGATGCATTCCAAAGGCTGTCAGAACTCGTGCACAGCAGAAGAGGTGGGGGAGGGCCCACAAGGATAAACGTCTCTGGGACTTTGGAACACCAGTGAGGCCGAGTTGTGTGATAGACAGAAAAAGGAAAGTAGCAACTCCTCAGGATCAAGAGTTCATCCGGATGATGAATGAGTACATTAACAACAATTCATCCATTGTGTAATAATGTGCAACCTTCTTTGGCGGGCTTTTCCCCTATTAGTTCCGGTTTGGATACTGCTGTTTTTAGATGATGATGATGATGATAAATTATTGTTATTTACTTCTACTGCTGCTGAATTTTGTGCTTTTTTTGTACTGGGTTTTCATGCTGTTGAATGGAAGCTCCTGTTTTCTTTTTATTTACCTTTCTACTGTGTTTACCCTTGTATTTTAATGGGGACACAATCCTAACCTGCAGCTAGGCCAGCAAAGTTTGGCTGGCACAAGGGACGTCATAAAGTATGTTTGGACCACTCTCTGAATCAGAGAGGCCAGCACACAGACGTGCACCATCCCCCCTGACTTCGAGAGTAGTCCAAACACACTTTATGCTGGCCCTTGTGCCGGCCAAACCTTGCTGGCCTAACTGTGCCGGCCTAACTCCAGGTCAGGATTGTGCCCTGAATGTTGTAAGCTGCTCTCTATGCCCTGTAATCAGGGGGAAGGGCAGCACAGGAATCGTTTAAACAAATAAGAACAAATATTCAAAATTCTGCCATTTAAGTCACCTTTTTTGGAAGCACCTCTTCATAGCCATACAGGTCAATTAATTGCTTTTTAACATGAATACTGTATATTCATCCCCATGACAGCCAGTTCTCCATCTAATCTATGTACTGCCTTGGCTCAAATGTCACAGCCAAACCATGGCTTAACTATTGTGAATGCCCTATGAGCTTGCATGGTGTGGTGACCTGCCACACTGGAAATGAACTCCCATTTCTCATATCACAGCTGCTTTGTTTCCTATAGCAAGGCTAATCCTGTATCCACTGGAATACTTGCAAAACAAAAACAAAACCAGAAGTATGCCAGGAAGAGATACCCTCTAATGAGAAATTGTTTAATGGGCTAGCCTTATTTAACCTAGAAAAAAGGAAAAACAGAGAGCCAATAGGATTATACTGAGGGATTATGCTGAAGGATTGACACAGGAGAGAATTAAATAATGTTTTCAATGAAGAGCAACTATGGTTACAAGTTACAAATACCAGCCATATTATTCATTTCCTGCTTGGTGTTAAGTGGCAATTGCCCTAGGTGAGAGGCTAAATTGCAAACTTAACTCGTCCAGCAGTACCATAATTTGGCTCTACACATCTTGAGTCTAAAAAAACCAGCACTAAGGCAGCTGCACTGTACTCTGTTTTAAATCTTCTGGCCTCCTCCTCCACACCAGACCAGCTTGGATGTCACTTTGCGACCCAGCCTGTCTTTGCATAGTGGCACTCCATTTGCCTTCCAGTACTTTGGTTGGGGCTGTTTTAGCCACAGTGGCCATTAATTTGAGCCACCCCACTACATGAGTGTGCAAGGAGGTGGTTCAGCCTGTTTCCTTGAAAACACACAGCCCTCATGAGGGAGCAAGGACACACATGACTTTTACCATATTGGTCTGGTTGGGCAGGGAGAATATCATTCAGACCAACCCAGGGCACAGTCCTAACTTAGAGTTATGCTGGCACAGTTAGAGCAGCAAAATTTGGTATGCCGGCACAGTTAGAGCAGCAAAATTTGGCTAGCATGAGGGACATCGTAAAGTATATTTGGAGCACTCTCGGAGTCAGAGAGGCCAGCTCACGGATGTGTGCCATCCTCTCTGACTCTGAGAGTGGTCAAAATGCGCTTTATGGTAGCCCTTGTCCTGGCCAAACTTTGCTAGCCTAACTGTGCCAGCCTAACTCCAGGTTGGGGTTGTGTCCCCACGGTGTTCCCGTTGGGGAAACACAAACTTCAGGAGCTGTTTCCCCCTTCCCATGGAAGTTCATGGCCAAAACTGTTGGCCATCATTTCATAGCATCTGTTGGGGGTGCTAGAACATAGTATCTGTTCTGGCTGAGCAGAACAAAGAATAGGAAGTTGTCGTGATCAAGCAAAGCCATCTATGGAGGAAGGAATTCATGTGCAACGTGTTCAAGAAAGAGAGAGATTTGCTGATAATGAGATACTTATTTTGAGCTCCCTTTTCATCTAGACTTTGAACCGCATGTGTTTTAGTTAAAGCCTAAGCTTTAAAAAAAAAATAGGTCTAATGAGTTCTCATGTAGCTCCTGTCAACATGATAAACATGGTGTTCCCTCAGAGCAGTTCTAAATCTATCACGGAAACAGGAAACACCATCTCTAAAAATAAACAAATAAGCAAAGGAAATAATAATGTCATAAGAGATCAGAGGAAGTCACCGAATAGTCTCCCACGACACCCTGTGAGCCTGGGAGATCCCCAGGCCACCCACCCACCCTAAAAATATGACCTTTGAATTTGAAGGTCATGCTGCTGGAATAGTTCCCTCGCTATAAATAGCTTGCATGCCAAAACTTACTGCTTGGCCTTCCAAGTATTTGAAAATTGGGTGGGGCTTTTATTAAGGGAATAGGTTTTCTCTGTGGGATAAAGGGTCTTCATCATAACCATTGCATTGTTTTTGCTTCCCAGAGATTGACAGAGTAGCCTCAGTTTGGATATTTCTGTCTCCCAAGCCTAGAGAAGGCTTTTCACTATGCATCATTCTGAATGGAACCTAGGTTCTTTGTATTGATTAAAGATGGAGGAAATAGCTCCAGTTTATCAGAATTGAACAGAATGATCTGTTGATATGATTTCTAACCTGTTGACACTGATCAGATTGTCAGGAAATATAATGCTTTGCAATAACCCCTGAACCAAACTTGCAACCAAACCAATATTCTTTGCCACCAAAACCATCAGGCTTAAATTCCAAAATAAACCTGTAAAGTCCATTTGTCTGTCTTTTACTATTCAAAGTGTGGCATAGCATAGCTAAAGTGGGGCTGGAGGGGTACAGGGCCCAGGGCACAACACACTGAGGGGTGTCACGCCGGGGCTTCCTTCACAGGCACTCAGAGAAGTAACGTTCTGCTTTGAGCGGCTGATGGTGCTTTTTTTGCCTTTTTTTCCCTCGAAAAGGAGGAAAAGGGTTTTTAAAAATCCATCAGCCGCTCAGAGCAGAGCACAATCAGTCTGAGTGTGCTATAATCCAGATGTAATTGGTGGCGACATCATCACATTACCACAAGTACTTCTGGGTCAGGCACTTCCAGGGGCAGCATCACGAGTCATGGCCCAGGGTGCCAGAGAGCAAATGACACCACAGAATTCAAATATGATTTACATGAAATGAAGTCCATGAGGCAATGGAGCAAACGCTGTACCCTCATTTACCTTTTCTCTCAGCACTTATGGATAAGGTTGTCTTCTAGCCTGGATCCAATACAGGAAAGTAAACCAAGCTGGGAGAAAATTACTTAAAACAGGGAAACATGGTAAAGTAAGCTAGGGGTGGGGAGAGTTTTGCTTCCCCAGCCTTTTCATGTAACAATCGGACACTCACGCACACACCCATTTTATATGAAAACATGGCAGACAGATGGATAAAATACATGCTATTTCCTTACCACATCAATTTGGTCCCAAAGAAACTTTACTTGGTTCCCTTCAGGAGCTATACATCAAGCCAAAGAAAATGTCTAATTATTTCCCACCCCCTTTCAAATGACAATTGAGCCTTCTCCCAACTGAAAGCATCTGTTTCAGAATTATCTCTTATCAAATGTCTTTTAGTTTTTTTAAAAAAACACATATACTTTTCCCCCCAAGGGTTGTATTCAAGAATATGACAGTTCAACGAAACATGTACTGCACATTGTGCAGACAACACAATACACAGAGCAATACGGCTCTGTGGAATCTCATGACTAGTAATCTTGATCTGGTCAATCTAATTTATAACCCTGCCTCTTTATTCTTTTCCATAATCAAAACCGTACAAAGTAAGATGGGGACAACTTGACCTGGTTGTGAAATCACAGGTGACTAGTATGCGTCATGCCATACAGTCATCCTCTGAATGGAAAAATAAAAACAAGCACTTTGGCCAGTGACATACAGAAACAAGTAGCCTAAGGATCACATTTGGGGAGAGATGCTGGACCAGACCCAAAGAGATCCATATTGTCCAAATCTCAGGTGAGAAGACACTTTTAGAGTGCAATCCTAACCTGGAGTTAGGCTGGCATAAGTGAGTTGTGCCAGCCCAAGGAGTGTTGCAAACATGCTACAAAGCGTATTTGCACCACTCTTGGAGTCACGGAGGCCAGCTCACAGGCATGTGCCAGCCTCCCTGACTCCAAGAGTGGTCCAAATGTGCTTTACGGTGTGTTTGCAACACTCCTGGGCTAGCACAAGTCACTTGTGCTGGCCTACATCCAGGTTAGGACTGCCCCCTTAAATAAACTGAGGAAGATGCATACTGGAAACAGTGACATCACAGCTAAGTTCTGTATTGATGGTTTTGACAATGCCATCACAGGCGACCAATAAGTACTGGGGCTCAAAGGAAAAGCCCTCAAAGAAAACAACTTCAGGGAAACTATTTTCAAAATGGTGCATCAGGCGAACAAACCACTGTTAATCTCTCACTTAAGAACAGCCAACATGAGGGCTTTTAATTCAGTGCTGCAGGTCATTAATTAAATATGTCACAGGTCAATATGCTTAAAAGCTACACAATGAAATCATTTAAAGCTAGTTTGGTTAGTATGGTTTAGTGGTTAAAAAGGCATTTGAAAGCCAGACATAATCATGCATGCTTTGGGCTTTTTTGTTTAGATTTCTTTCTCATCTGATTTAAACTGACCCACAACACATACATATAATTTTTCTTCCTGTGAATGACTTCCATCTCCCTTAGGCATATAATCACATGGACTAACGAAAAGTGTTCAACAAGTAATCAAGGATATGGCTTAATACATGCTCTCCTCTCAAGGACTACATTTACAATCACCAGTATGACACTGGAGTCATTTCAAGATATTTTTTATCATCATCTGGAAGGGAATATGATTATCTTGTTAAGAGCTTAATTCAGAATTGAGTAAGATCAATCAGGACTGGAGTCTGGCATAAGTAGCAAGGTGGCCAAGTTTGCGGATGACACAAAACTTTTCCGGGTGGTGAAAACTAGAAGGGATTGTGAAGGGCTCCAGAAGGGGGCTCCAAGTTGGGGGAATGGGTAGCAAAATGGCAGATGCGTTTCAGCGTAGACAAGTGTAAAGTGATGCACATTGGGGCAAAAAATCAAAACTTCACCTATAGGCTAACGCGTTCTAGGCTGTCTGTGACAGCTCAGGAGAGAGATCTTGGGGTGCTGGTGGACAACTCAATGAAGGCATCGACCCAGTGTGTGGCAGCAATTAAGAAGGCCAATTCCATGCTTGGGGTAATTAAAAAAGGAGTTGAGAATAAAACAGCCAAAATTATTATACCATTGTACAAATCGATGGTAAGGCCACAACTAGAGTATTGTGTACAGTTCTGGTCGCCGCAACTCAAAAAGGACATAGTGGAGCTGGAAAAGGTGCAGAAGAGAGCGACAAAAATGATTATGGGGCTGGGGCACCTCCCTTATGAAGAAAGACTGCAGCGTTTGGGGCTCTTCAGTCTGGAAAAAAGGCGCCGGAGGGGGGACATGATTGAGACATATAAAATTATGCACGGAAGGGATAGAGTCAATAGAGGGATGTTCTTTTCCCTCTCTCACAATACAGAACCAGGGAGCATCCGCTGAAATTGAGTGTTGGGAGAGTTAAAACAGATAAAAGGAAATATTTTTTTACCCAGCGGGTAATTAAGCTATGGAACTCCTTGCCATAGGAGGTGGTGATGGCATCTGGCCTAGATGCCTTTAAGAGGGGACTGGATGGATTTCTGGAGGAAAAGTCCATTGTGGGCTAAAGGCTATGATGGGTTGGGCAACCTCCTTACATTAATAGTAGGCTACTTCAGAATGCCAGGTGCAAGGGAGTGACAGCAGGATGCAAGCATCTTGTTGTCTACTGAACTCCCTTAGGCACCTGGTGGGCCACTGCGAGATACAGGAAGCTGGACTAAATGGGCCTTTGGCCTGATCCAGTGGGGCTCTTCTTATATTCTTAACAGTACTGAGGTCTTGTAAAGAAATTATGTAAATCTTTTCAAGACTCTTAATAGAACTCTTTACATGTTAAAAGGATACAGTACAGTGGTGCAGATAATATTTTTAACCCTGAATCAGTAAAGGACATGCATGCCCATCTCCCTTTTTCCCCATTTGGGAAAATTCAGGGCATCTTGTTGAAACTCATGGTAGGAGCAGCAGTTCATCCAAACGCGCACAGAGAGGTGGTGGTTGGGAAGGAAGGGGCCAAGATATCCTTGTACACGTCCTCTTATAACATGAGGCCAGTTCAGAGTTAAAAGTATAACCTGAACCAATCAAATAGTAATCTATCGCACTTACTGTTTCAACATTACCAATGATCTTGTAATGTCTAGGCAGACTATGGCACAACACGTGAAAAGAAATATTTGCAAACGATGTTATTTACTCAGAAGTAAGCCCATTGTGTTCAGTGAGGTCTAGACTAGTGGTTCCCAAACTGTGAGCTGTGGCTTCCTGGGGAGCCGTGGAAGCCAGCCAGGGGAACCTTAAGACAAACCCGCCACCCTATGCAATGGAAACGATTGCAGACCTAATGGGGAGCTGCAGCCAATGACCCAATAGGTCAAGGGAGCTGACAGAAAAGTTTGGGAACCACTATTTAGGGCCCAATCCTATCAGGCATAATGTGGGTGGTACAAGCATACTGCCCATGCAAGTGTTGCACAAGGCACCGTAAAGCGCCTTCAGCGCCAGCAGTAAGCCATTGCCGCTGGCACTGGGGTGATGCCATGGCGACACTGGCCCCTCGTGGCCCGGAGGGAGCTACACAAGCCGGCACGCAGTGAGTCCACCAGTTGCCGGCGTTGTGAGCTTTCCAGGCAGGGCAGGAGGACGTTCTGGGGCAAAGGGGAGGAGTGAGGAATGGAACCGGCAGTGACGCTAACTTCTGGATCCCTGTGTAGGGCCCAGAAGCCTCACACAGAGGGCCTAGCCTTTGCGCTGGCTGAATAGCCGGAGCAGAACAGACCGCTCACCCACCCTGCGCCCTTACCACGGGGAAAGGGGACACTCGTCTCCTTCCCCTGCAGAGCCTCCCACGTCTGCCTGGTTGCCGTGGGATGCAGCAGTAGCTGCCTGGCTACCGCTGTGCTCTTGGGCAATCGGGCAGTTTAAGATTGGAGTTGTAATCCTATCTTACTCACCGGAAACAAACATGTCTATTATGAGTCTAGAAAAGAAAGGCAGAAGTGTTATCCCAGAGCAGGCAGGAAAATGAACATCTGCCAGCTACAAAACTCAAATGGCAGGAAATAATGCAATTATCCTCCCCAAATAGGAGAAAATAAGAACATACACCTGCATTCAAGAGATTACTTGGCGTTCTTTTGAATTAGCACAGTGTGTTCCTAATGAAGTAATAAAGCACAGATCACTATAACCTTCCCAGGCAGAACAAGATGTCTGGGGTACGTGCCTTTGTGAAGAAAAAGTTCAAACGACCCAGCCATGTGCTTTTAGCAAGTTCAGAGCACATAGCCTTCAGCCATAGGTCACCCCCCACAGCTTACCTCTATGTACCCAATGTATGTTAGGCAGGGCCCAGTACTTCCAGTAGGGCACGCGGTCTAGTACCGCCCTCTCTAGAAATGATTCATTGCCCGCAACTGGTTCTCAAAATCTACAATTCAAATTAAACAAGTATTTATACTTCCTTCCAATTTCCTGTCTCCATGTGGGAATGAGGAACTGTACAGCTTGAGGAAGGAGGGGACCAAAGATGAATAATAAAAGCTTTAAAACTGTCTAACGATGGCAGCCACACAGAGAGCACTAAAACAGGCCAAGACTGGAACAAGGACATAAGGAAGGCAGGTCTTTTTTCAGATAAGGCTGTTTTATTTAGCATGGCTTCCCTAAAGTATCCATGTCCCAGCGTTTCTTAGGGAGAGGAAGTTCTTCATTACGTGGTTATTACAGAACCTAAGACTTCTTGTATCCAAACCCTCCACAGCATGAGCTTTGAACACTTCTGCATTCCATTATATCTTGGGTACTCTCATCTCACAGGTCTCCAGATGAAATTTAACTCTGAAAGGGCAGCAAACTTGCTAACAAGTGTGCAGCCATTTTCATTCTTAGTCTCCCTTCTGATACCCTTGCCACAAGATCAGGGATTTTCCACCACCCACTCCCTACCCCCAGTGCACTCTGAACACACCAGGTCATGAACCTGCAAAAGTCAACTCAAGATGTTTCAGGAGAAGCCACGGGAGACAGCCTTCAGAAAAACATCAGACCACATCCTTGACAACATAACTAGCCTCTGACTGTTTCACCATGTTTCATGTCCAAACTAAGCCTTCCCACCCGCAGCCAAAAACGCTGGAAGTGATCTACAGATAACATCCAGCCCAAATGTGTCTACCATAGTTACTATGCCAATCTCCCCAGTTCCACAGAAGAGACTGGAAATGGTCAAAGCCATTTCAGTGTTAGAAGTTTAGGCCTCCACAAACCTTTAGAGCACAATCCTAACCTGGAATTAGGCTGGTACAGTTAAGTCAGCAACGTTTGGCCGGCCCAAGGGACAAATATGTTTGGACCATTCTCAAGAGTCAGAGAGGCCAGCACACAGACATGCACAATCTTCCCAACTGCGAGAGTGGTCCAAACGCCCTTTACAGTGGCCCTTGGGCTGGCCAAACTTTGCTGGCCTAACTCCAGGTTAGGATTGCACCCTCCAAAAGATAAAATGTGTATAAAAGTGCTGCTTGGTCCATTTCCACCTTTGGCACGCACCCACTTTGGACAAATATTTTCCCACCTCCTATCTTCCATCTTTAAACCATGGACGTCCTCTTGCTACGGATGCCATCAAGGCAAGCTATAAATGACAACAGCACTGAACAAAGCTGTCTTTGAGCCATATAACGTAGCCCCGTTACTTCCATTTCTTTCTGAACCCTCACAGGTCATGGTGGATACCTGAACTGTTGGGTGCCATTCAGTTTCACATACAGCCTAAGAGGAGTAGCCAACAACAGCTCATGAGTCACATGTGGCTCTTTGACATACCATGTGGCTCTTAGAAATAGGCTGGTTGAGCTCCTTTTTGCATCACAATTAATATAAAAGGTAAATAAAACAATTTTCAAGCTTTATAATCCTCTGGATTAAAATGTAAAGTTAATGTTTATAGTGAGTTAAAATATTTTAAGAATGTAAATGCTTCTTAAATATTTCAGTTCTCAAACATCTGAAGTTTATCATATGTGGCTCTTATGTTAAGCAAGTTTGGCCATGCCTGTCACCTAATAATAAGTATAAGCACATGTACGGAACAAAAATGCTTTACATATATTCTCCCAGTAAATTGTAAAACAAACTTGTAACATAGGCTAAATTTTATTCATACAGTGTAGACAGATGGGTGTGTGAAGATAATGACCATTGGTGCCTTCACGCACTAACGGTCCCCTTGGCCCCGTTCCAAACCCAATGAGGTCATCGCCACCCAGGTAGCAACCCGCACCTAAGGTGGGGGAAAAGGGGGAGGGTTGCCTCCCTCCCCCTTTTATCCCCCTTTTCCCACCTTGTTATTATTGGGCAGTCCTTGTTGCCAGTCTCTGTGTTCTATTCAATAAAGTGGCCCTATTTACTCCAATCAACGGTCTGCTGTTATGTCTTTATTGGGAGTGTGGGGGTAATATCTTGCCAAAGGCAAACATGCAGGTTTATGGCTGAGTTGAAAGTTTAGCTGGGGATTTTCTGCCTCCAAAAAATCCACACACTCTCTCTCTATTCAGTAGAAATGAAATTCTGCAAGTAAAATTTAAAAATTTAACACTTGTCATGAGGCATACCTGTGTGCATAAAATTTCTTGCAATGTATCCCCAATAATTAAACATAGTAAATAGGGGAAGAGTTTCTATTAACCCTATCATCAGAAGCAGCTCCTACCAAAAGTATCATATTAGATAACAAAAAGATTTTGCATGATGAACTATGAAACACACCTGTGAAACAAATACACTGGATTTCAAAGAGGTAATCATGCAGTTTTAAAATGGCTTTTAAATCACATGTGGAAGGCTGGTTCTGATAACCATCCCACCTATGTGCAATTATTCAATGGAGCCCTTGTGCAAGGGAAGGGGTATGATGTGCACACTTATGGTAGACTCACTTCTTTAATCTCTTGAAGAGGGGACCAACTGGGAAAGTGTCATCCCAGTAGGCAATTAGATGTCAGGGAGGAGGCTAGCCTAGAACCCTTCCCAACATGTTAACTGGGTATGTGCAAGCTTGGGGTGTTGTTGTTTTTTTGCATAGAGGGGGATTCAGTTGCAGGAACCCACACTTACATGAAGTCTGAAAGGCAACAGTCTAGACACAGGTTTACTTCCTCCACAAGTTTACACACATTCAATCGTACAACGTTAATGGTGTTCACACAGAAGTCATGACTGTTACATAATTAAGATGCTGGCTGAGAATTCCACCTGTCATTACGGTTCTGCTCTAATATTTGCAAGAGATGCTTTCTTTGCCCTCCCCAGCAATTAGAAACAAGAGAGTGGCTAACAGCATCACAATGGTTGATGTGCTATGACTCCATGAAAACATATCCTACATTTAAGCAGCATACAGTAGTTCAATGAGCTGAGACTGAGTTAAGGGAGGAACCTCTCTCTGGCTGAAACATCTGCCACGTAAAGTGTGAACCAGCTTGCATAACTCTGATCTGAACAAGTGGCTGGATTCTGATCTGATTCCGATTAGTGTGACACCTATTCAGAAGTCAGAGTTCAGCTATTTTTATACATATACAAAAAAAAGGTACACGCAAGCACAGTTACTGACCTAACTCATGTCTCAAGTTGCAATTACATTCACAACTCTTCACCTAGTTTGAATCCCTCTCTGTTAATACATTACCATAAATGGTAATGACATTTCACAATGAAGTGGTGGGTCACCAAGGAAGCTATAAAGTCTGCCATTTAGCCTTTCAAAGGTACTTTGCCTTACGTGAAAGTGGCCCCACAGAACAATATTTGTACAACCGTCGCGGAAAGCATTTCAAATTAAAACAATTCAGCCATTAGGTTTCTCAACTGTTTTTGACAGTATGAGGTGTGCCTATTGGCAGGAATCACTATCTACCAGTATCTAAGTACCATAAGGGGGTCATTTTCAAGATGGCAGCCTCAAAATGCGCCAAAAAGACACATAAATGCCCGTCCCAAGCCCAAAAAA
>JAJKFI010000052.1:8216236-8258303 GCA_029204185.1 Lerista edwardsae | reverse complement strand
GGCAAGGATACTGTATGCACAACATTGGAAAGTTCCAGAGGTATCTTCAATTGAAGACTGATGGATAAAAATACTGGATTTAGCAGAAATGGATAAACTTATGACTTTACTCAAAGAGAAGTCAGTAAAGGCATTTATGAATAACTGGGAACCACTCATTGACTTCCTGCATGAGAAGGGAAGTATCGGTGCAATGAACCATGGACTCGATGAACAGGTAGTTGATTTAGACTCAACACTTTGCTGGGGATTACAGTAAACAACAACAAGATTAAAAAATAAACGAAAGTTGCCATGGTCACACATGCTTTAGTTACATCAAGACTGGATCACTTCACATGTAATGGGCTGCCTTCAAAGAGTTTGGGAAACTGGTACAAAATACAGTTGGGAAAGGGCTGACTAGAACCACTCTTTTATCTTGTTCTACTTGTATATTAGCTTCCAATCCATTTCTAGAGGCCAATCTAACAGCTGGTTATCACTTTTAAAACTTTGGGTAAATAACTTGGGTAAGGAAACTTAAAACAATTGTCTCCTCCCATACAGCCTTCCCAACTCTGAGGTCAGTAGGGAAGGCCCTTCTGCATGTCCTTCTACCACATAAAGCATGATTGCTGGGAACCCAGGATAGAGCCTACTCACTTGTTTCACCAGGGATATGGAACTCCTTGCCACTTATCTGTTAAGTCCTCTATCCTCTTGATGATCTTCTGCCATAGGCTGAAGACTTTAACATTTAGCAGGCCCATGACTTGAATTTAGTTCAACCCTTTTTGCTCCCTCCAGCACATAGCTTTATTTATTGCTGATGTCTTTTACAGATACTAATTTTCTTGTGCTCTTTTTTTATTACTATGCAGTGCATTTTTTAGCCTGATGCAAGCCACACTGAATGCTCTGCTAGAGCAGAAAGGTGGGATAGCAATCCCATACGCAAGCAGCCCAAATCCCCATACAGTTTGGCATTAATAAGCAAACCAACCCACTGGCTACAAACACAGCAATACCTGAGCATAACATATGCTCATTCCCACTTAACAAGGATTACTTACAATGCAGGTCTTAGAAAGTCCAAAATAAAACCCATGAGTGAGCAGTGTGAATGGTTCTTAGGGACACTCAGTGACAGCCAGTTGGTTACATTGAGGCAGTCTAAGCTTTGCAAAGACAACAGAGAAGCATTCGCCCCAACTGAGGCTCCCTCTGTCCTGATAAGAGGTCTGCTTTTGCACGCCTGCATCCGAGCTGTGAAGCACACACTCCCCAAAGTGCACGTGGAGCACAGGGAATTCTGGGGGCCTCAGCCAAGTAGGGCATCTGTTGAGTATTTATTCAAACACACGCAAATGGTCACTCTTCCAGAATGACAGATGTGGCAGCTATTCAGCCTTTTCAGACAGGAACAAAGGCCCTCTCCAGAAGCACAAAGGCAGAAAGTGAGTTGGGCTTAAACAGGAGCCACCTGCCAGGGGCCCCTTGCCTGCCCCCCTTCATTTAGCTAAACCTGCATCCCTGCATTGAAAACAGCTTGTGTAAATAAGGGAGTGCTTCCGTCCAAGCTGGGTTTCATTACAAAACTCATTAGTCAATTTTAAAACAACAACAAAACTAAGATCTGATGTCAAGGTTCTACACACACACACACACACACACACACACACACACACACACACACACACACACACACACACCAAAAAAATCTTGTTAAAACAAACAAAGTACACATCACGATTCCAAAGAGGTTAACGAGAACATTTCTGTGGGAGGCAGGAGATGAGCATAAACCACCAGTGAAAGCACATTATGACATCGACGTAAATCCAAAGCAAAAACAAGTGGGTAGAGGTGAGGATTGTCTGTTCAAAACGACTGTGTCAAAAGGTGACATTATGGCAACCTCTGCTTAAGCACAATTCCTGATTCAACAATAAGAGCAATATGCAAGAAAGAAAGTGGAAAATAGTTACATTTTAATAAGATGTAAAGGGTATGGATCTGCAAACTGGATATCCTTTTCGTATTTCCACAAATCCACATGTAGCCTCTGGCATGCCACTAACCACATATTAAAGCAATTAAGGCTGCAATCCTATGCACACTTAGCCGAGAGTATGCCCCACTGAACACAGTGGAACTTGTTTTTGAGTAAACATGTATAGATTGTGCTCTCAGGCTGTTCAGGCCTAAATTCACGCAATGAAACTTATTTCTGAGAAACCAGGCTTGGGATTGCTGAAGGATTAATATGTTTTTTCAGAGATTTACAGCACAATCCTAAAGTTAGGCCAGCCCAGTTTAGGCCAGCCCAGTTGGGCCAGCAAAGTTCGGCTGGCACAAAGGACACCATAACATATGTTTGGACCACTCTCAGAGTCAGAAAGGTCAACACACAGGCGTGCGCCATCCTCCCCGACTTTAAGAATGGTCCGAACATGCTTTACGGTGGCCCTTGTGACAGCCAAACTTTACTGGCCTAACTGTGCTGGCCTAACTCCAGGTTAGGATTGCACTCTTAGGCTGCAATCCTAGGTGCATATACTTAGGGGCAAGCCCCACAAAACACAGTGGAAATTTATTCTGAATAAATAAGCATAGAATTGGGTTTCTAGATTTTGTTATGTTTTTTTAAGTCCTATTACCCAGAATGGGGGTAGTGTAGGGAACTTGTACTCCAGCAAGGAGAGAGGGAAGAATAGCACAGCCAGTCTCTGACTATCTGAACCAAAGGTGAAGATATGTGTTACACTACAACTATACCAGCCCATTAGTCAAAAGTCAAGCAAGTTAATCACAGAATTTGACCCGGCTACTTTTGCCAAAATTGGTGACTTCTTATATGTGTGAGAGTGCCAATTTTTGAAGGATACATTCAGTGAAGGAGGTTCAGAGATCTTACAAGAAGCTTTTCATTTCTAACACTCCAGAAATGTTTCGTGTTTATGTATTATATTCATGATTGGTAATCTAGTAAACCAGATACAATTACTGCATTTTCATTCTTCGCAGTGTAAAAGTTTACTTACCACTTTTCAGCCCACTTCATATGTGGGCGCAATCCTTGCGCATAAATTAAGGGCGCAGTCCTAACCTGCGCTGAAACAGTCAGGCCAGGTGGCCTGTGCTGTATCCAGCACAAGTTGGAAGGCTGCTGGAGCCTCCACATGGCAAGGGGATGTTTGTCTCCTTACCCCGGGTAATCCCCAGCCAGGCCAATGGGGCTACTCAGATCTGCTCCTGCTTTTAGCAAGCATAAGTCCAAGAATGCTGCCATGGCCCAGATTGGGGGCTACGTGGCTTGGGGGTGGGGGTTTGAATGCCACCTAACTCATTTTCTCATTGAAATTATTCACTAACCCCCAAGCCAGGATCAACACAGAAGAGCTGTTTAATTTAAAGGCAGAGGAGCCCTGAAAAGCCTTAATAGCATATCATCTGTCCATGCCAGAGCAGCAGTAGCATGCAATTACTAACAAGCTGCCACAAATCAGGTCTTTAAAAAAAAAATCGCACTAGGGAAAACACAATGAAAATCAGAAGTCAACAATTTGGAAATGGATGGGGATGTTCTGCAAAAATTAAGCAAGCAAATGACAATTCTAGAGAAACGGGAATTGGTGTGGAGGTAGCACACGTAAGCTTCCGAAAAAGCAGATCTTTTTTCTGTACATTGTAAAGTGAAATGACAAAAATTTTGGAAAAACCTTTACATTAAATGTCAAGATCTCAAAGATGCAGGGGAAGATGCCCAAAACAGGGGAAGCTAGGTTTAACTGTATGAAGTCCCTACTGAAATTTTGCTGTCACCATGAGTTCCCAAAAAAACAAAAAAAATTGTGGTCTTGGCATCAGATCACAAATGGGATGCTCATATACAGTAGTGTCGGGGGGCGGGGGGAATGGCACGGTAAATATTGCAGGCACCACAATGCACCATGTACACAGCCCCTCCTACTCATTTTCAGAGCCATTCTGGCCAGCGACAGCAATGTCCTGTTTAGCATTAGTTTCTATTCTTGCTAGTTATTTCAGGATGCCAGCAGCCTGCTCTCTTCGTGCTATAAACTGGAATGCTTATAGCACCTTATTTAAAGCAAGAAACACTTACCAGTAAGACTTTAAAGAACATTAATGGGCTCGTGGGAAGCGCTATTAATACAGGCATTCCTGTATCCGCAATTTCAATATCCGCTGCAGGTTGCTGGAACAGATCTGCCACAGTTACTGGGGCACATCTGTATATTATATTATATTATTATATTATATTATATTAGCCAATCCTTTGGATTAGAAAGGATATATCAGGACACATCCTTCCTCCATTAGAGGAACAAAAGAAAAAAGAAAACGTGCTAAGGTGGGAGAGAGAGCAAGTACAGCCTATCCCCATTCAATCTCTTCTCTTCTTGCATATAACACTGAGGAACCTTCAAAGAGTTCTGCTCTCACCCCCAGCACAGTATCACATGAGGCACTCTGCAAGCCATACAATATTGCTTTGGAGGAAACAAAACCTCATATTTGGGGTATTCTTTGAAACGTACACACTGATCTAGGGTCACAGATAGTAACAGAGCCACAGGTGACTATAAAAAGGTTGAGCATAGAGCAAGATGAAGGGCTTCATCTCCCTGCCCTGGAGGATGTGGGCAACCGCACCATAAGTGGGTTTCACGTGGGAAGGGCTTGAAGCCCCATGAAAACAAGGCCACTATGAGTCAACACATTTCACAGAAACAGCACAGGACACAGTGGGCAGGAAAACAGAATAGATCACAACAAATTGAACCCATCAAGGGAAAGGAAGAGGAACTGCCTCACTCAAAGGCAGGAAGATTGAAGAGCTGAAAGCAACCTGTTATGTCAACTAGTTATTTAGGGAGCAATTATAAAAAATGAAGAGCAGCTCCCACACGGAGAGCAGAGAGTTTAAAACCCCATTTTCACCTGAACAATGAAATGCCTGTCCCAGCCTCACATTGAGGAAGTGTCTGTGCAGTACTAATATTCTGTGCCCACGATGGCTGAGGCAATGTTGTGGCAAAATGGGGACATCAGGGATGGTGCCCAAACCTGCTTTGCCAGCTTCTTGCTTTAGATACTACCCTCACATGGGCAGTAACTCTTGCTTCATTTCCCATTCAGAGGCGAACGGAAATTCCCACATAAAAAACCATTTGTGGCAAATTTATTTATTTCCACCCTTCCTCCAAAGAAGTCTCCAGAGAGGGCCCACAGCAACCAATGCTGATCCAGGGCAGTAGCACCTAGTGCTTAGCGTTCACTCCCCGTTCCCCTCTCTTCCTTATGAAGCTTATTGGAGGGAAAGTCTTGATGGTCTGAACCCACTGCCACCAGCCCAGTAATCAGGACAGCCAGAGGGGCTCCCTGGGCAGATTCCCCCACTCCTAAAACAACACTGAACCTCAGTGGTCTTTATCAAAGTCACTCTCACAGTAGCACCTGCAGAGCAGAGAGAGGAAATTAAGGGATTGCATTCATGTTCTGTTTTAGGAATTCTGCTTTTCAAGTGAGGAACCTTTCTTTCCCATGATACAAAAATTCCACGGAGCCCCAGCATGCTGCCTACCCTACACGTCCTTCCTGCTTCCTTCAGTGATATCTCCTGAAGGCTAAAAGAATGTTTAAAAACCCTTTAAAAAGCCAGTCCCAAAGGCCTAAACTGCAGTGAGAAAGCCATTTCCCCTTCTCCATTACTACCTCCAGTGCGAACTGGCATCGTTGAGACTAATGACTTATCCCTATGTCCCTAAGCAACCCAACAAGATGAGAAAAAATGTCTTGTTAATTAGAAGATTGTTATGTACAGAACCATAAATTAAGCTGAAATTTGGCACAGGCTACTGCATTCAACATTCTGCACTTCTAGAAGAGCAACAGACTGGGGACAACAGTAATTTAGGATTACACAAGGGCCAAAAGGCAATCCGATGATTAGAGCAAAAAATGACTCCCTATGCGGCAACTTTCTTGTCTTAGCCAAACAGTACTTCCAGTTGCTGCCCGGAGGGCCTGTGGATGAGCACAGCCTGCCTGGCCCTCAGGAGGACTCCGGAGGGTGGGTGGCATTGCCCAGGACCATGTGACCCCCCCTGGACCCCCATTAGGTCTGCCACTGGATGCTTTGGACCCTTGTTGTAATAGCAGACTTAGCAAAATGTCACAAACATACTGTATACAAAAACCCTGCTAAGTTTGGATCAAAGGTCCCTCTACACCAGCATTTCCAACTGCAGCCAACAGCTTGCCTTTGGGAAGTTCAGAAACTGAGCATAATGGTAACTGCTCTCCCTTGTTGTTTGTCCCCAACACTCGTTAGGGGTGAATTTACCTACTGGGAAAAATGGAAAGCTACATTTTGCCAGCATGGCAAATAGTCCTTGACATTCATTCTTTCATTCCCCTTTTAAAATCTTCGACCCCAAGAGGCTTAAGCATCACATTTGGGTCCTAGGGAGGCAGACTCTGCATTGCAATCGGACCACAGATTCTGCCATTGGGAAACTCAACTTATATCTTCCAGACTCACACCCCAATCCTGAGTTTCCCTCCCCTCACTGAACCAGGCACACCATAATGGCTCATGCGGCATCCTGTGGATGATCAGTCCTGGAGGTCTCCAATGGGTAAGCTCTACTCAGATCCATGCCAGCGAAATCTGCACTGTCAGAGGCCTTTTGTGCCTGCCGTAGGACAGTATCCTCTGGTGGAAAGCTCATTCCACCAGCAGCCCAGCTGCTAGTTTCCTCTTTGTAACACAGAACAGCAGATTCTGGTTTCTGTTTCATTTTTTTAAGGATAAACTGGGGGACATACAGTTGCCAAGATAGGAAACACGCTATTTTATAAATAGAAGTTAAAGATAAGGTTGATCATACAAAAATTTGGGCAAGTGGCCCAGGTATCACAAGAATTTTTAGCAGCCCTACATTGCCTCAAATTCCATTACCTCAACTATTATAAACAACTTTAGGAACAGGCAGAGGCACTCGAAAATATGGCTTGTGACTCTTGTGGTGGTTTTGCAGTTTCTGCCGCTTGCTGCGTTCTCTGAACAGGCACTGGAGTCGTGGAGATAAAAAAGAGTTGAAGGATGGGGGTTGGGAGACTTTAAATGAAGGCTTTGCACAGATTCAAATAAGCATGGCACTTCACTCGTACAAGTGGCGCAGCTGGGCCATACAAAGCATAACAGGATCCGGCATAATGAAGAACGTTTGTCAGGAAAAAAAGGGAGAAAAGGACGTTCAAGTCAGACAAAGCACTCTAATCTGTGTAGCCATGAAGAAGTGTCAAATCAGAAGCTGGTCTACCTCAGCTACCATATAAGGCTATGGAACAGGTGGTGAAAAGTGGATAGTCTGGAAGAGAAGGGGAACCAAAGCAAGTTGCAGCAAAAGTATAGCTCAGATCAGGGAAATACCCTACACCAGTGGTTCTCAAACTTCTTAGCACTGGGACCTACTTTTTAGAGTGACAGTGGGACCCACCAGAAGTGATGTCATGGCCACAAGTGCCATCACTGCGACGCCAGAACCTGCTGCTTTCCTGAGACTGCAGCAATGAGTTGGGTTCTTTCTCAGCCGTTTTCCAATAGCAAAGTGAATCAGAAAGAAAAAAGCCTATTTACAACCTTGACACAAGCAAAACCACCACATGGCCCTCCCCCTTTCAGCATTCCATCTTCCCATATTTTCCATATGGCTGCTCTAAGGGCTTCATGACCCACCTGAAATTGGCTCGCAACCCACTGGAGGGTCCCAACCCATTGTTTGGGAACCACTGCCCTACCATATTCAGTTTATTCTGATGTTAAAACTTTGATTAATGAGTCAGAATTAATTCCACAATAGGCGTAGCCAATTTTTTCTCCTTCTAATTTAAAGACAACAAAGCACAAAAGTGTCATGTTTCCCATTTCCTGTCCAGTCCCTTTAATCTGCACAGCTATCAAGAGAAACTGCCAAAGGAGAGGAGGAAGGAGACATTCTCAAAGATGGGCAGACACAAAGATTTACTCCCAGACTAGTAGCTTGTCCCAAGCATGTTTCCCCCAGTTTATCTTCTGCCAAAACTTCATTCCCTTGAGGCCTGTCTCCTGATTTGCCTGAAGCTTGGAAGCGAAAAAGAAAATGTTATGTCATGTCTGCAAGCTGCATGTGTGCAGAAGAAGAGAATGTGCATCTTACTGTCTTGCTTAAATTGCACATAAATAGCACAGTACACTACTATCAAGAATCTAGGGAAGGGTCCATAACTGGTCACCACTAGTGACATCCCTTTATTTCTTCCATCCTTTCCTTCCAGGAATGCCTGGCAAAAGTTTCCCTGAAAAGAACTACAATGGGATTTTCTGGGCTGTATGCGTGAGACCTACCTGTTCCTCTGCAAGCCTTCCAGTCTATGGACAGGAAAAGACACTAAGCTCTGAAGGAAAGAAGCAGCACCAAATTTCTCTTGCTGCTTCTAATCCTCTCCAATCTTGGTGTGAAGTGAAAGAAAACAAATCTGCCCCTCCCCCAGTCTCTTCACCCCCTGCCAGAGGTGGAGGGGGAAGTCACTGTAGCAATACAAATAATGACAAATAATATTAAACCAAGTCAAAACGTGTGGGTCCCCAAATCTCCAAAAATTCCCTATTACATACAGTATATGGCTTTAATGTAACCCCATGGAGAACTTTTAAAATAGCCCTTTCCACCCAGCTCATAGCAGCCATTATTTCCTGGTGCTGTTTGGCAGCCCAATCCTATGTTGTGCTGGAGCAGGCAGGCTGATGGGCCTGCACCAAATCCAGGGCAACATGGGAGGCCTGAGGAGCCTCCCCGGTGCAAGAGCACGTTTGTGCCCTTGTACCAGGGGAGGCTCCAGCCTCCCCGGTGGGCTCCTCGGATCTGTGCCTGCTAAATAGCAAGCTAAATAGCAGGTACAGCTCCGAGGCGGCCGCACGGCCAGAATTGGGGCCATGCGCCCAGGGACACAGCCTTGGGTGTGGCCTAAAGGCAGCATCACACATACACCTGCCAGCCTGGCCATCCACCCCACCCAGTTCTGCCCTCCCCTGACCGGTTCCACCCACCCACCCATCCACCAAGAACCGCCCCTGCACCAGGCAAGTTTGGCTGCGGTAAGGGCGGCTCTCTGTCTGCACCAGGGGGTGGCCCTGCCCATGCAGTTAGATAGGAACGAAGTGAGACCAGAGGGGCGGGCTTAGCGGCCATGTTTTTATACTCAAAATGCTGATTCCAAGCATTTCAGATTGCTTTGCGCGTAGTGTTTAGGACTGAATCGTTTACTCCTGAAGTAAAAACTTACCAAAATAACAACGTGTGATCGTGGAGAAACATCATTGGTAACCTAATTATGAGTTAATATGCAATTCCAAGGTTTAATTCCACATAATTAGTCAGCCATATTGTTAGACCCATGGAGTTGCGTCGGCCATATTGTTAGACCAGACCATGGGACCAGACCCATTGCATCAGCCATATTGTTAGACCAGACTGGAAGTTTCAAGAATATGACGTCATTTCTTCTCCATGTTTATTATAACTCCATGGTCTGCACTCCCAGGCCAGCGCTACAGGTAGCATCGGCCAGGGAGCTGTAACGCTGACGCAACAACGTTGCATCAGCACTACATCCGTTCAAGGATTGCGCCCTGAATGATAGCTCCAAGGAAATTGTTCAGCCTATCTATTAAAACTGCATGCTGTACTTGCTGGTGCCACAATAGCCTTCAGCTACTTACAATAATAAATTGCACTGGTACCTAAGGTCAGACATACACTACAGACCTCAACATAAAATTAAATGGTTGCAATTATCTTGCCACAGATTCTCACACAGATAGATGGCTTCTCCTTTCACACAGCCTAAACACGAGATCAACACTGACACGTGGGAGTGCCACATTTCTCCATGGCTTCATCCTACCTCAGTTCTGCTAATGTAAAAATGTAAAAATGGAAGCAGTGCAACTTGAGAAGAACCACACTAATGCCAAGCTCACCCCTCCCTTGTGGTTTCTACATGTCCAGGAAATGGTGTGGGATGGTGCAATGGGGAGGCAGCAATCATGGCACTCCCTTCACAGTGCAATTAGGTCCTGGGGATAAGTAGTGGTGGTGGAAACAATAGCAAATCACTGCCCAACAAGATGAGCATGTTCAGAACAACATCCAAAGGCCTAGCTGTGTGTCCAGCCCAATGCTGAGCCCAGCAGGGCCCAGGGCTCCAGCTGAGCCAAAATGCTGATCGCTGGATCCTGGCCCTGCCAGGATACCACTAGAGGTCTCCTTGCGGAAAGGGAGCATTGACTCCTTTCCCCCAGAGAGACCGCAGCTGACCACAATGGGTCTCCTTAGCTCTGTGCCCGTGTTGGAAAAGGTGCCGAATCAAGGAGGCCCATGTCAGGCCACCCAGCTTGGGAGGAGGTTCAGGATGCAGCGACCATCTCCACCCCCTTCCCAGGCCCAATCCTACCCTCCCCTGCCAAGTTGTAAAAAATAACACCACTTCCATTCCAAGAAAGAAGCGAGCTTTTGTTTCAGCTATCATAATTCAGGGAAACACTGTACTGGGAGTACTACAAACCTGGAACCAAAGAACTGGCTGGTTAGTCCACAACAATATGTACAATCTAGCTCTCTCAGACACACATCCCTTGCCTCACTATTTTTCTGGTCCTCAGTGTCCTCTGAGGGTTGTCAGAAGACTCCTTCTTGCATCAATTCTCTGCCCTTTTCTTCGCGTCACCTACCCTTCTTTCAGGTTTCTCTTTTTCAGTCCATGTAATTCAGCCTACTCTATTCCCTTTCTTCAGCTTCCTTCCCTCTGCGTTACCTGTTCAATGGCACTGCTGTCTGCCTCTGTTAGGTTTTAATCACAGCCAAATCAACAACTTTTTCTTCCCTCAAAGAAGCTGAATTGCAAAGTCTGAACATTCCATTGCACCACAATAGCTCAGCCAATCAACATACAACATAAATGCAAGAGTAATAGAGCAAGGATAGGAACACACGTTTTGAATTAGGACTTTTTATGATGGCTCATCTTTCTTGATTCCAGCAAATCTCCTCTGGATTAGCTCTTGGCACCCCAATCCTATCCTTACCGGCACCGATTGCTCCACTGGCACTAAAATGGCTACTGGTGGATCCTATGGGTGCCAGGATACAGCCGGACATCTCCTCGGGGTAAGGGAGCATCACCCTGGGTAGAATGCAGTTAGCAACAATTGGTCTCCTTGGCTCTTAGCGGGTGCAGAGTTAAGATCAGTGGTGGGATTCAAATAAATTAACAACCAGTTCTATGACGTCATAGCTGGAGCCAAAAAAAACCCGAAGCCAGCCAAGGTAAGCGAGTGGGCGGGGCCTGGCCATTTAACAACCGATTCTCTAGAACCTGGGCGAACCCCCTGAATCCCACCACTGGTTAAGATGGACAGTGCCGGGCTGCCTGGCCAGAGACAGAGGCTAGGATATGGCGGCAGAGACTGCCGCCATCTCCACCACCTTCCTGGGCACAAACCCTCCTCCCCCATTCCCTGCTTACCCCACAGAAGGCTCTGCTACATCCTCGGAGTGGCGCTGAGCCCAGCACTGCACTCCCTGCTCTCTGGGAGCCGCAAATGTGCTTTACAGCATATTCACACCACCACTAGCAAGCGGTACATGCGTACCACCAGCGCTAGAGCCCACAGGATTGGGCCTCTAGTTAACAGAAGGAAACGACCAGCACACTAGCATGGATTTCATGTACTTTTTCACAGGTTTACTTTCTCAACTTCTGCTCCAACAGGACTGTATTTATATAGGCTTGAAAGCTAGCAAATACAGCAGAACTGGAGCCTCTTTGCATCCTTTCCTTGCTTGGTATTTTATTGGAAAGGATGAGATCATTTTTACTGGGCACATAAACATCAGCACCCGCCAGAGATGTACATTCACTCCAGAGAACTTGGTGCCAGGGCTGTGCACTGTAATCTGTCTTAAGCGGCATCATAAGTGATGTTCTTCCCACTTAGGATCAAATCCTTTCGTCCCAACACTGATGTAGCTGTGCAAGTGGGGCATGTGCTGCATCCTGCAGTGGGGGTGCAGTCATGGAGGCCTCCTCAAGGAAAAGGAACATTTGTTGCCTTGCCTCAGGGCTGAATTACAGCTGCATCAGTGCTGGAAAGTTGGATAGGTCCGGGACCTTAGTCTATCTTAACAGGAACCAAATATGGACACTTACATGGTACATCATTCAGCCGTTAGGTGGATTTGTGGAGAACACTACCTAAATGGATCATGTTCCATTTCATCAAAAGGACTGAAACCAGTCTCCCCAGTATTAGGAAAAAAAGTTGTCAGCAAAAAGATGTCACCTGCTGCAGCAGGCAACAAACCAAAATGTCCAAACCTTCTCATTTTTGGACTTTCTAGACGTGTTCTTAGAATCTCCAGGGCTGCTGGAAAGTGCTGGGAAAGTATGTTTGAATTTTCACGTTTCTAAGAGTGCAATCCTAACCTGGAGCACACAAACGTCCTCCCTGACTCTGAGAGTGGTACAAACAAGAGTGGTGCAAATGCACTCCTAACTCCAGGTAAGGACTGCACCCTGAGTATCATAATCATACGAAAATCTGATTGCAGTCTCACTCTAGGTAAGTGATTTTCAACAGTTGCGTTACAGCAGATTGGTGTGCTGCAAATGGTCTGCAGGTGTGCCATGGGAGTGCCAAGGTTAATATATTAGTAGGTCCATTGGAGATGTGAGCCCTCTCCCTGTAGCAGGGTGTGCATTGTCAATTGTAAAAAAAACCTTGATGGTATGCCTTCAAATATTAGCACCTTGTCAGTATGCTGTGAGATTTTTTTCAAAAGGTTGAAAATCGCTGCAACTAGCTCATCATGTACACTACATATTAGGCAAGGGTAAGAAGGCCTGCCCTCTATAGGCAGCAGATTTGCAGGTACCATTTTACAGTAATGGCACCAGAAAAAAATATGGAGAGGCACAGAATTACAAAGCATATTTATAGGGGGGGGGGAGGAATTTTTGCAACGTAACAGTAGGACCATTCACAGTTGTTATACAAGCACCCATATGTACAAACACATTTTCATGCAAACAACTCAACATGTTTTCATTTAAAGAGTCAACACAGGTACTTGTTCTCTTGAAAATGCAGAATGCAGATGATCTACTGCTGTACACAGGTTGACAGTGATGAATGAGTTACGTGCTGTACATGCATATAGATAAACAATCACATGTACACTGTTCCTCTTCAAGCAGCGTTTGCCACAATTTTTTATTAATGCTGGTTTTGTAATTAACTTGCTACAATGCACACTACTTCTGGAAAGTGAAAAGATATTTCACAAGCTAACTTTAATGTCCAAGCATCATTTTTCTTAACCGACAACTAAGAGAAGGGGTTCTTGAATGGTGTAACCTGAATGCCAGGCTACAAACAACCTGGAGCAAGAACCACATCTTTCTAAACTCAGCACCCTACCTGGGCTGTTTCCATAGCAACTTTCTCAATAGAACCATCTCTTTACGAACATGATGGAAAGGCACTATGTTCCCCCCTGCGCCCACACACCTGCTACTTTACAGCTGCAGACGGTGAACCAGAGAGAGGTGGGAATCACTCATCCATGGCTACTGCTTAGAGGAAGTGATGCAAATGGGATCTCATGACTTTGTGTTTTATGAATCACAGATTAAATGTCTTCCTAACAGGACAAGAGGAAAGGTGAGTCATGATGGTTTGGACTTCTCTTGGACCATGCATACTCCCTCCTCACAAAACATCTCTTGCATGAGTAAACCAAACAGTAAATAACTGAAGACTGTGAGGGTTAGAATGTTTCCAAATACATTTTAGATCAGTGTTTCTCAAACTGTGGGTGGGGACCCACTAGGTGAGTCTGAACCAATTTCAGGTGGGTCGCATAGCACTTCAGGCAAACATCACCAAAAATATGGGAAGATGGGACACTGGAAAGGGAGAGGACTATGTGGTTATTTTGCTTGTGTCAAGGTGGTAAATAGGCTTTTTTCCCTTTCTGATTCACTTTGCTATTGGGAAATGGCTGAGAAATAAGCCAATTTACTGCTGTATTCTTAGGAAAGCAGAAGGCTCTGGTATCACAATGACAGCACTTCTGGCCATGACATCATTCCTGGTGGATCCCAGACAGACCGTCATTCTGAAAAATGTCACCCTTTAAAAATTGGTCCCTATGCTAAAAAGTTTGAGAACTAATGCTTTAGATATTGTAATATTTTCATAACATCTCGCTTACATTTTGTAATAGGACATGTCAATTCACATTAATTGACTTAATGTAATATGAGAAGTAAAACCGAAGCAGCACTCTGGCCGTTAGTGTGTGAGGTTGCCACAAGGGTCTATTTTGTCCCCCATGCTGTTTAACATCTACATGAAATTGCTGGAAGAGGTCATCTGGGATTTGGAATGGGGAGCCATCAATATGCTGATCATACATAGCTCTTTCTTTCTAACAAATACAAAGGGGGCTATTAAGGTCCTGGAGTGCTGCTGGGAGGCATTTGGGAACTGGATGACTGCTAATAGGCTGGAATTAAACTGCACAAAATAGAAGTCCAGAAATTCACAGTGCAAGTGCTACACTATCAACCTCTTCTGTATGCAGGAACAGGTGCGCAGCTTGGGATTCCTCCTGGATCTATAGCCGCTCCTGGATTACCAGGTGGTGCTGTGGCTAGGAGGTTCACCCACCTTCTGCTGGTTCGCTGCAGTGGTCCATGCCATGGTAACATCTCAATTTGATTATCTTAACTCGTTCTATGTGGGACGGCCCTTAAAGACTGCCCAAACGCTGCAATTAGTGCAGATTGTGGCAGTTCAGGTGGTCGCTGGGGTTCAGCAGTTCGACTGTATCAGCCAATGATGCCTCTTCTAAGAAAGGACCACCTGGATAAAGGAAAGACCCAGCATCTCCAGACACAGAATTCAGCTCTCCAAAAAGCTATTCTAAATTGACAAACGCAAGTACCTCTAGCTTTTAATAGAGAAATATGTATTTGGATGGGGGGTTTTCCCCTTCAGTAGAAATATTAAAAACACATGTCATGATTTCAGAGAATCCTTTGTCTCCTTTGCCTTGCAGACAAACGGAGCCACAAATGCACAGGCATAATCTTTGACAAAAGGATGTTGCCAGCAGCTGAAAGCCATTTCTGCTCACTACAAAGGAGAAGAAAACAGCCAAGCCTGTATCCCTCTCCCCATATAATGTTTTGTGCTGATGCAAACTTGCCCTGCCCGAGGGGCTCCTTCTGAAAACCAAGACTCAGGTATCAAGGGAAAGCAGGCAAAGCAAACTCGATGCTTTGCAATATTCACCTGCCTCTGAACCCAACATTAAGAAAAAGCAGATTAGCTGCAGCCCAGACAGGCAGCTATCAGATCAAGGATCAACAGCCCTTACTTAGAACGCGGGGGTCATCTGTATGACAAATGGGATTATCACCCTCCACCTTGCCCTTCATATAAATCATATTTGCAATTAATCTAGTACACGGCCATGACAAAATATGAATCAGGAAGCTGGCTGCTCCATTTCAATTTGTGTTGCCATTTCCTGCCTATCTAAACTGATGTTATAGACCTACAACGTTAGCATTTCTGGAGATGATGAACAGCAGTTGGGGCCATTACCCCACAAATGTATGCCCTCTGGGTATCCCCTGAAGCACATACCAGGCATTCCAGGTAGCTTGGTTGAAGAGTAACTGAAGACGAACACAAGCATTGTGAAGAACTCTGGATTTTGATTTTGCACACACCGATTCCTGGTTTGCAAATGCCTCGGTATGTGTCAGCCCCATAATTCACCAACACCTGGGGAAAAAAATCTCCATGCGTTCAGAGTTCCATTTGTTCCCTGGATCACCCCATTGCTTGAATAAGTATTCTTAAAATTGGTTGAATACACAAACTCGTTTAAAAAAGCATGATGACATCAACCATAGAAGCCAGCACTACTAGTAGTTTTCCATGCCATTTCTCTCAGTGATTGGGAACTGCTGGGAACATCTATGCTGGGAACTGATGATCAGCTGCTGGGAACATCCTTTTGTCAAGGATTGTGTGTGTGCATTTATGGCTCCATTTGTCTGCAAGGCAATGGAGACAGAGGATACTCTGAAATCTTGAAATGTGTTTTTAATATTTCTACTGAAGAGTGCAGAAACCCTGCCAAATATATATTTCACTATAAAAACCAGAGATACTTCCATTTGTATATAGCTCTTTGTTTTTTTAAACACAATGAGTCTTCAAATGGGAACACAAATATACAGCGCCCGCTACTGCCTGATCAACTCGGGCAGCCTGGCCTGGATTGTGCCATCCAGAGTGCTTCCATGCCAGTTTTGGGATCAGCTAAACAACCACCACCACAGACTGGCAAAGTCTCAGCCATGTGGAGGCATGCTGACCAGCAGCCCTTGTTGCCTTGGCAATGGAGAACCTTGATCTGGGGTCCCTGGAGATGAGTGGGGAGGGTGCATTTGAATAGAGAGAAGTTAAAAGCTCTTTGGAAGATAACCCCTGGTTCACCTAACTGAGATATCACATGTGGGGGAGGGGATGGTTCCAAAACCACGCCTCTAAACATGCTAATGATAACCTACTTTTAAAATAAGTTGATCAACACACATAGCGGGGCAGTTTGGATGAACTTATCCCCGCCCCCATGCAATTCTAAGAAAAACCTCAATTCTCGCAGAAGTGAGACCAGAGGCCAGGACTGTGTGTGCTCTGGGAGCAGCCATGTCTCTTAGCTCACGGAGGTGACTCAGGTGATAAAGCAGTGATGTCATGCAGGGGGAACGTGGGGGAACTCAGTTCCACTTGTTAAAATTAGGGCTGACTCCGCCCACTTCACTCTCCCTCCTCCCGATTCCTCTGCAAAGAGCTTTTCTTCTTGGTTGGCCGGCACTCAGAGGGTTAAAGGGAGAGACTCCGGATTCCTAGGGGGGTGAAGGGGGAAGGGCTGCAGTGGGGAAGTCCCGTCCTGCACAGCCCCCTTCCTCACTCCCTCCAGCCACACACATGGAGTCACCAGCCGCTCTGGTGAGTCTGCAGCCCACCGGGGAGAAGGGGCGTCCTGGGGGTGTGGTGGTGGGAACGGAGGGGAGATGGGACTTTTTGAAGCTGCCCTCCTGATGTGCCCAGCGTAAGCGGGCTTTGATGTGGGGAAGTGCCCAAGGGTGCCGTCCGGAGTGGTGCTGCCCCTCAGCCCCTTCCACAGGTTCCTGCCTCATTCTGCTCAGCCAGCCTTGGCTTCGAGGCTGCTGCCCCCGTGCCAATTTTCAACTTCCCTGGCAATTTTGAATAACTCCACCTCGCCTAGCCGCAAAGACCAAGGAAAGGCTTTCGCCGCTGTCTCTCCCATCCAGAGTGTTTCACTGGCACTCTGGGTGTGAGGCTTCTTTGGGAGACTGTCCCCATCGCTATTGGAGCTGCAATTGGGGAGGGGGGAATTCTTCGCTTTCTGTTCTGTAGGCGCCAGGCGCTGTACAGAACCGGCTGGCTCCGCCCACTCGTTGCTAACGTCATCGCTGGCTAGGAACCAGCTGCGGGTAGACCTGGGCTCCGCCAGCCTCTGGCTTATGACATCACTTCCAGGGGACGGGTCCTGACACATGCCAATCAAAAATGAGTTCCTGTTCTTAAATCATTTAGATGCCATCACTGTGATAAAGTATAATCTAAACTGGACCTAAATGTCCAAGCATAGTTGCAGTGCAATCCTACATACATTTACTCAGATGTAACTCTTCAGTGGGGCTTCTGCCCAGGTAAGTGTTTGCTGCTCACATCTATTAGCTGTAGATCTATAAAGTTGAAAGTCCACATTCAAAATGGTAATAAGATTACTACCAACAACGATATCAGTGAAGAGAGATATACAAGCTGGGCCGCTCTCCCTTTCAGACATTGACACATGGTGATATTTCACCATTTGCCATTCAGCTGAAATTAACTCCTTAAAATGGTGTCCTGCAGTGCCTAGTAGAATATGATGTGGCTCAGTGAACTATTTTGTCAACCACTTTTGCTTCAAAGGGGGTATTTAAATATTTAGTAATAATTATGAATAATGACAAAGAAGACCAGAAATCGTAGAAGTGAAGAACTGTACACAGCAAAGTCCAGGATAAAAATAAATTAAACTAAGGCAGTGGTTCCCAAACTGGTGTGTCACGACCCACCAGCCAGGGAAGCACTTGACCTTGCCCCTTTAAGGGGCAGGCAGGGGAGAAGGCAGCAATGCAATCCCCAGGATCGTGCTGCTGCCAGGGGGAGGGTCCCCCCCCAACATACCTCTGCCAGTGTTAGCCTCAAGGACAGGGGGGAGCAGGGAGCCCTGCAGATACCTCTGCAGGGTAAGTCTCAGGACCAGTTAAAAAAATAAAAAGCTTATTTGCTGAAAAGATGGCAATAGCTTAAATGAATGCATTAAAACGTTTAAAAAAACAAAACATAGAAAAACTGGCAATGCCAAAAGGAAGACAGTTTTATTTTATTCCCCGGCAGCCATAAGGTTCTGTAATTGAGCTACATAATATTTACACAGCAATCATAGACATCAGCTGTTATCTCCATTCTCATGGTGACAATGTTTTCAGCAGATCTCCCAACTTGCAGGATAGGCCCTTCATGTACACGATGCTGGGTGGGTGATAGAATGACACACGAACTCTCCCAAGAAAACAGGACATAAGTGAAAGCTTCTGAAATCGTTGCATTTGCCACAGATGATGCTATTAAAAACAGTCACCCAACAGTCTTTTCCACTGAACCATGAGAGTTGCAGCTGCTTGCCACATGGACATTGGTCATCATATTGAGGGTCTGCACACCCCAGTCAGTGGCTTCCAGACATTACTGATGTGGTAGGAGATACTGATAAGGGCCACCGTATTCAGGATGAAGCAGGCAGCAGACTGATAGGAGGTAGCCATCTCTGTTTACTTACTTTCCTCCTCTGGTCCTGCTTCTTCCATTTCCTAGACTAGAAAAGAAGGGGGGCAGAGAAGAAGCAGAAATGTGGAGAGGAAGAGTGTGCTGAACTAGAATACTGGAGAATGGGAAGCGTAGAGGATGGGACATCATTAGTTAACCAATGAAGCATTTGGCATGCTATCCCAGGTATCAGCAGGACTTGATCTGGCCCCAACACTGATGACAGCAATTCTAGAAAGTTTGATTGGGGATTACTATGGGGCAGCATCTGCTTGGCAAGTGTAACATGTAGTCCAGATAAGCACTGCTAGCATTCTTAGGTGCCTCATTATTTATAGTTTGCATCTCCTACGGCACCAACTAGCAGGCGAAAAGGAACATGGAACATTCGGAATCAGGGCCGCCCTGGCTGGGGATGGGGTTTAGGATTTGACACTACAGCCGTCCTGCGTCACAACCCCCATCTCTGCCCACTGTGCCGCCCAGTTACACCCCCGGCACACCTCTGGAACACCCTTGCAGAGGCTCTGCGCCAACTGAGCGCCGCCAACACTTGACTGGCACACAGCCGGCACTGCAAACGGTTGCAGCAGCGCCCAAGCTTTGGCACTGCTGCACGTTGTGGTCCAGCACCATAGCACCACCACGGACATGTTTTACAGCACGTTTGCTACAGCGTTTGGCCGGCGCAAGAGCGCAGCGCCAGCGCAAAGGGGGTATAGGATTACACTCACAATGAAAAACATTTTTTTTAAAAACCCTAACTGGAAAATTCAAACTGTTAACATGCACAAAAGGAATATAGCAAGAGTAAGGTCTGCTGCTTCCAATATGGCTGTTCCCAGCTTTCCGTGACCCACCTTATATCAGATCACAACCCACCAAGTGGGTCCTGACCCACAGTTTGAGAAACACTAAGATAGGTAGTCATAGAGAAAGGTTGATATGAATAACTGAGGGATTTTCTTAAGATGTCATGATCAGTAAGAAATATTTATCTTCCTTTCATTTTTTGTTTTAGTATGAGCTGATCTTTTAAGCACTCAAACAAACTAATTCTTTGAATTAAAGCTTAAAGCTTTTATTCATTCTTGAAGAAGGGATAACATGACTCAGACAAGTTGAGAATCTTCAGACCTGAGGTTGTATCCAAATTTGTCCCTTTTGTCTCCCTGGTTTCTTTTTACTTTACCTTCCAATATCAGCTGAGTAGATGGGGAGAGCTTGAATCAGACTGAGGCTATGGCACAGCGGAACAGAGGAGATAAGCTTCTTTTACGGTTTTCCTGGTGAAAAGAAATCACACACACTCACACACCAAATCTGCTATTTTCCCTACAAGGGAAAAGCATACAAGTACCCACTGAGATTTCCACCTCATCCCTGTGGCTGCTAATAAACTTTTACAAACAGCAGCAGAGGCTCCAATCATAGAATTGGCAGGGTCTGCTTGCACCATTAGCTATAGCACCACCAGAAGTAAAAGGAAAAGGACCATAGCACATCAGAAGAAGAAGCTCAGATAGTCACTATAACGCTTTTACATTCACAAGAGCATTCTCATGTGGCCAAACCTCACGATGTGATTAGCAGTCGTTTTAAAGACTGTGACGTATGGCAAAACATTTCCCTGGCCTACGGCTGTCTCACACCACATGGGAAATTGAATTACTGCTAGAGAGAAATATTTAGCAACCCACAGAATGTCAGCATCATCGTCTGTTGCATGGAGTCCCATGAGACCATTCATTCATATTCATGTCAAAACAGCAACTTTGAGTTGTGCCTGGAAAACTACCAGGACCGAGTGCAAGGCATCCGTCTGTTGCTCCCAGACATGGCCAAGCATGACTGGATGATGACGATGCTGCTCTTTCCCCTTCATAACAATTCATAAGTAGTTTGTTTTCTGCTTCTGCAGCTAAAGAGAAACTATTACCTTCCAAACACAATTCAAGATGCTCTGTTTGATATGCCTCTTAACAGCCCACATGGATTTTTCAGCTGAAAAATCCATGCGCCTCACATAACATGAGAGTATAATCACAAAGTTGGAAGGGACCTAGAACATCATTGGTCAAACGCCTGCCCATGCAGAGTGTCCACAATAGATGAACAGCATTCCCCATGGTATATGGCTATCCGCCTTCTACTGCCAGCAATGAAGAGTCTGCCATCTTCAGAGGCAGACTGTTCCACAGTAGCAGCTGATAGTAGGTTGGAGGAGAAGCTGGAAAGGACATGGAAAACCCATTGGAACTATGAGGCAAAAATTAATACTTATCTACAGGTTTTGATATAGGGACGTGGTGGCGGAGCGAGTTAATCTGCTGTTGCTGGGCTTTCAACCGCAAGGTTGGGAGTTCGAGACTGCATGATGGAGTGAGCTCCCGTTGCTTGTCCCAGCTCCTGCCAACCTAGCAGTTCGAAAGCACCTAAAAAATGCAAGTAGATAAATAGGGACCACTTCGGTGGGAAGGTAACGGCGTTCCGTGCGCTATGGCGCAGAGTCATGCTGGCCACATGATCGGACAAAAACGCTGGCTCTACAGGCTTTGAAATGGAGATGAGCACTGCCCCCTACAGTCGGTCACGACTAGACCATTCGGTCATGGGGAAACCTTTACAGGTTTTGACCTCTGGGGACTCCAAGTCTGCATAGTTTCCACTGCCAAACAAATATAGGTCCAAACCTGTAGATAAGTATTAATTTTTGCCTCATTATGGCAAAACACTGGTGCCATTTCCCCATCTCAGCAGGTCAACCAAGTGCTTAAATACGAAACCAGTGCTTTTAAAAAGTGATTCTTATTCAACTAGCAAAATTATTACAACCTGAAAAAAAATATTCCTGAACTAAATTATTTAATAAATAAATAAATAGACCTCTCCCATATCTGCCCAATGGATTTGCATATATTTTTTAAAAAAAATTGCATTGAGATACCTTACCTATTTTCAACCAAACCTGTTAAAACGCCCTTCCTATGCCTACCAGATTCCTATGCAGGCTAGATTGGTAACATCATCACATAGTCCAGGGGTGTAAAACATAAGGCCCAGGAAAGCTTGCTGGCCAGAATCCTGGCCATGTCAGGCAACCCACAAGATCTAGCCACAAGAGATGATTAGTGTCAAAAATTCCAATGAAGCCTTCAAAAAGAAAAAAAAACCCATCTGACAGATGGCCTTATGAAACCCAATTAATTGCTTTTTGCACAGGCATTTAACTATGCCAAATTGTCCCAGGAGTTTACATTGAAAGGTCTTCACAGTCTCAGGCCACAAACCAAAAGCCTCTCTAGCTGTCGGAGAGAAATCCCAGATCTTGCATGGTAAGAATTTAAGCTTCTCCAATCCCAGTTATACAAGAAGCATTAGGAAAACAGCTTAGGATCTAAGGTATGTTGGGCACAGCCAACTTGCGAACAGTCCTACTTCTATGGGTTTCTGGGTCTAGTCCACCCTTTCCAAGAGGCTAGATGACATTCAGCCCAGTGCATACAGTATCACTGTATCATTCCATCATTCCAAGTGGCTGTGTGGGGTGGCATTCTTTTTAAGGGTCATATTCAGCATCCTTCAGTACAAAATGGCAGAGTGAAGCAGACACATGTTGTCCAAAATGCATGCACCTGGATCCCCCAGGTGTTCCAGAGGATGCTCCACAGCCATCTCACACTTCTTCCTTGGTGGTTGATGCACACAAGTCAGGAATGGTAGCCTAATAACTATGCAACATTGTACAGGCCCCAGAGTCACCTCTCAGCTTACTTGTTTCCCCAAGTTCTCTCAGCAGATTCCAAGAGCACAAACAGCTCCTGAAGATGCTAAACTATAAATTCAGTGTAAGGTTCTATTCTACTCCTATTGGCTTCCCAACTCAGTGTTTTCTAACTTATTTCCATTTCTCAAGGGGGAGTGCATTTCTCATGCACCAAGTAGTCCATTTTCCCCTGACAGGCCTGGTAAGCTTTTATTTTGAAGAGCTAGGAAAGAACTGGCAAGTTAACTAGTTTAAACCAAGGGCATTTTGCGGGCGAGGGGGGCATTTCATTGATGCTTTCTTGACTGCCATGAACAGTTCTGAACAGACCTATCACACATGTTTCCCAAACCAACCCTTTTCAAGAAGATATTTGTGTATTGTCTGTCTCCTAGGAGATCAGAAACATGTTTCTCCTACTTCTAAAACAATTAACAATGTGTGCTTATTGTGAAATATAAAAGGTACCCATGAGAAATGATCACATGCAGTGATGTTATCTAGATGAGGAAGCGGAACGCTAGGCGGAACGTACGTGTGATTGGCAGCATGCCCGTTCCGTTCCGACGCCTGCCCACCCACCCGCCACACAGGCTGCCCCCAGTTGGCGTGCCCCACCGCTACTCGCCCAGGCACCTGGCACGCCCCCCACCCATCCCCCCCGGCAAGCAGGCACCCCCTCCGAGGCCAGGGCAGCCCACGCGGCAGGCAGGCAGCGGTGGAACAGAAGGGCTGCCAATCACACGTAAGTCCCGCCCAGCGTTCCGCTTCCTCATCTGTAGATGACATCACTGATCACATGTGATTCAAAATACACACATACACACGAAGTTTCCTTGCCCAACACAGGCCACCAAGAGCCTGCATTTCAAGGGAAGTTCATTTTGGCAAAAAGCAGTGGGAAGAGAGATGCGAATCTGGCATTGTGGAGGAGGCAGGGATGGAAGGTGCTAAATTAACCAGGCTGGCAACAGAAAATTTAACAAAAAAAAGACACAAATGGAAGACTTTGATAAGACCACAGAGGAAAGTCACAGAAATTCTGAGATAGACGATTTGGAATGTTTCATCTGCAATCCTTACAGTCGATGCTCAACTGAAAATGGAGGTGGGAATGATTTCTATCAAAAACCAAGGCTTCTTTCCCCTCCCTCACTTTCCTTATTCGTAGGTATATTGGCAAGCAAGGAATTGCTTTGGCGTGGACATTGTGCTTTGGAATCAATCAATCAGTCAATCAGGTACTTATATACTGCTTTTCAACATGAATTCACAAAGCGGTTTACAGGCAAATAGTAATAATAATAAAGTTAAATGGCTCCCTGTCCCAGAGGGCTCACCATCTAAAAGAAGGCAGACCACCAGCAACAGCCACTAGAAAGACTGCGCAGGGGTGAAGAGGGACAATTACTCTTCCCCTGCTAAATATGAGAGGAACACCACTTGAAAAAGTGCCTCTTGCCCAGTTAGCAGGGGTATATGCATTTGATGCTGAAGCATCTCAAAGTGGATCAAGTCCCTGTGGCAGAGCTTATGATTCAGAGTGGTCCAAGTCACCTTCTGGGGTTCAAGCCTTCAGCCAATAGCTTCAGAGGCATACCAGAGCTTTCTTGCACCCTGGGCACATTGGATGATATCATGACATCACATAAGGGGAGGGGTGCAGGGGTCCTGCAGCTACGACCCAGGTAATTTCACCGGGGCGGTGGCAAGAGGACCCCACGTGTGCACAGAGAGGCCTGCCGCCGCAACCAAGATAATTCCACCTGGGCTGCAGCAGCAGGACCCCAAGCGAACACGGAGAGTCCTGCTGCCGGGGCCAGGGCAATTTCACTCAGGCCACAGCAGCAGGACCTTCCCTTGGCTTCCCAACTCAGGAGGCCAAGGGGGTATGTGGGGTCCTGCCTTCGTGGCTCAGGCAATTTCACTCAAGCTGTGGCTATAGGGCTCAGGCACCAGTGCCCCCTTGGTTTCCCAACCTGGATTCCAACAGCACCCACGGCCAGAGCTATATTGCACCACAGGGCAGATGTGTCTCTGAGTAGTTTATTCCTAAATGTTGGACAAAGGGCACCACATGTTAGTATGCACTGTGCAAAATTTAAGTTTGAGGCAGAAATCATGTTGAAAAATCTCAAAAGATAACCTCCTAGTTGTGCAAGTATATGATTTGGAATGTTCTGAGGCTAACTTTGGGGTGCAAAGGTGTGTAAAATCAGCACTGTACCTTATTCAGACTTCTTGTGTACCTCTGTATTGAATTACAAACTGCAAACTAGAAATTGTCCTTGCATTGAAAATAGGGAACTGCTTTTGGGGGGGGGGGGGTACACATGGCTATTTGGCAAAAGGAGCAAAATCAAATAGAAAACTACTCTTCAATTTTTAATCTCACTCTATTTATTGAAAATATTTGAATCCAGTCTTCAAACCAATGGTTTACAAAGCAATTGACAAATAAACAAAGCTAAGCAAAACAGCAAATTGGCAGAACAGTCACCTTAATTTTTTTTAAGAACACCAAACAGCAGGAGAGTCAATTTTTTCCTAGGACTGTAGGTTTAGCGAGGTTTTTTTTAAATGTCAAATTGATGTTTGGTTCTGGAGTTACATAACATCGTATATTATTATTGTAATCAAATGCATCTCCTTAGGGGCAGAAAGGCAGGATAAAAATATGGTAAATAGGTTTGCTTAAGATATCTTTTGAACAAAAAGATAGTAAGTAGAAAGATCCTTGCATCCATTTAAGATGGATGGGACATTCCATTTGTGCTTGTAACTTTGTAATGGCATACACTGGCAAGCAAAGCAAAGAGACCTTCTAATTACTGAAGTGTAAGCATTTTACTGGATGTACATGGCAGCAAGTCTCTGTACTGACCAATTAATTCCGTGTAAGAAAGCCACAATGCTAGCCTCTTCCATGTCCTGTGCCATAACACCCTGACCTTCAAAATGAACTCTTTCTAAACCAATTAGCAGTAAGACAGCCAGCTCAGATCACTCAGTCGTCATTCTCATTTTACCCGTTTCACGCTGGGAGAGTGCACACAGGTCACCTGATAGTATAACTGGCAAACCCCAGAATAGAATCCAGGCTGCCCCGTCTCAGATTCCATGGCTCTCGCTTCTAGCAGATCAAAATACCGCTAATAGTCATGGAAACATCACACAATGCCACAAAGCAATCCACCCTGACAGAAATCCAACTGTACAATATTCCTGCCATAGGATATGCACGCTGTATAGGCTACTCTCCACATGGCTCTCATCCACGATGCAGAGTCCGTCCAATAGTCTGGATTCTTTTAGTACGCTTATGGCAGGCAAACCCATCGGCTAAAAGCTGCCGAGTCATAATTTCACTATGATGATGATGTCATTCGGATAATTACACAGCTGCTAATGCTGGCAGGCTTTGCTGGAAACCCACATGGCTCACACACAGACAGACTTCAGCATTTGGCTTACTCATCCAAAAGACCTGGCTTAATTAACCAAACAACTTCAAGGAGACATCCCAGTTTGAAGATTACCGGCAAGTCCTCTTTCAAAAGAAAAGGAAAGTCTAATGGGTGCCAGAAAATGTGGCAAAGGTCAAGTGTCTGAAGTAACACCTTCCAGTGCTCATTAGGGAACTGGATGAAGCACAGAAGAAAACAGTGAAGGATCATCTGACTTTCTGAACTGTCAGGATGCTGCTGCTGTCGCTGCTGCCCTTTGTTGCACAAAGCAAACTTCTAAAGAGGACATAAACAAGCATAATGTGAGAGACAGGAGGCCAGCTTCTCTACAGCCATTCACACAGGGCTGTCCTTTGGCTGGCCAGGAGAAAAAAAGAATCGCTTCTATCAAACAGTACAGACACAGGGCACAATCCTAACCTGGAGTTTGGCCAGCACAGCTAGGCCAGCAAAGTCTGGCCAGCACAAGCGCCACTGTAAAGCACATTTTGGCCACTCTCAGAGTCAGGGGGCATGGCGCACATCTGTGTGCTGGCCTCTCTGACTCCGAGAATGGTCCAAACATACTTGACAGTGTCCCTTGTGCTGGCCAGGTTAGGATTGTGCTCACAGTCAAAAAAATAGTATCAGAATACAATCCTATCTTCTTTGGCCAGCGCAGCAACTGCTGCACCAGCTGGTGGTGTCACAAATGTGGCATAAAGCACATCTGCAACACTGCAGAAGGAAGCAGCACTGATGGAACGGCATGCATTGTCCAGCCAACACTGCATTCAGACCTGTGGCCACCAGTGCAAAGGAGGTAAAGCACTGAGTGGTGCAGGGGCATGGAGAGTGGTAAGAAGCGAGTGAGATGGCAGAATGAAGGGCAGATCAGGCCTGGAGGGGATAGCATCAACCAAAGCATCTTCCGTCTTATCCTAGCCTCTTCCCAGGCCTCTTGGCCTTCCACTGGGCTGCCCAGATTTGTGCTAGCTATGTAGCTGCCATGGCCGAGAAGCCCCATAATGCAGGCTGCAGCATTACTCAGGACAAGGGGAACTGTATCCCCTTACCCCAAGGAAACTTCCAGCTGCCTCCTAACCTGTGCTAGATACATAGGTTAGAGATCACTGGAATCATAAGGAAACCATGGGCAATTTAAGTAAATTCACTTAAAAATCTGTAAAGAGAACCTCTGAAGCTCACTTGCCCCTGCTAACTGGGCAAGAGGCACTTTTTCAAGTGGTGTTCCTCTTATAGTTAGCAGGGGGAGAGTAATTGTCCCTCTTCACTCCAGCACAGTCTTTTCTAGTGGCTGTTGCTGGTGGTGTTCTGCGTTTTTGTTTTTTTTAAAGATTGTGAGCCCTTTTAGGACAAGGAGCCATTTAACTTTATTATTTGCCTGTAAACTGCTTTGTGAACCTTGTGTTGAAAAGCAATATATAAGTACTGCTTGCTTAAAGCTTATTGAACTCCAGTAAGTTAATAATTTTAATTATTCCAATGTTACTCTGAATTTCTTCTATTTTTATTTTCAAAATGAAGCATGTTAGTGAACTATTTGATATACAATTCCATATTTTTTAAATGACTACACTAAATGCACACCCACAGAGCCAGACCACATGCTGGATCACTAAGAAAATATCAATACTATACCATCTCGATTTGAACTCAAAATCCTGTTAGACTTCTAACTCTGGAATTGTCTATCTGAATGTCGACCTTGGAAAAAAGATGACTGCATGGAAACACTGCTAGACACCCACAATGGTGTTTCCTCATTACATTCGTCTAAAATCACATTGAGCAAGAATTTTATAAATATCCTGATTGCTTCTGCATACACACAAGGACAATGTTCCTGTTCTCTGAGCTATTGAAATTCATCTCACGTCACCTATGATTTCCACGCCATAAGCAGCCACAATCTGGAGGGAATTTAGAGCCAGCGTGACTTCCTCATCACAGCCTAATACGTGGCTTTGAGGTTGGGTGTCATGTCAGTGACCCCCGTCGTACCTCCCCAGGAGGGGAGGGGTGCGACAAAGGGTTCCTCGGACAACATGGGATGCAGTCAGTGGGAAACGGAGCAAGCCGAACACAGGAAAAGCCACTTCAACTGTTTAATTAACAAGTACAGGCTCAAGCTCCCCTTTTCCTTTGCCCCATCTTTATGGCTGACCCCATCTTGACCCCTTCCCAGTTCCGGCACTGGAAGGAGAAAAGTCCAGCTTCAAAGGAGAACTCAAGCAAAGTCTGCATCAAGCCAACTGAAAACTTCAAAAAGAGGGAGACTACTTCCCTGCTGATGGTCAGCTGGACTGATGGGTGGGGAGGGTCCTAGCCGGGGTCCCCTCAAGGGCACTTGGTGACGCTGGAACCTGCTACGCCGTCTATAGCTTGCCCCATTGACAATCACGCACAGGCTGGACATCCCTCACATCTTCTCCATGACCAACACACTTCTGGAGCCGAGGTTCCACTTGTCAGCCCCATTCCTCGGCAGCTTCACCCTCCTGGGGTAGGCAATTCGCCCTGGCTTCTCCACCCCTTTCCCAGGTACTTGAAGCTTCTTATCCTCACCTGCCACCACCTCGCCAATGGGTCGACTGGTATCAGCTGGAGCCGGCCCATTGTGCTCCACCTGTCAACCCTGCTCATGCCCCATTGGAAGGGGCAGCTGACACAGGGTCTCCAAGTCTTAGGAGAAGATCTTTACAGCAGAGAGCCTGAATAGCACCCAAAGCCCAAGTAGGTTCTGAAGCTGAATATTCATAGAGGCTATAATTGTTCTAAAAAGCACTAAAACTGATCAGTTTCATTTTCAGATTAGTCATGCATTGCACAATTGCCATCAAATCATTCAGTGTATATACAGAGGACACTCCAAGTGTTCCTCCACCCATCCTTCAGTTCCATTCTGCATTGTTGATACAGTAGCACAGATAATTATGGGTTGTTGGTTTTTTGTTTGCTTGTTTTTGCAACCTTAGTTACAGTAACGTTTAGGCCTGAACAAGTCACCAGCTTCCCCATTTTTGGACTCTTGGCAAGTGAAAGTATGTCCCAGCAAGCAACAGCAATAATAATGGAATTTATGAAACATAATGGCATTTCAAACGACAGCAGCATCTTCCAAAAAGGGTTCAAATTCCAGCTCCACAATAGATTCATTGGGTTGCCTTGGGCATGACATCATCATTCAGCTATAAACAGGAGTAAGAGCAGATTCTCTCACAAGGAAGTCTTAGGAAACCATAAGGCATGTTAAATCCAATCCAACAGTCATGTTGAGCTTTTAGATTCAGATAATTCATGGGCTTTCCCAACACTCAGCTTTTACTAGACACTATGAATTTGCTCTGCTGATGTCACCCCAAGAAGCTTTCCCATTCTCCATGAATTGTGGTTTTTCCAACAATCAAGCTGCTTGGCTCTAAGCAATGAGAAACAAGCACTCTTGCACCATCAAGCATGAACTGTGTCACATGATTTCTTGCTAGGGGCCCTGGATGTAATTTTGTCATGGGCACAGATTCAGTGATGTCCAGCACATTACAGCTAGGCAAGTTAATCGTCCATGTTGTTCCCTATCAGCATCTTCTTGACACTTGCCGAGTGGAATTATTTTGCTATTATAGGAAGACAGGAATCACGCTGCGGTGGGCAATTACGAAATGGGACTTGCTCATAGAACATACGAGGCACTGTGTAACACAATGATCAGAACTCATTCTCCAAAAGGTTCCCAAATTAATATCACAGCAGTTGCCTGTCGCACCTTTTGGCTTTAAAACTATTAACCCTTAAGGCAATTTTCTACTCCTGATCTATAAAGAGGAAAATGAAGTAAATCACATAACTCCCCAACTCAGGAGGAGAGTCCACATTAGATCAATGAATCCATTAGATCACACATTTGGCACAGCAGAGGAGAGGTCCATGGAAACACACCAGCTCTCAGTGTTGTAATAGTAAAAGCCCCATAGGATGGTGTTTGCTTCCCCTGATGTTAGGAGGCACTGGCTATAGTTACAATGCAATCCTAGAGGGAGTGGAGTGCTGACGCAACATCACTACATCGGCGCGCCACCATTAGCACAGACATGGGAGTGCCTAGCAGCACCCCGGCATCGGCACTAAAGCAACAGGACCAGCACTGCTGAAACCAGCCAGCGCGAGGGATTCTCTGTCCCATATCGGGATGGGGATCGGTGGGAGGGGGAGAGGCAGGACTTGGGCGGGACCTGAGCGGGCTTGGGAGGTGGCCGTACGGCCACATCCTAAGCCCGTCAGTGAGGCTGCAGGGCCCTGATTCGGGCCGCGTGGTCTCCTCGGATCTGCGCCCGCTCTTTAGCAGACGCAAATCCGAGGAGCACACGGGGAGGCTGGAGCACATGCCTCCTTGCCGTGGGGAGGCTCCAGCCTCTCCTAAACAGTGTTGGATATGGCGCTGGCCCATCGGCCTCGCCAGTCCGGCGCTGTTTAGGAGTGCGCCCTTAGAGATGTTTTAAAATAAAACATCTATGCTGCTTTCAGGGCACCTCTTTTATTCTCCACTCATCACTTGGCCCAGGAATATGTATAACCTTCTACAATAAGGCCCTTCTGCAGTAAATGGTACTAGATCTCTGTAGTATAAGCAACTTTGCAAGCATGGAGTATTTCAAAGCTGTTCTTTGAAAAGTCTATGCTAAGCTCCTGTATGAGACCACTGAAGGCTAGCCACAAGATCACAGCATAAGCTACAGGCTTACCTGCTCCTTAGAGAGATAGCAGGGACTCCCACTCCTTAGGGATAAACCAGCTCCACCCTTAAATTAAATAACCATAAACATATCTGGCTTATATTTAGGTTCTGGCTGTTTCACACTGACTTATAATGGAATCCCTAGAGTAACTTGAGCTCCTCCCACCGTAACATTTCTGGCTATGTGCCTAGGTTATCTGTACTTGAAGCAGAAAGTCATTAGGCCCATTTGTTACACATTTTACAGGGCTACAAACAATACAGCTTTGGATATTCAAGTTATACACACAACATGTGCCAGTTCTTCCCTAGTTGTAGTAATGTGGGTGGGAGTTGGATTTCCTAGAGAACAACTTACTTTCCAGATGGAGAGCGGGTTTGTTTGTTTTTTACAAGAGAAAGCTGGAGAGTTCACGGGTGGAGGCCAGACAAACTGCAAGGAAAAAAAACTGGTTTATCAAGAAACACACAGTGCCTGAAGAATCCCCTCATTTTTCACTTTTCTGTTTGAACTGACAATGGTGGATAAAGGCCACTGAAAAGCTAGAGTGGAACCTAAACAAGGTTTAGTGCAAAATCTGTCATTGACATGCATCCAGGAACATCACATTCCTCCCTACTACATAGTGTTTTATCGCCTTCTTTCTCAAAGAGTTGGAATGCAAGAACTAACTTTCAAAATAAAGAGTGAGGGATGGCAACTCCAGATCAGTATTTTTAAAAACATATTTTTATTGTTGGGCAGGAGGGAGGCATGAGATTTGTCACAAGCTTCCCATTTAAACCATTTCATTCACATTCAGGAATGTTCTTTATAATCAATCTTTAAAATCTTTTAAAACCTTTTTATGTTTTAAAAGATTTAAAACGATCCTTAAAATCTTTTAAAACCTATAAACTTTTATGCTGTTTTTATATTTGAGCTATTCTGCTCTTTTACGTTTGTTCTTGTCCATCATTTTAATGGTTTTTAATGTTTAATTTTAATATGTTATTTTAAACGATTTTCATTTTTGTAAACAGCTTTGAATCTTAGAAAAGCAGTATATAAATCTAATAATAAATACTCATTTCAAGGAAGGGGGTATTTGGAGCTACCTATAATCCTACTTCTTGAGTTCACCCATGCAGCTGATACCTATAGTTCTGGTTGGGCACCATAGTGTACAGCTGAGAGATCTCAAGAAATGCCCTGAAAAGAGGAACTTTTTCTCGGAAGACACCTCTGCACACATTGCAGAAGCCAGCCACACAACAACGCTGACTGAGGAATAGGAAGGTGGTTCATATAAAACAGAGGTGTCAAGCATAAGGCCCAGGGGCCACATCTCTTTATCCAGCCTTTCGGCTCTTCCAACACCACCATCAGTTACTGAGCTGTGCTGGAAGGGCAGCCCATGTGATAACTGGGCTCTCCCATATTTTGAAAACATGATCAAGATTTGCTTATTTTATTTTCTGCCATTTGCAGCTAATGAGTTCCTAAGTAAGGGGGAAAAAAGTGCTTATTTCTGGTCACTGCCTACTTAATGACATCACTTCCTGTTTTATGACATCATTTCTGGCCCTCAGCAGGCATCATGAATGCTATCCAGCTCACTGTATAAAATGGATGTGAAACCCATTATATAAAACATCGTTAAAAATGTTGCTTGAGTCTTCAAGCCACGGATTAAAACACATTGGGGGATTTAGTCCCAACATTTTTCAGTTTCACTTTTAGGAAGCATCTCCAGGGGTTACAAAGAATTTTGTATGCTACAAACTGTTTGTTACCCCTGGAGATGCTTTCCACAGGTGAGAGTGAAAAACGTTGGAACTAAATCCCACAATGTGTGTGAAATCGTGGCTTGGACTCGAGCAGCAACATTTTAACGATGTTGTAGATTCGCCCAACCATGAAAGTCTTAGTATGTGTGCTTCATATACATAAAGATACCTGTGATAATAGCCACACCAAACATTCGCAAATCTTCAAGAATGAGAAAAGGCAATAGAAGGCTTATCACTGCTTGCCACTACTGACTCTCTGGAGTGATTTTAGAAAAGACAGAACAAGGGACGATGGGCTGATTTACTCATGGAAGTGCATCACTCATTAACATGTCACTCAATGACTCATAGATGAATTTTTGTCCCTTGACGAGAGTTGAAATGCTGGGCAGCAATAAACCTCTGCTCATAATGTCCAATGCGGGATGACAGCTGTTAATTATTAGCATTTGGACAGACCTTTCCCCCAAGTACGTATCAAGCAATAAACATGCATGTGTGAAGTTGCTGAAAGTTCAGAGTAAATGGACTGCACGGCGCTCGGTAGTCCTTGACAGCTATGCAGGCCGGTAGGTAAAGCAGCATAGAAAGAAGTAAGTGTCCCCCCCCCCACACACACACACACTAAAAGGCACTTGTCCATATCCACATGCCTTATATCCTATCACCACTTTGCCCAGCTGGTGTGCAAAGTGCTACAGCCGTAACTGAGGAGAGGTAGCATTCCTCAGACTTTGTTTGAAACGTGTTTTCATTCTGCTCCTAGCCCACTTATTTCCTTTTCTGTTCAGGGTCCTTTCTAAACAACTGTTACATTTCAAACCACATTCCATCCTAAACATGGCCTGTGAAGGCAACTGTTGACTTCTCTGGAGCAACTTCAAACCTCAGCACAACCCTTCCAATCATATACTTGCACCACTCAAGAATAGCTTCCAACCGACATATGGACTACATGCTTAGGGCATAACTAAAGGTGTGATTTTTCAATGATGACGAAATAAAAACACATAACTGCCCTCTGTCCGTCTGGTATATTGTCATAGTTTGTTTCACTCCCCTGGTCAATTGTTTTTCCCACCCTCCAATACGTCCTGATATCGAGAATTGGGTCTACCTTTCACTCCAGTTCACTCTCGGTGTTCCCGTTCATGTTTAATTTGTTGATTTGTTTTAATGTGTTTTACTTATTATGGTTACATTGTATTTTGTTTGTTCTCTGTTAGCCGCTTTGGGCATTTGCTTCGGCATAGGAAAGGCGTGGTATAAATTCTTCAAATAAAAATAAATAATAAATAAATAACACTTTTGTCTGCACTTCTTATTTTTGTTTAAAAAAAAACCACAATCACCAAAATCTGCAAAAAAGGGGGAGGGGCTGGAATGGGTGAGCTGCATGGGTAATGACTGTGGCTGCATCTGCTGACACTATACCACCTATATCACCTACCTAGCACATTTTAAAGCTATTATAATTTATTTTAAAATGCATCCTTGGAATAAAAACACATAACAGCACTTTCTGCACTTTTCCACCTTGGGAAAAAACAAAATCTGCAAAAACAAATAAAACTTTTCAGAGCACTTCTAGGCATTGCATTTTTCCAAGCAGATCGTATATATCAGCCAAATACTATGGGACCAGAATCATAACAAGCTATTGCTGAGGTCTGTAAACAAAGAGATAAATAAATAGGTTCGCTTGTAGACCTTAGCAGGAAATGCAATTGGAGTTCAAACTGTCAGATAAAGAAGTGAAAAATCAAAGCTCAAAAATACCCTGTCCTCTTCCACATCAACTACTCCACCATTAGAAGAATCAATGCCCAATTTAAAACAGATGAATTATCTTCTCTACCAATAATATCCAGCCTGTCTGGACACCTTCCACTGTTTAATGAGCCATTAAACATAATCTTTAATGTCAGTTAACCCTCCCCAACCTACCATGTCCTTTTCTTCTTCTATAGTGCCTCAGCAAATGCTGAATTAAAAGGAACACCGGGGCAGGGGGGGCATGCTACACTGATTCATCTGTCTACAAAAGCAACATATCACCTTGTCAGGGAATGTGGCAAGTGCCCACATAAGTCAAAAGATCACAATGCTAGATTAAGCTACAACTCCTAATGTCTATACACATAGATGATCCCTTATCTGGACATCCAAAATCCAGACATCTTTGTCCAAGACTTAAAAAAAAAAACTTTCTGTAGAAATAAGGTCTTGTGCTCATTCCCATGTACAGGCTGAAGGTTCTGTTCTCTCTGCCTTGTGGACATTGTCAAAAATGTCAAAGAGCCCAGCAGACACCTAAATGGGTAACAGTTAAAAGAGCAAGAGGAAGCATTTCTCATTTGATTTATTCTGAAATCCAGAAAAATCCAAAATCTGGACATCTTCCCGTCCCAAGCAGTCCCAATAAGGGATAATTGTACCCCAAATGTAACCAATTCCAATCTTATATCTGCCATGATTCTCAATTAAGGAATTCTAGGAATTGTGCATGTATGAAACTGCCATATTGAGTCAAATCACTTGTACACCTTGTACACCATCTACGCCTCTCCAAGATCTCAAAGGTCTTTCCCAGCCCTGTGTCCAGGGGGTCGAACTCTACCACTGAGCTACGCAGGACTGTGGAAATACCAAAGAATTCCACAAAACCCCACAAATGTACAATTCCTAGAACGTTGAGTGTGACCACCAAGTTTGTTTAAATTGGTAGATTAGATTTAAGAATCAAAACTTTTTTCACAAGGGGGCTTATTGTAATTAACAGACATGCCTCAGTTTTCCTTTTGTAAACTACAGAGAAAACACTCTTTCTTTTTACTGGGTTTTATTGAGACAAAGGGACGTGGTGGTGCAGCGGGTTAAACCGCTGCTGCTGGGCTTTCTGACCGGAAGGTTGGGAGTTCAAGACTGCGCGACGGAGCGAGCTCCCATTGCTTGTCCCAGCTCCTGCCAACCTAGCAGTTCGAAAGCACCTAAATGCAAGTAGGTAAATAGGGACCACTTCGGTGGGAAGGGAACAGCGTTCCGTGCACTACGGCGTAGAGTCATGCCGGCCACATGACCACAGAAGCTTGTCCTCAGACAAAACGCCGGCTCTACAGGCTTTGAAACGGAGATGAGCGTTTCAGTCGGTCACGACTAGACCATTCAGTCATGGGGAAACCTTTACCTTTATTGAGACACAGACAACACCCAGATTACCTGCAACGGAATTTATGACATGGCACTGCTACTCCTTCCACACTATTGGAAAAACAGAGAAGCACTGGATGACCCAGCAGGAGCCCATGCTTGGCTTCTCTGCACCAACTCTTGAAAAAACTTGTTCAACACTAACAGAGCAGAATTGCCGAACTGGCTCCTGCTGTGTGGTCCAGGATTGTTCCCTTTATTCCGGTGACACAAAAAACAAGCAACACTGCTACAGTTCCCATGTCACTGATGTAACACAAACATCAGGTGGAAATCCTACGCATGTTTCCCAATTAACCTAAGAGGGACTAAGTGGGACTGACTTCCCAGACAGCATGCGCAGGATTGAAGTACCAGTTCTTCAAGGCATAGATGGAACATGTTTTGTACTGTGTAAAAAAAAGTTCATTACTCAGAATGACTGAAGTGCTAGCGCAATTCAAATAGTAGTAATTATAGGACATTCTCTGCACATTGCTCTCTGCAAAGCACCTGGCAGTCTACAGGTGGAAAGCACAATACAGGCATACCTTGACTTCCATCGCTTTGCTCTTTCAACTGCTTTCAATTATAACTACATGTCAAATTTCTTCCACATCCTTTCCTCTGTCCAGTTTCATCCAAACGGCCACAACATTCGTCAATGTTCTTAAGTTTATTTTGCTTTTATTTCTGTTTATTTCACATGCATTTGCACATGTTTTATTGTTAGGTTTTCACTGACCAAAATAAATTGGCAAGCAAAAAAAAATCAGACTATGCTTTGACAGCCATCCATTTTTTGACTTTCATCCAAGCTCTGGTCCCGAACCAGATGAAAGTCCAAGGTATTGCTGTATACGATCTGTATTACTATTATACAACAAACAAGGAATTCAATAAAGGTATGCATCACTTCACAACAGGGATATGTTCTGCGAACATTATCATTATGTGTATCCGTCATTGTGCAGACAACCTTGAAAGGCATCCAGGTAGCACCCCAGAATCCCTTGCAGGACCAGAAGGCAAGGAAGAAGTTGGTGAAAGCACAAGCAGAAAGCATGCAAAGCGCCAATTAGCCAGTTGAGTTGGCAAGGAAGGAGGTAAGGAGGTAAGCTAGCCCAGTGAGTTCAGTAGAACCACCATTGCATTTGAGGTCAGTTGTTGATCAGAACATCACTATGTGGGGCATACCTTACCTGAAACACAGATTGACAGCTACACTCCACGTAAGATGTGGGTTAGCCCTGAATCTATTTCAGAACATACACACCTGTACATGCATCATTATTTACATAATACATTGATTTCTGTAACAAAGACTTTCAGTGCTCAGATTATCAGTTGGAATTCTGAGTTCAAGCCACTTCAGGCAGAAATCAGCACCATGGCAATTTAACTCTTGCCCCAAGAGTGAAAAAAGCAAGCAAGAAAATAAGTCTCCTTGGTAACATTTTGCTGCTGCAAGCTGTTGTATAAAGGCCCACTTCTGCATAAGGGAAAAACTGCGAAGAGGAACCATTCTTGCTGCTGCTGAGTTTATGAAGTCTTTACTCATACCTAACAGCCAACAGGCTTATCCAAAGAACTGTCAACTAGAGCAAGTTAGAGTGTCTCTAACTGTGGGTTTGAGAATCTCGAGCCAATTTCAGGTGGGTCACGTAGTACGTGTCTGCTGGCCTCTGACATTTTTGACAATGGCACACACCACAGGGCAGAGAATAGAACCTACAGTCTGTATATGCCACCATAATTGAAAATATGGGAAGATGGGATGCTGGAAAGGGGGGGGGCTGTGTGGTTAATTTGCTTGTCAAGGCTGTCAATAGGCTTCTTTTTTCTTTCTAATTCACTTTGCTTTTGAAAAATGGCTGAGAAATAACCCAACTTATTGCTACATTCTCAGTATCCACGGTATCCATGGATAACTGAAACTGCGGATACCGAGGCATGCCTGTAGTTGAGTTTGACATCATTGTTTAAATTTTTATAAGGCAAGACAACACAGATACACACTTTCCCCAACTTATATACGCAACCATTTCAAACAGTAGTTTCACAGCAACATACGCACCAAAGGACTACATTATAGTTACAACCGCAGCTAAAACCTAGCACATAGGCATACCCCAAATCAGTTCTCACTGATGTCATCTCACCTCCGCCGCTAACTCCTTCAAGGGAGCGTGTTGATGGCCAATGTCTCCGATTACTGCTGGTACTATTATTTCTATTTTTATACTACCCTACTCTGACTCGGGATGAAACACAACAGAAATACAAAACTGAAAAATTATACACGTATTTGCAGAAAAACCAAAACTTAACCCTCCCCATCCACACACGCAAAAGCAGTTCTCATCTACTTTAAAGTATTCAAAAGTTCACAAAATGTTCACTTGCCACTGACCCACAATAGCCCCATCTCCTACTCTCCACCCAATCTCACTCCCCCCAAAACATGGGTTTGCAGATAAACCCAAACCTTTGCCTCCTCTCTCTGTAACATCTTAAATACCACCATTTTTTCCTTCCGTCAGCGCCTATCAAATAGTAAATTTCTAACGGGAAATTTCACAGAAAACTGGAAAAAAACAATAACCATTAGCACATCCCAATCAGTCTTTGGAGAGAAGAATATATTTAGACACCATTATTCAGACAATGGTGGAGGCAGGTAATAGTAGAGGCATACCCCTTGAAGGCAGTTGCCTTCATTTAGTATAGGCCTTATGAAAAGGCAAGAGGAAGGACTGGACAGATGGGGTTGTTCATTCAGGAGTAGTAAGATTCATCCCAGCAGAAAACAGGTTTATAGTGCCTACAGAAGAATATCTCATGAAGACCCTGCTAATCCCCAGTCACAGATACTAATTTTAATATTGTACATCAAACGTAATGAACAACACATTCACTCACATGCACACTTTGTTCCTATCAAGATTTACATCTCATTTTTCAATCAATCTCCAAAGTAGCTTACAAAATATTAAAACAATGTAATTTATTCTATTCATTTGCCATTCCAAGGCAGCTTATACTGAATTGCCCATACAGATACAGGCATCTCCCCCAAGTTCCTTGGGGAATACATTCCAGGGGCCCCTCCCCCACAGATACAGAAACTATAAATAAGAGGGGACCACATAGGGAGAAGTAAACGGCTTACTTCTCCACCGCCTGCATTGCCACCACCCCATTACCTTCCTTTTTACTGTTTCGCAAACAAGACAGCTGGCCTGTTTCTTCCTTTAACAGCAGATGTTGCAGTGGAATGCATCAAGCAGTCACATAGCATGGATGCTAGAGAGAGGAGAACGAATATTGACAGGAAGTGGATTGACAGGAAGTGGATTGACAGGAAGTGGATGCCGGGTCAGCGAATATAGGGCGAGGATGCCTATATTGTTCTGCCCCATTCAGTTGTATTATTATTATTATTATTATTATTATTATTATTATTATTATTATTATTATTATTTGGATTTCTATCCCGCCTTTTTGCCCGAAGGCACCCAAGGCAGCATTACAACATGCAAATATAAAATTTAACATTAAAAAACAATTTAAAAACAATATAAAACAATACAGTAAAACAAAATTAAAACAAAGCAATAGAATTTAAAAAAACAACAAGCCCTGTGGATCATTAGGTATAAAATATAACAAACCAGCCAGCCAGCCAGCCTGTCAACAATTAAAAGCTTTTTGAAATAAAAAGGTCTTCTGCCCCCCGCCGAAATGTTAACAAAGAGGGAGCAGTTCTCAATTCTAAGGGGAGGGTATTCCAAAGTTGGGGGACCACCACCGAGAAGGCCCTCTTCCTGGCCACCGCCCCTCTCACTTCTCCAGTTGTACAGACCAACTGTCAAGGGCAGGGCTTCTCAAACTGGGGCAACATCCCAGCCAGGGAAGCCCTGTCCCTGAACCTGTAAGGAGTAGGGAAGGGGGAAGGCAGCAACATGATCCCAAGAACAGCATTGCTTCTGGGAACAGGAAGTTTTTTAAAAACTTACCTGCAGCCAGCACTGCAGTCCTGGGGGGGGAGGGAGGGTCTGGGGAGCCCTAGGGACAAAACCCCAGTTTCATCACAAAAATGGAAGTGCCAGTTTTTTGTTATTTTTAGATGTCTGGAGGTTTGGGGAGCCCTCCACAGGGCTCCTACACAGGACTACAGGGCTGGCTGCAGGTAAGTTAAAAAATGCTTTCATCTGCGGCAGCCGCACAATTCTGGGGACAGGTTGCTGCATTAGCCCCTGCCCCACACACACTTAACTTGGGTTAACCTGGGAACTGAGAGTATAGGAAATCAGGTAATTCAAATAAAGCAGAATACAACATGCCTGAGGTGGCAAAAGAAATACTTGCTATTTGAACTCAAGACAGATCCTGGCTAGGCTATTAAAATGGCTCGCTGAAAAGGGGGTTTGTTTGATTAAAGAAGAGACAATGTCACAGGACAATAATTATTTAGTGGCAATAATATGGCAGGAGCTGTCCAGAATACTGAAATAACAAGGTACACGCTGAGAGGTTTACCACCCACTTAGGAGAAAATGTGACTCAGTCAACACTGAGAGATGCCTTCCTAGACAGTTTGTCCCAATGGAATTAACAACAGAACAACAGGTTCAGTCAGTAATCCAACACCTTACACAATGATGTGGGTTATCCGGAAGGTTTTAAATCTGAAGAAGTCTCAGAAAACTTTCCAGTATGCTATACTGTATCTCAAACGTCTTTCCAAAAGTAGCTGAACTTAAATATTTGATTAGGAAAATAGATCAGCTTAAATATCAAATTCAAACAAATTCAACTGTTTTTTTCTCAGACTCTTTTTCAATACTTTTCAGATTTCAGCATTCACCAGTATGTCTTTTCCCTAACATTATTTACATCTATGAAAAAAGCAGCACTCAAAACTGTTAGCATACTACTCGTAGCACAACCAAAATGTTATATTATGCGCACATACACAAATATGAATGCGCTTGCTAGGGATAGCCATCTAAAAAAATTTTTTTGCACCTTTAAAACTACACAGTCAAGCTGATATTGTATCCATTTGCTGTGTTACTTATGAATTTTATGAAAAGGTGCATTTGCAGCAATATTTTCCTCTCACATCACAGCCCCTCCTTTTCCTGTTATCGAAGGCTCCCTAATAAGTTAGAACTAACTCTAGAGGCTGCTGCCTGATTTATAAATTCCAAGGGGTGTGGCTATAATGGTGATTGGCAGCTGCTCTCCCCCCTCCCGAGTAGCTGCTTGGGGTGGCAAAAGAAATACTTGTTAACCCTTGATGCACATCGCCTAATCTGCCCTGTCCGTTTTGCAACCCAACAAAAAGTGGGTCACGACCTTGTCCTGGATCCACAGTTTGGGACCGCTGAGTTAGCCCATTCCTTCCAGGTATTCACCAAGGTACTTCTCCTCATGCAAATAAGTGTCTAAGGCTCACCAGAGTTCAAGCACACCCATTCCCTGAAATCTAGATCAAGCAGGAACTCCTCTCCAGACAGACTGAGGTTGGAAAATGCAGCAGTGCCAGTGTGGGGAAATGCCATGGTCTTCCGCATCTGTTCTCTCCTCCTGCTCAGCCATAAGAAGGGAGAAGGGGAGAAAGCTTTGATAGAGGGGGAAGTGTTCTCCGACTCAGTGCTTCTCCAAGTCCACCTTCACACTATGTGACAAGCATAACAGCCAGTGTCTGAATGGCACAGGAAGACAGAAAACAGCAGCAGCACCATCTCCTGCCCTGACCAAGAGTGCTTGTGACTACTTTGTGTGACTCAAAAACAAAGCAAGGCCCATTCCACCTACACTACCTCCAATTATGACCACCAGCAGAGACTACAGTCTTCACAAATGCCTAATTCTGCACCCTAAACTTCATCCCTGAATGAGATAGTTCTCTCATCCTAGAGTTTTAATATGAGAAAGTACATTCCTGCATACTCTTATCAATCGGAGAAGTCGGGGACTCCATATAAACAAACAAACAGATGGTCCTTTGTGTTCATGTTGCACATAAAACTATGGTAAGCTAAGAAAAGGAGCCAAGTGCTGAAAACTAATTATGGCTGCAGGGA
>JAJKFI010000052.1:8179314-8209585 GCA_029204185.1 Lerista edwardsae | reverse complement strand
CCCCCCCAAGTCCATCAATGACAGATAGTGTGAGGCAGTGATGCCTGGATCACTTAACTAAGCCCCTCAACCTTTAGGCTATTCATTAGGGCTATCTCATTATGAGAAATTGATTTTTTACAAATAAATTTTTAATTTGTTTATTTTTAAATATTATTATTATTGTTTTCCAGATCACATTTTTTAACATCTTAGAAAGCTAGGTGGCTTTCTCAATAAAGTGTCATTTTAACAAGTGGGTCCCAGTGCTAAAAGGTTTGAGAACCACAAGATGAGAAGAACTGACAATTGCAAGTACCCACAGGGCAACAGTGAACCACCTGAAGCTCCATTTTCATTGTCCAATCTAAGAAACACATGAACTATGAACACAAGTGTCAAGAAACTCCTTTTTCTTTATCCACGCCACTGGCAACTGTCTTGTTTACTATGTGTTTTCAAAAGCCCCTTCAGTGATCTGAATGGATTATTAGACCTGGGCTCCTGATTAAAGCCCACCCCAATGCAAAAATGCAACAATCATTTTCCTTCTGCTGTCAAACTTGCGGGTCAATTCTGCATTGGTTCTTTCCCCCTCACTCCTTGGTGGGGTGAAAGGGGCCAGCCAGTTAGGCTATGGCGAAACTAACTGTTTCTCTAAATTCCAGGAACTCTCTCCTGAACAGACTTGGAGATTTTAGAGAAACGTTACTGAAATTTAAAGGGGGAGGGAGTAGATGGAAGAACCACAATACTCTAAAAGTAACTGCTTGTGCATTACATGAGAGTGAGGTATGCATGCCCTAATCACATCGAAATGACAATCTCTATTAGGCACAATCTCCCCTGGACTTGGGTCTCAAGTGGCCCCACCAGGAGATATATCTGCAGCTGCTGTCCAAGCCAAGCCTTCCTTCTCTTTTTCTCTCTTCTGCCCGTCCCTCCTCTTGCCTTATGGAGATCTGAAAAAGGATCAGGAGGAGTAACACAGACATTCAGGTGCCCCTCCCTCTACAAACACATCCTGCTTTGATCTCTGGCTCCTAGGAAACGGCCGAACACGAAAAACATTACAACTTCTTACGACCGGGGGTGGGGATGGGGATAAAATAATCCAAAGTCCCGTCTACATCTACAAGAGTAATAGGCTCTCGGTCGGTGTTCTGGGGATTCCCCTCCCCCCACGTCTCTTTTTGGGGAACTCCTATCTCGTTCAAATGCTGAATCTGCTTGAAGGCGAGAGAGGGTAAAAGGAATAGGAAAATCCACCATTTGATTACATCATCAACAGCCCCCTCCCATTAAAGGACGGGGGAGACAGAACTTTCCATGGTGAGTAAGCGGATAACTTCTGTTCAGGCCATAAAGCAGCGCCTCCGTTCTTATCGTGGGGGTTATACTAGACACAATAAGACGACGAATCAACAATCACCTCCGAAATCCAGGCGTCACGCTCATTTCAAAATGGAACAAATTTTTGTTGATCTATGCCGATGATGATCACTCCAGAATACACAAGGTCCAATGGTTACGCTTAACTCTATCCAGCCCGATCCCAAACATTCTTACTCGAAAGGAAGCCCCATTCATTTCAGTGCTTTCTTTGGTTAAAGGAAGGTTAAAAGAAATTTAAACTTTGCGTTCGTCCCTCGTCACCGGTGAAACTTCAAAATAAGAAACGAAGACACCATCCCATCAAATAAAAACGGCGACCAGCGAACCAAAAAGAGAACATAAGGATCACAGATCCGGTCTTTCCCCCACCCCCACCCCAGAAACGTACCTTTAGAGCAAATTTATCTCCAGTTTTCTTGTTAAAGATTTCCAAGACTTTCCCATTAATTCCCAGCCCTAGAACTTGCGTGGTGACCTTGTAATCATCCGTGATGGCATTTTTCTTGATTGGGAGGCCAGACTTGATATGGAACTGGGGGAACTGTTGTTGCTGGGCCAATTGTTGCTGTTGCTGCGGCGGCTGGAGTGGCGGCGGGGGAGGAGGTGGTGGGTTTGGTAAAAGTACCTGGGGGTTCTGGTTCTGAGAGTTAGACAGCATGGTACCGTCCGGAGCCGAGGCAGCCAAGAGCGGTTCTTTCCCTGTTCGCCTCGCCTCGCCTCGCCTCGCCTCACCCCTCCTCCTCCTCCTCTTCTTCTTCTTTCCCCAACAGTAGGAAGTTTGCTCACAGCGGCCGGATCAAAACTCAGCGTCTTCCCGCTTCCTTGCTTAGAGAAGACACAATTTCTTTCTTGTCGATTCCTCCTGCCCCGGGTCCACTCCAGGCGTTCAAAGTCGCCGATCGGCCTCCGCCGGATCTCGCCGGAACAAGCGGCCGCCCCTTCTGAGAAGCCCCCCCGCCCCAGCCCCAGGTTGGCCCCAGCCCCGGGCTCGTTGCCTCTGTGGATCAGAACGCCGAGACAGGAAAAGGAATCGCTACAATGTATCAATCTCGCTCGCTCCTCCGGGTCGGCTTCCCTGCGCTGATGTCACAGCCTCGCGTTGACTGGCTGCGCTCCGTGTCGAGGAGGAGCCTAAGGAGGGGTTAAGCCAGCCGGGGGCGGGGCAGCGCCGGAACAGTGAGTCGGAAAGGGGAAAAAAAAAAGAGTCTGGAAGTGAGCATGGTGTATTTCGAGTTCACAGCTAGCTTCCTCTTCTGGAGTTCCGTTATTTTGTTCACAGGTCAACTGTGGACTTGGCAGAATAACTCTTCTCTACATAGAAGAAATCTGTGTAACTCAGGGCGCAGTCCTAAGCTGGAGTTAGGCCAGCAAAGTTTGTCCAGCACAAGGGACACTTGTTAGGTATATTTGGACCACTCTCAGAGTCAGAGAGGCCAACACACAGACGTGCACCATCCTCCCTGAGTCTGAGAGTGGTTCAAAGAAGCTTTGCGATGGCCATTGTCCCAGCTGTGCTGGTATAACTCCAGGTTAGGATTGCACTCTCAGAAACTTGCTTCCAAACTGAGTTGAAACACCCATGGACTGCAGTGGGTAGAAAACACCCAGTTGTCTGTACTGGAGCTGCTTGGAGACCGTTTTACATTTATTTTGAATATTTATACACTATTTAGGACAAGCTGTTTATTGGTATTTGACAACGATCAGATAAAAACAAATTATTGCATAAAACAAAAGAACAGTAGTTAACAGTGAAAATCCTATGCATTTACTCAGAAGTCAATCTCAGCTGCAATTCTATGTAAACTTACTTGGGAGTAAGTTCCATTAAATTAATGGGACTTTCAAGTAGACATTCATAGGGTTCTGCTGTCACTGTGTTAACTGGGGCTTACTGGTGGTGGGATGGGAAAATGTCCGGATTTTGGATTTGTCTGGATTTTGGAATAATGGCATAAATATCGTGAGAAATGTTTCCTCTTGCTCTTTTCATTACCCATTTGGGTGTCTGCACGCCTCTGACAGTTTTCAACAATGGCACACACCAAGCAGAAGCAAGTCCGAGCACATCACACAGCCTGAATCAGGGCTGTGTGGGATAGGGACATGGTTTGGGCAGACTAACGGATGTGGCCCAAACCCAAACTTGGCTGGCAAGGAGCAGCTTATGGGGGTTTGGTCCGCCACTGCAGCATCAATGCAAGTGCCTGGGTTGGCGCTACACCAGAAGCACTGGCGCAGACCTGCTTTATGGCACGTTCACGACAGCATTCGGCTGACACAAGTGGCTTGCGGAAGGGGGGTTAGGATTGCTTGTAAATTGCCCCAAAATTTAAAGACCAGGAATTTTAGAACATAGTTATCAATAGATCCCCCCCCAAAAAAGAGTACAAATCCAAGGGGTATTTGTTGGAATAAGCAACATGAAATGAAAAAGCAGCTTCTTGCCCACTTCAGGCAATGTCTCAAGGATTTATAGCATCTGATACTCATGCAAAAGTAATTTGCTTAGCCAATCATATTGAGCAACAGCTTTATGGGGCTGTGAGTCCTGGGAAGCTGTACTATTTTGGCTCATCACCAGCATCAATCCAGGCAGACTATTGCACCTAATTCCTTTTACATGTAGAATTCACATCATCATCATCATCATTATCATCAGTGGTGTAATAGCTCACCAGATGTTTGGACTGGAATTTTTGAGTGCTCACTTGGGAACTCTACCCAAGAATTTAAGAACCGGTATTATTTATTTATTTATTTATTTGAAGAATATATACCCTGCCTTTCCCATGCCAAAGCAAATGCCCAAGGCATTTTATAAAAATAAAGTACAATGTAACCACAATAAGTAAAACAAGATTAAAACAACAGTATTAAACATTAATGGGAACAATGAGAGTGAACAAGAATGAAGCCAGACCCAATTCTCCATATCAGGCCATTTGGAGGGTGGGAAAACAATTGACCAGAGGAGTGAACAGACTATGACAATATACCAGAGGGACAGAGGGCAGACAGCCAACCATCATCCAAAAGCCAGATGAAATAGGTATGATTTGAGTCCTCTCTGAAAAGCCATGAGGGAGTGTGTAGTTCTTAATTCTTCTGGTAGGGAATTCCATACGTGTGGAGCCGTTGCAGAGAAGGCTCGTCCCCAAGCTGCCGTTCCTTTAACTTGGGACAGAAGGGGCACTTGAAGGAGAGCCCCTTTTCATGATCTAAGAGGGTGAACTGGTATGTATGGGAGAAGGCGGTCCTTTAGGTAGGCTGGGCCTAAGTCATGAAGGGCCTTAAAGGTCAGTATATAACCATATAATGTTAGATGTTCCTAGTAGTGCAGCTTGTTGCAGTTATTCCACTGTTATCTTGTCGATGTCTATATTGGCCAGATATTTTTTAAGGGCCTTAGGGATTACACCTATTATCGATTATAATAGATGCGATTATCTCCTGGAATGGCCACATCAATATCACTTGTTTCTTCTCACCCATTGTTATATCTGCTGTTGTTAATATTTATATACCACTTTTTAACAAGAAGTTAGCAAAGCAGTTTAAAGAGAAAACAAAATAAATGGTTTCCAGTCCCAAAAGGGTTCACACTCAAAACATATTTAAAGTACAAACATAGTCACAAACATCCCCAAACTCTGTTGCCTAAACTGAGAACCACATAATTGCACTGGTAAGGCTATGGGAATGAGACATGAAAGCTCCAGGTAGACATTTGTACCAATTGGGAGAGGTTTCCACCAGTCACAGACCAGAAGAGACATGTGAAGAGACAATTGCTACTGAGGAATAGGCTTATTTACTTTGGTGATCAGAATCAATCTTCTGTGTCAGGAATAACAGCTGAGAGACACAGCGAGTATTGAAAGATATCTGAAGTAGAATAGACATCTCCCTTGTCAAGTAGTGAAATGAGTGTGAATTTGCATTAAACAAGGCAGGAAAGAACAAATGACTCAGAATACAATTATGCACAAGCCCTTTTTAAAATCGAGTCATTTAGAATACCTTTCCAGCACAATTATCCTGGGTACAATTATAAAAGCATTATAAATAGAGGTCTGATTTTTTAGCGATAACAAAATAAAAACACAAAACACTGCTTTCTGCACTTCTCATTTTTGTAAACAAACTAAACAAAATATGCAAAATAAATAATGGGTTGGACTGCGAGGTGCATGGGTGACAACTGTGGTTGTATCTTCTTAAGAACATAACAAGAGCCCTGCTGGATCAAGCCAAAGGCTCATCTAGTCCAGCTTCCTGTATCTCACAGTGGCCCACCAGATGCCTCAGGGAGCACATAAGACAACAAGATGCCTGCATTTGGTTGCCACTTGCACCTGGGATTCTGAGGTAGCCTACTTCTAAAACCAGAACGTTGCACATACCTATCATGGCTTGTAACTTGTGAGTGGCTTCTATCCAATCCTCTTTTAAAGGCATCCAGGCCAGAAACAATCCCCACATCCCGTGGCAAGGAGTTCCACAGAATAATTACCTGCTGGATTAAAAAAGTATTTTCTTACACTATACCACCCATATCACCTACCTAGTACACTTTAAAATCTATATATATATATATGAAGAAGAAGGGGGGTGCGCGCGCACACACGCGCGTATATTCCACATAGGCTCCGCAATGCCTGGAGTGATGCGCACCAAACCCAGCACGCGCATGCCTTGCGGCCTGGCGACAAACACTAGCACCCCTGGGGGTGAGGGTACACGGGGGCCCCCGCATGAAAATGGTTGAAAATGGCCGAAATCGGTGTCGAATCTGTAGTTTCCAGGGTTGCCGGGATGAGCGGCAACACTCCCGACGCCATTGGAGTCCGGGTTTGGGCCCCCCTTGGCATGAGGGGTGAGAAGGTGTGCGAAACAAAACGTCCGCCATGCCCTGCTGGAATGCCTGGAGCGACGCGCGCCAAACTCGGCACTCACAGGCCTTGCAGCCTGGCAACAAACACTGCGGGGGTCAGACTCCTGTAGCGCCCCGGGGGTGGGGGTACGCAGAGGTCCCCACATGAAAGCAGTCTAAAAGGCCACAATCAGCGTCAAATCCATAGTTTCCTGGGTCGCCGGAAACCCCGACCCCGTTGGACGCTCCCGACCCTCCCGACCCCGTTGGAGTCCGGGTTTAGCCCCCCTCTCGGCATAGAGGGCAAGAAGTAGTGTGACACAAAACGTCCGCCATGCCCTGCTGGAACGCCTGGAACGACGCATACCAAACTTGGCACACACATGCCTTGCGGCCCGGCGACAAATGCTGTGGGTGTGTCAGCCCCCCCCCAATGCCCCCGGGGGTAGGGGTGCGCAGGGCCCCCCGCGTGAAAACGGCTGAAATCGGCGCCAAATCCGTAGTTTCCAGCATCGCCGAGATGAGCAGCGATGCTCCTGACGCCGTTTGAGTCCCGGTTCGGCCCCCCTCGGCATGGGGGGGGGGAAAAAGGGGTACGAAACAAAACATCCACACTGACCCACTGGAACGCCTGGAGCGATTGGCACCAAACTCGGCAAGCGTACGCATTATGGCCTGGCGACGAACACTGCGGGGGCGTGACCCCCCTGGCAACCCCAGGGGTGGGGATGCGCAAGGGGCCCCATGTGAAAATGCTCGAAAACGGCCGATATCAGCATCAAATCCGTAGTTTTTGGAGTTGCTGAGACGAGTGGCGACACTCCCGACGCCGTTGGAGTCCGGATTCGGCCCCCCTCGGCATGGGGGGTAAGAAGGGATGCAAAACAACACGTCCAAAATGACCAACATTACTGTCAAATCCACAGTTTTCGAGGTCGCTAAGCTAATTAGTTACAGTCCCGATGACATTTGTTACCCGGGCAACGCCGGGTACCAAAAAGCTAGTTGATTATAATTTATAAAAATGCACCCTTGGAATAAAAACACATAACTCCACTTTCTACACTTTTTCTCAAATTCTTCACAAACAATAAAAAAGTTTAAGAACCCATCTAATTATAAGCCCGCTTCTGTCATATGTGACAACTCTGTAATTGTCCTTGCACAAGACATAGGCACATCCTTGCCAATGGCTGAAACTCCACTGTGGCCCAACCCTGCAATTCTCTAAGCACTTGGGTTTGTGCTACATCTTAGAACAGTGGTTCCCAAACTGTGGGTCAGGACCCACCAGTGGGTCACCAACCCATTTCAGGTGGGTCACAAAGCACTTAGAGTAGCCATATTGAAAATGGCTGTGGAGGGGAGGGCTGTGTGGTTGTTTTGCTTGTTTCAATGTTGTAACTAGGCTTCTTTCTTTCTGATTCACTTTGCTATTGGAAAATGGCTGAGCTGGCTGCTTTCCTGAGAATACACCAACTTCTTGCTGTATTCTCAGGAAAGCAGCCAGCTCTGGAGTCACAATAATGGATGGCACTTCTATTCCAGCCATTACATCACTTCTGGTGGGTCCTGGACACATTGTCATTCTAAAAAGTGGGTCCTGGTACTAAAAGGTTTGAGAATGACTGGCTTAGAATATTGTTGTACATGGCAAGAGGTTAAAAGATGCATGTGGGATTTGGTTTCACCTCACTTACTAAATATGAATGGCATCAATCCACAATCGAAGCCAGATGAGCAGATTTGGCTGCATGAATACAAATGATGGAAATATTCTCAACATGAAATACGTTGATTAAGAAAATACTGATATTTGGTGCAGAGAATGCCAGAAATGAGTAGGTGCCTCCCTTCTGTTCCCATAAAGCAAACAGAAGGCAAATATTGAAGACTCGGACCAGCTGTTGGCATTTCTGAAAGGCCATTTTCCTTTTTTAAATAAGCTGGAATGGAGAATGGAATCCAACTGTTTACATTTTTCATGTCCTTAGTGGGGAAGCTCAGAAGACCTGGGTAGCATAGCACAGCTAAAATGAACGAAGCTTTCTGGCTTATGCCTGGGTGGATTAAAACACACATACAGTCAACACTGAAGATGCTTTCTTCAGGTGAACTAAGATGGAGAGACAGTGCAATCCTAACTTACCTGTAGGCTAGCACGAGTCCCTTGTTGGCCTACAACTGTACCGTGCATTAAGCATATCTGCACCACTTTTGGGGACAGGTTGGCCAGCACATGGATGTGCACAGTGATGTCATTCAGGGGGATCGGATCAGAACGGGCGTTCCGGATCCTAACGGGCTCCGTGGCTGGTTCCGGGTTCCTGACAAGTGCCAATCAAAAGTGAGTTCCTGTTCCTAAATCATTTGAATGACACCACTGGATGTGCAGCAGCATCCCTGTGCCACAACCTGACCCACATAAGGCCGACATCCGGAGGCACAGGCGCTCAGGGAGGGCAGAGGAAAGGCAGAATGGGCTGGGGAGGCAGGGGGAGGGTGGGCCTGTGGGTGGACCAGCCTAGGGAAGGGGTGGAGCCAGGATCCGGCACTTAGGGCGGATCCTAACTGCTGACCTATAGCCCAGTTGGCTCCAATCCAGTCCACTCAGATTTGTGCCAGCAATTTGTGCTGGCCAGCCTGTTCCAGCGCAGGTTAGGATTGTACTCTGAGTGGAATAGTTAGCAGATAGAGCACAGTGGGAAAATATCTTTTAGATATTGTTGGGATGGGATGAAGACATTAGGGCAGAATGAGTAAAAGGTATTCCCCAATACAACGCTGCAGATGCCTGACCTAATCTCCAATAAGAACATAAGAAGAGCCCTGCTGGATCAGGCCAAAGGCCCACCTAGTCCAGCTTCCTGTATCTCACAGTGGGCCACCTGGTGCCTCAGGGAGCACATGAGACAATAAGATGCCTGCACCCTGTTGCTACTCCCTTGTACCTGGCATTCTGAAGTAGCCTACTTTTAATGTAAGGAGGTAGCCTCAGTGGCGGATCTAGGGGGGCAAGGGGGGCACGAGCCCTGGGCGCCATCTTGGGAGGGGGGCACTGTAACCATGGTGCGCCCCGTCCCCAAAATGGCGCCCACGGCCCGCCCAGGCCCTGCGCCGCGTTCTCCTCACTCCGGCTGGCCTTAGAGTCAGCTGGAACGAGGAGAACGCGCTGCCACCCGGCGCCCCCTCCCGCCTCTTAGAGTGGGAGATGGGGTGCCGCGCAGCGTTCTCCGCACTCTGGCTGGCTCTTTAAGGCCAGCCGGAGCATGGAGAACGCGCTGCCGCCCAGCGCCCCCTCTCGCTTCTCAAGGCGGGGGGCAGGGCACTGGGCGGCACCACGTTCTGTTTGCTGCCGCCGGCCCTTTAAGGCCGGCGAAAGCAAACAGATTGCTCTCGCGGGCCTTAACGGGCCGGCGGCTGCAAACAGAATGCGTTCTGTTCGCTCCCGCTGGCTCTTTAAGGCTGGCGAGAGCGAAAGAACGCGGCGCCCTGGCCGCGTTCTATTCACTCCTGGTGGCCTTAAAGGGCCAGCGAGAGAGAACAGAACACGCTCCTTAGAAGGGGCGGGGCGCGACATCATGACGTCATGATGTCGTGACGTCATGACATGCGTGCCCCTGGGGCACCTTTTCATTGGGCGCCACAGGCGCCATTTCAAGAAGATCTGCCCCTGGGTAGCCTATAGCCCACGATGGACTTTTTCTCCAGAAATCTGCCCAATCCCCTTTTAAGGCACCCAGGCCAGATGCCATCACCACTCCTGTGGCAAGGAATTCCACAGATTAATTACCCATTGAGTAAAATAGTATTTCCTTTTATCTGTTCTAACTCTCTTTTTATCTCAATCACTGAATATAAATTATCTCAATCACTGAATATGGTGAATATATCTTTGTAAAAGACTACATGGTATGTACTGAAATACTGCTTCAGTTCCTTCTGAATTCCCACATCCTCCAACTTGACATTTAAGGACCAGAAAGTGAAGTTTAAGTATCAGAGATGCAAAAAGAACTAAGCTTCAAAAAGGACTAAGCTGGGGATTTTTGGGTTCACATATCAAATGGATGTGGTGATGTTTTCGTAGAAGATGTTCCCATTCAAATATAGGAGAATCCCTGGAAAAGAGGTAGCTGCAAAAAGCAACCTAATAAGAGATAACTGCCCCCCCCCCCAAGAAGCACTTCAAACATGATACAATTTCTCCACAGGAAGAATTGGTTTGGTTTCCATCCAGCATCCCTGATGAATCTTATCATAAGGTGACATATCATGTGTGAATGTGCGCATCTTGCTCGCTGTCCCCCTTCCCCCCTCCAATGTTCCATCCCACTACTACAAAAGCACTTGGGGGCTAAAATGTCCACACTGCTGATAACAATGCAATTTAAATATCACTTTAAATTTGTGCATTATAAATTATAAAATTGTAGGCAATACAAATAGTAGTATTTAAATGGCACAAAGATACATAGTTCAAATCTCACACACACACACACACACACACACACACACACACACATGCAGAACAGAATGGTACATGGGGAAAAGGGACAGGATGGCCCTCATTGTGTGGGAGGCACAGTTGATGATACCCTCTGAGCGTTCCCATTGTGGAATATGTATAGTGCACTGCCTGTGTCGACTGCTTTGTATGATAATTGCATATTGTTAAGTAAGATGAATTATTGCTATCTCTGACCTTCACCAGTCCTTAAAAAAGTGAGGGTATTTCCAAAACTAATTGCAACTTTTGACACATAAGTATGTCAATCACTGTATTGTTACTTTCCAAAACACTGGAAGCCAGAAGTAGAGGCATGGCTAAGGGTGGAAAGAAAATGCTGGAAAAGTGTTGGCCAATGCTGGAAAGTCCCTCTTTCTCTCTGCCAGAGAACAGTCCTGTAGGTTAATTGTGGGGGAAGATGTGTGAATGTGAGCTCTGGAGTACAATGGTTTTTTTTTCCAGTTTTTAATGTCAGTTAATTTTAGTTTTAAAAAATAAGCATGTCCCCCACTGCTTTTCTATAGCACGGATATGTCCCATAACGTTTTAATTTGAATTTAAAAGCATATTTGTGTTGCTAAACTTGTCTGTTCAAAAAAGTAAAAAAAAAATGTTTAATGTGTGTTTCATGTACACACAGATTTCTGGAAACTCAACCCCCTCTAAATCGAGAGCTGCCTGGATTGCCCATTATGATGACCATGTGTTCCGTATGGATGTTGCTATATGACTTTATGTGATGCACAAACTTGTAAAGGTTGGCTCAGAGCCCATGCCGCATGTTTCAAATCGCAGCTTCCACCATCTGTCTTCACATCAGTTTTCACTTGTGACTGCTCTGGAGGACAGACAAGTAAGAAGGGACCAGATGGGTTTGGGCAGTGTTCTCTTCTCTGCCCTCTTGCCCTGTCACTTAAGTCACCCAGGGCTCATGCTGCTGTGAGTCAGCTTCCTCTCTCTGACCAGGCTCACAAGCAGAAGAGTATTGCCAGAGGCCAGCAGGTCCCAAAATGAATTCAGGGGAGAAGCAGCTGTCAGTCCAATAGAGCCAAAAGCAGGGTCATCTCCCATAAGCAGCAACTACAAGGCCAGAAGTGGGTCACACAGGGCTGGTAGAGACAATGCTATCTGCCAGCCTCACTAGCATGTGAGGAGGGTGTGAACATATATCCCTCTCCCCAACTCCACTCTATTCTGCTCCACATAGTCACACAGTTAGAGGATCTGGAACAATGTGCCAGGAAGGGGGGGTTGGTCATATAACCTTATGTTCCTCATCAGGTGGTGGGTAGGGCCACTGTCTGAACTGGTCCAATTCCTTGATATGCAGGAAGTCAAGTTATAGGAGGGTGGGGAAGTCAAGTTATAGGTTAGATCATCTCCAGTGAGATAAATTGTGAGGATGGAAAATCAAGTGTTGGGGCTAGAGTTTTATACTGCTTTATGGAGCCAGTCTGGAGCCATTCAAGAACATAGGTGTGTGAGAGAGAAGGGGAGAGGAAGATTGAAAATTAAAAAATGCAGAATCTTATCCTGGATGCACCAACCTGTATCAATGGGTGGGCTACAATTTTTTTCCTGCTGACCACTGATTGGTCGATTCATTTTCCTGTTTCATTGCCGGCTTCTCCTGGAATCCTGAAATTCCCCTTTCTTTCCTACCATATTAAAAGACCAAATGCTTTCTGTAATGATGATGATGATGTACCACCAATGTACCAAGACTGCTCCCTGATCTGTGGGGGTTACAATATAAATATAAATATAAAATTTGACGCAGTAGAGACCATGTATAAAAGGGAAGGATATGGACACAGGATAAATGGAGGAAGAACGTGCGTTTATTCCAGTTACACATAAATAGACCTGCATACAAGTGGATAAGTAGACTTCAGTTGCAATCCTATACACACTCAGGGCGCAATCCTAAACAGCGCCGGATTAGCGGGGCTGGCCGGCCAGGGCCAAATCCAGTGCTGTTTAGGCCGGACTAGAGCCTCCCTGCGGCAAGGGAGCATGTGCTCCCTTATTGTAGGGGAGGCTCCAGCCTCCCCTATGTGCTCCTCGGACCTGCGCCCACTAAAGAGCAGGCACAGATTCGAGGAGACTGCATGGCCCGAATCGGGGCCGCACAGCCTTGCTGGTGGGCTTAGGATGTGGCCATATGGCCACCTCCCAAGCCTGCCCAGGTCCTGCCCAAGTCCCGCCTCCTGCCTCCCCCCTCCCACCAATCCCTGTCCCAAAACAGGACAGAGAATCCCTTGCGCCAATCTTCTTCAGTCGGCGCAAGGGAGGCTCTCCGTCGGCACTCTGAAGCCGACACTGCAAGCAGTGTCAACTTCAGAGCTTCAGCACCAACGCAGGGGTGCTGCTCGGCGTCTTCATGCCAGCACTCCGCCCCTTGCGTCGACACGATGACGTTGCATCGACGCAAGGAGCGCGCTATGATTGCGCTCTCAGTGGCGTGAGTGGGGCATAACGTTTTGACATATCCCCAGATATAAAATTTATTTATTTATTTATTTATTTATTTATTTATTTATTTATTTTTGCATTTTATAGCACCCTTCTTCCAAGGGGCTCAAGGTGGTGTGCATGCTTATTCCCCTTCTTTTGTCCTCACAACAATCCTGTGAGCTAGGTGAGGCTGAGAGATTGTAATAGTCATGACATGAAATGAATAATAATAACAGCTAGAAAATAAATGCAGTGAATATGTCCCCACAAGCAATGGATGAACATCAGTGCTCGCTCCTGCTATTGCTCCCCTGCACATAGTACTCAGTGACATACTGTCCCTGCATCTGGAGGTTCAATCTAGCCATCATACATAATGTTACATAAGACATTTGTATATTTGTGTTTGTTTATTTGTGTTTATTTGTTTTTTGGCCAACCATTTCATTGAATGAAGATATTAGACTCACGTTTGTTTCATTGAATTCCTCATGAAATTCCATATCAAGTGATATATATAACATGATGGTATTATTCCTAAAAAAACCCAATTTTAACAAACTGTTATTTTTACGTAAGAATTTATTTTTGTTTTTGTTTTTGTTTTTTTGTTTTTTGGCCATAATATTTGATAGAATTTACACTCCAGTTGGCTTCATTTAATTCTTTGAAATTCCACATTGAATGGTATATAACATGATGGTATTATTCCTACAAACCACGATTTGAACAAACTGCTATTTTTACATAAGAAGTTATATTTTTGGTTTTTGGTTATAACTTTTGATAGCATAAAACTGTTATATTGGATTTTTTCCATTGAATTCCTTGTGAAATTCCACATCAAATGCTCTATAACAGGATGGTATTAAAACAGCAATTTTCACAATTTTGTGAAATTGTGCCCCCAGGGCACCCCACGCCCCCACCCCATAGGTAGTTACGCTATTGTACAGACTTACCTGGGAGTAAGTCTCATTGAATTCAGTGGGTCTTTCTTCCTAGTAGACCTGCATGGGATTCTGCTGTAAGAGGTTATACCAAAGGCTACATGACAATGGTGGGTTTTGAGAAGGGATTTGAAAGAAGTAACAGAGGGAACATCATACAAATGTGCAAAGTAGTAAAAACAGGCACCTCCTCTAAGAACAATCAATAATGCTCAAGCATTCAAAGCATATCATATTTGATTATGATAACCATAATGATCCTAATCAGTATCATTGGTTCACAATGTATGGGAGGTCAATTAAGAGCCAAATCCTATTCAATTTTTCAGTGCCAAAGGGGCGCACACTGAATCCTCTGGTGGGATGGACACTCATGGAGGCCACCTCAAGGTTAGGGAATGTTAGTTCCTTTACCTTGGGGCTGCATTGTGGTTATATCTATGCTGAAAACTTGGATAGGATTGGGCCCTCAATGAAAATTCAAGAGAAAATAAAATTCTACTTTGCGATTTTATTAGAAAAAAAATCTGGTAGAAAATCTCAATGCAAGGAAGAAATCTTTTCGTGAACATGGCTTTCATTTGACAAGTGTCATGCCATTCGCAGTCATTTCTCTTGAGCATCCCTAATACCACAAATGAAAACATCAGTGAGTTTATAATTGCATTGACCAAAGCACCCTGCTTTCTGATGAATGTTTATCTATAATCAATTCCCATGAAGAGCAGCGACATGAATAACGGAGCAGCCTGGCTGCATGTCAAAGGAAGGCCAAGAGGTGAGAGCGGGTTTTGCAAGGAACAAAGCACATTCTGGCAGCAGCAAATTAAGCCACTCTTCCATGTGCAGCTCCGAATCCAATAAAGAAGAAAGCAGTGAGCCCCCTGAACTGGACTTAAAAGATAAGGGACAATCACTCGGAGCCAATTTATCACTCGGCAACCTGGCAGTTGCTAGGGCCAATTGGAAACCCCTGTACTCTAAGGAAAGGGTTTAGCTCATGCACGCACGCACACACACACACGCACGCGCACACAGACACACACACACACAAAATGAACATAATGCTCCTGCTCGATTGTAAAGGTCATGTAAGAAATGCCTAACAGCCACTTTCCACAGTAAAGTAAGTCTATAAAATTTTTAGAGGAATAGGCTCCTACAGGCATGTCCAGGTATCCGCAGGGGATAAGTTCCTGGGGCCCCTGTGGATACCTGAAAGCGTAGATAAGAAGGAACCGATGTTAAGTATAGGGTCCTGTCCTCCACCACCTCCGCTGAGCAAGAAGGTATTTTAGTGAGCCAAAGTAAGAATAAAGGAAGGTAAGGGGGCCCGATCCGTGGATATTTGAAACCAGATACAGAATCCGTGGATATGGGGACCCACCTGCACTTGTGTCCTCTGCTGAATGCTCTATGTAATATAGGGCAGAAAGGGTATATTCATATGACATGCCTATGTCCTATGCCTATGAAGTTTTAAAAACTTCCCTCTTTTTTTAAAAAAAAAGGGTGATCCGATCACATGAATTGAGTATACATGCATGCACTTTCCATTACACGTTACAAAGTACTGTACTGTATATAATGGTGGGAAGTGGGAGGGGCACATGCTGCGCCATGCCTACAGGATTCCAGTTGGCAACTGTAGAAATAAACGCCAAGGTCACGTCCTTGGCCATCTACCACCCTCCTTTGCTATTAACTTTCAGTCACTGGCAACTGTAATTCAGTTACGGACTACTGTCTTTTGGAGGACTTAACCCAGCACACTGGATGTCCACCTGAGTCCTCATGGTGGAAATTTTGGCTGCCCTCTAACAGTAACCCAAAATCTACCACCTAAATCAGCTTGCTTCACTTTATTTTAGAGGCAGCCCTGATGGGCATTCTAGTGAAATGATGTTATGAATATTACCCATATTGATTAGTTTTCTAAATGCTGGCAGGCTTAACCTGATCAGCTCCATGTTTAGGGGCAAAAGCCCCAGTCTCAAGCAGCCTGTTCACTGGTATGCGCATGCTTAATGTGCCTTGGAAATCACTGTTTGACAGGCCTCTCCCCACAACACATCCTGAAGTGCTGTTAGCTAAGCCTTAAGTGTATTGTAAGTGCTTTAGAGAGGATTTCCTCATTCCTGTCAGTCTACTCCATGGTGTGCAAAGTTTTCCTTTCCTATAACTTTCTAATTTTAATTGTTCAACACTTAAGAAAGCTTAATTCAAATTCCCCTTCCTGTGCAGGAGAAGCAAAGACTTTGGACTAACATCAGCTTTCCTGTTGGGAAGTTATAAGACTGCATATCATAGCTGTATAGTATGGAGTGATCTTATTCCAAAAAGAGATTGATAGCCCCATGTTATACTTACCATGCATCCACGGTGAGGATTCTCTGTTGGCACTGACTGCTGTAAAGCAGTCAGGGCAAGTTGCAAAAGAAGCTATTTTGCCATCGCAGAAGCGAGGGCCTCTGCGTAAGATTATGTGGCCTTATTCGGAGGTCAGGAACCAGTGGTGACAATCACCATTGGTCCTGCCCCTGCTCCACCCCTCCGCAACTCTGGAATGCCCTCCTGCTCCGCCCCCAAAAGCCACATCACTGGTGAGCGGTGGACTCACCACTCACCTGCAAACAGTGCTCCCTCTGGGGCCCCAACCCACGCTGGCGGTAATGGCTTACAGTCAGCATTGGAGGTGCTTTATGCCACTACACGCAGCATTTGCCCAGATAGTACGAGCATACTGCCCGCGGTGAGGCATATAGGATTGGGCTCTTAGTTTTTCCCCAATATTAACATGGCAGCTTCTTGTTTCAAAGCCATAGCAATAGAATCCAAGCATTTAATAGACATGAGATGCTGTAAAAAAAAAAAAACAGAACAGCCCACAGGCTCATCATCTACAACACATAAGACAGAAAGAGAGGGGATTTGGAGGGAATGGAGAAATAAAATTATCGTATCTGTAGAGATCCAGAATGTTGTTTATAAGTTGTGCTTCAGTATGATGGCTCAAGATTAGCCAATGCTATCACTTGTATCCTGATAAGGCACTTGCCGCACAGATGTCAGGAATGACAGACCGAGAAGCTATCTCTGGGTGGCAGTGGCATCCATCAGATAGTCAAGTGATTAAATCTATCGGTTGCTGGGCAGCCTTATATTACCTATAAATGATAAAGCTCTTCCTGGGAAATCAATGTCTTCTGCCTGGAAGGCCTCGAAATCTACGGAACAGCAGGAGCTTATTACCTATTTCCAGCTATGATAGCACTAGTGTTAATGTTTCTCCAGCCAAGAAACTTGATTAATTACAAGGCAAACCATATCTCAGAAAAATCTTGGTTACCACTGAGGTAAACCTGTTTGCATGCTTGCTTGTTTTCTCTTTCTCCTTTTGCCCTGATCACCATCTGAAACTATACGTTGTAAGCATGCTTGTGGCTGATTTTTAAGAGACCAAATAAACCAGCAGAAAGATAAAAGAATCTTGCATGCAGCCATCACATTTTATGGAATTGCCATATGGCTTGGCTTACTTTGTTTAACCTGCCTTTGTCAGAATAACAACAGGGCTGGTCTGAATTAGCTGTATTTTGGAGCATTCACATGTTCAGCTGATTTAATCGAAGCTGGGCTTTGCTTCTTCATTTCTGCAGATATTTCCAAAAATGTAGTTCTTTCATGTCCAGCTTCTCCTTTTCCTCCTTGTGCTTCCCCTTGGACCCTTCAGTCTACAATTACCTTCTTTATTTTCTGCCTACATCCCTTTTTCCATGTACCTCCTTACTACTGGAATGCCCTTCTGCTTGACAAATGACGCTTTACTTTTGTATTTATATTCAAATACCATCTTAGCTGTCTTCACAAGTTATTCTGGAAAACAGGAATGCCAGCTAGCCACAGACCTCATGTCAACGCACCTGCCAGCCATGTCCCCCAGGTGATCATGTATTCAATGTTTGTCTACAGAGGGCAGAACTGAATGTAAGGAGGGTTCCTTCATGTGACTTAGAACCTAGAACAGCTATTAAACATTCCTTTTTCAGAAAGAGAAAGGTAACACGTAATATTCCGCTGGTGCTATAGAAGGAAAATAGGTACAGGAGACAAAAGCTGATTTAGAGAGGTGTTTGCTTCCTGAGAGTAAGATACAACTGAAGTCTTACTGAACCCAATGGGGGTACTTCTGAAGAAAATATCATTTTTAACACCTCTACTGATTGATGCACAGCTAGGAAGTGATCTGATGTCAGGTGGGTTGTGGAAAGCTGAGAGCAGCAGCCATCCTGGAAACTGCAGACCTTACTCTTGTTATATATTCCTTTTGTGAGTGTTAAGTTTGGATTTTTGAGTGAGTTTTCTCTTTAAAAAATTGTTTTTAGTTTATTGCTTTTATTTTGTCCTAATCTTGCTTTCTGTCAGGGATGTTTCATGGTTGTACAACTGCTGCGGTCCAAGAATGCCAATTTGCATTTCAAGAATGTCATTTTATTATGTTACAATGCTTGATGACATCCCTTCCTGCCACAATATCATTTCCAGGTTAATGACATCACTTCCGGTGGGTCCCGACACAAGTGCTATTCTAAAAAATGGGTCCCGGTGTAAAACTACCACTAGTGTATGTGCAGAAGGTTGAAAACACTCCCTCCCATTCTCTAGGACTGCTGCTTACTTGTCTACTTGCCTACTTCTGACTGATGGCTTTAAAGTTGGGAAAAACATTGACAGATCACAGACCTCTCACATTGCATCTGTTTCAGCCTTAAGTCCATGGTGAATTTATGAAACATGAGGGCACATCAATTTTTGGCATTTGTTGTATTACCAAATAACACACTAGGTGGCACCAAATAGTAACAAAAAAAGTACCAGCCGCTAATCAAAACACCAGAAAGGAATTGGATGTCTTTCCCATCCCTGTAGTAAAGAATCATCTGAGAGACATTTCACAAACACAAACCCTCCCTGGATCCAGTGATGTCATTCAGGGGGAACGGACCAGAACGGGCGTTCCGGATCCTAACGGGTTCCGTGGCTGGTTCCGGGTTCCCAACAAGTGCCAATCAAAAGTGAGTTCCTGTTCCTAAATCATTTGAATGACATCACTGCCTGGATCCCACTAATTTGAACAACTTTCGGCCAGTCTCGAATATCCCATTTCTGGGCAAGGTGATTGAGTGGGTGGTGGCGTCCCAGCTTCAGAGGGTTCTGGAGGAAACGGATTATCTGGACCCATTCCAATCTGGCTTCAGGCCGGGGTTTGGGATGGAGACTGCCTTGGTCGCCTTGGTGGATGACCTTTGCCGGGGAATGGACAGGGGGAGTGTGACCCTGTTAGCCCTGCTGGACCTCTCGGCGGCTTTCGACACCATCGACCATGGTGTTCTTCTGGGTCAGCTGGCCGGGTTGGGGCTTGGAGGCACTGTTTTGAAGTGGTTCTGCTCCTGCCTGGCTGACAGATCCCAGAAGGTGGTGCTGGGGGATGCTTGTTCGGCACCCCGACTTCTTAAGTTTGGGGTGCCACATGGTTCCATCTTATCCCCCATGCTATTTAACATCTACATGAAACCGCTGGGAAAGGTCATCTGGGGGTTTGGAGTGGGGTGCCATCAATATGTTGATGACACCCAACTTTATCTCTCCATTCCCCCTGATTCTGAGGAGGTGGTTGAGGTCCTGGATCGCTGCCTGGAGGCGGTTGGGGGCTGGATGTGGGCGAACAAGCTGAAATTAAATCTGGATAAGATAGAGGTGCTTTTGGTTCAGAAATCCACAACTCGGGTATTGGACTATCGCCCTGCTCTGAATGGGGTTGCACTCCCTCTGAAGGAGCAGGTTCGCAGCTTGGGGGTTCTCCTGGATCCACAGCTACACCTGGAATCCCAGATGGCGGCAGTGGCCAGGGGAGCCTTTGCTCAGCTTCGGCTGATTCGCCAGCTGCAACTGTACCTGAGCTGCGCAGACCTGGGCACAGTGACCCACACCCTAGTGACATCCAGATTAGATTATTGCAATGCGCTCTACGTGGGGCTGCCTTTGAAGACGGTCCAGAAATTACAACTAGTACAGAACGCGGCTGCTCGTGTGGTTGCTGGGGCACATTGATTCGACTCTGTCGGGCCGTTGCTTCGGCGACTACACTGGCTGCTGGTTCCATTCTGGGCCTGATTCAAGGTGCTAGTTTTGACCTTTAAAGCCCTTTATGGCTCAGGGCCGGGGTATTTGAGGGACCGCCTCCTTCCATATAATCCTGCCCGTACTCTTAGGTCTTCTGGGGGGGGCCCTTTTGACAGTGCCACCACCAGGAGAGGTGAGAGGGGTGGCAGCCAGGAATAGGGCCTTCTCGGTGGTGGCCCCCCGACTTTGGAACACCCTCCCCTTAGAATTAAGAACTGCTCCCTCTTTGGCAACATTCTGGCGGGGGTTGAAGACCTTTTTATTTCAACAAGCTTTTATATGTTGACAGGCAGGCTGGTATTTTTTACATCTTTCAATCCACGGGGCTTGTTTAAATTTTAACTGTTTTTAATATTGTTTTTAATATGTTTTAATTGTATATAGTGTGGCTTGTATTGCCTTTTAATTGTTTGTAAGCCGCCTTGTGTGCCTTTGGGCAGAAAGGCGGGGTAGAAATCAAATAAATAAATAATAATAATAATAATAAATAATAATTACATAATGACAAACTCATCTTTACTACCATGAGTACATAGGGCCAGGACCTGCAGCCAATTTTGTCAGGAATGTTTTGCTGTTGCAAACTTTTTTAAAATGACACAGAGATGTGGAACAAACACACTTTAATTAATAATAATTCATAGTACAACTGATCTCAAAATGGCTACTCCAAATGGCAGCCCACTCATGAGGCTTAGTGAGGCAGGGTGCCTCAGTTGACAGAGGAATGCAGGCAGCACTTCTGTGGTTGCCATATCTAGACACCATCTGCCCCTTCCTCCCTGTGGTTCAAAATAGCATGGCATAGTGAGGAGATACTAGGGTGCTGAAACACCACTCAGTTCCACTTCTCCTGGCTTCCTTGTCCTACCTTCCCAATTCTATTTCAAAAGCAGAGCAAGAGGAGAAAGCAGGTCAGCTGGGGAAGGGTAAAGTGGGTAATGGTGGCGGTAGTGAGGAGGAAGAAGCCCACCACCATTGCCTTCCTTCCTTCTCCTCACTCACAGAGGAAGAGAAAGTGGACTAGGGTGATGAACCCTAGTCCTAGAAAATGGACTAGGGTTAAGAGAGCTGCCACCATTCTAATTATCTTATCTCCTCCTTGCTCACAGAAGTGGAGGCAGGCAAGATAAGGCAGGTGCCGCCACCATTGCCAACACCTCTCCTCTTCCAATTCTTAACTGATGGTGGAGCTACTTCAGCTGCCATTTCCGCTTGGGCCTGGCCTGGCTGCTGCCCTAGATTTCAGTACTTTTCTCATGTTTTTCATAGCTGCTTTTCTATGGCTTGAGGCCTGGTTTTAGAACAGAAAAATGGCTTTGGTTGCCCTGGTAGAATATCTACGTGAAACCCCAGGGAGAGATCATCCAGGGGGTTTGGGGAGTCACCAATATCCCAACATACCCAGCCCTAGCTCTCTGTTTCAAATGAATGCTGGAGATGCTGTAGAAATCTAGATTGTGGCCTGATGGGGGCCTGAATGACAGTGAACAAGTTGAAATTAAATCCAGACAAAGCAGAACAAAAGGTCCAGAGAGATGGCCTTCCTGTGTGTGCTGCCATTATCCAAGGCTTATTTGGTAGCAACAATGGGAAGAGCCTTATCTGTAGTGGCACCGCCATTAAGGAGCCCCCACCCTAATAAATTAAGGACACATAGACCCTGTTGGCTTTTGGCAGGGGCTTAAAACATTTCTGTTTCATTCCACTCTTATGATTTGTGATTTTGGTCCTGCTGCTATTTTTATTATAATGGTTTATTTTTCAAAGTAGCTGTCTGTATTTTTGTTTATATTTACATTGTTGCTAGACATCTTTGGCTATTTGACACAAAAGGGAAAGACAGGATATAAATATTGTTGGAGTCTGACTCTTTGAGTCAGAGAGGTCAGCACACAGACGTGTGCCATCCTCCCTCACTCCAGGAGTGATCCAAATGTGCTTTACAATGGCCCTGGTGCCAGTCAAACTGTGCTGGCCTAACTGTGCTGGCCTTACTCCAGGCTAGGATAGCGCCCTATCCTAGGTTTAAAAGAGGAAAAAGAAACAAAATTTCATTGTTCCCTCTGTGAATTCAAAGCTATGCATCAGTTACTTGGATTCTTGTTTTCGTTTTGCTTTGGGGGTTTCCACCATAGCCCAGCCGAAGGAGGCATAAGCGCTCGCAACCAAATAGTGACCACCCATTCTCCGTTCGGAGACCGCCCATGCTGGGTAGCTGATTAAACGAGTGACTTTACAGAGCTGTTGCGGCCAAATCCACAAAGCATTTGGTAGCACCTTGCAGACAAGCCAATTTATTTTAGTGCATGTTAGACTTTAAGGTGCTGCATGACTCTTTGTGGGATCTGCTGAGTCAGATTAACACTTCAACACATTAATGACTCTGGAGGTCATTACAATGGCAGAACTCTGCATCATGGCTTCACTGAATCAACACAGATGGCACCAGGACTGCCAATTTCTTTTTCTCCCTCATTGATTCTCAGTGAACTGCAATTCTGAACTTCAGCCTCCAGAGAGCAATATTGCTTCAGTTGATTCTTACATCAGTGTCTGCTGCTTTACATAATGATGGGCTCATTCATAAAATCCCTGCAGTCATGCATTCTGCCACACAGGGCTGGCTCTAGCAGCAATGGGGCCCAATGTGGGGCATTCTTGTGGGGGGCCCCACCCTCCCTGTGGGCCCCCCCCATTCACCAAGCAGAGTAATGTTGATGCTGCATGCAAAGCATGGCACATGAAAATAGCTGGTGGTTATATGATAACATCACCGCCAACCAGTAGTGTCATTCAGTAACAAGGAGACGGAACGCGAGGCGGGACTTACCGCCTGATTGGCTGCCCGTTTCTGACGCATCGCCGCCTTGCCGAGCGCCGCGCGGGCACCCCTGGCTTCGGAGGGGGTGCCCGCTTGCCTGGGTGGCGCGCTGGGTGCTTAGGAGAGCCGCGGAGGGGCGCGCCACCCGGAAGGAGTCCCCGCGGCGGAAAGGCAGGCAGCGACGCGTCACGGGCTCCCTGTCAATCAAGGGGTAAGTCCCGCCTCGCGTTCCGTCTCCTTGTTACTGAATGACACTACTGCCGCCAACTGCTTCCAGGTGGCCCATTTTGGGCTGTTCAGAGGTAGGGGTAGGTGGGAGGGCCCAAGGTAAAGCTGCTCTGCTCGCCCCACTGACTTACAGCCCATAGAGATCCCAGCTGCAGCTGCAGGCAATATGCTGCTCGTGTGAGGCCCCCTGAAGTGTGGGGCCCAATATAACAATGAAGTAGCAGGACCACCACCCCCCGGATTTCCCCAGATCTCTGCCAAGCTACTCCACCTGGCTGATGACATCTCGCCCCAGCCAAGCCGAAACCACCACGCTTCCTCCTGGCTGCAGGCCCGCTGCCTCAGCCACGTGTAACCACTTTGTCTTTCTCCTGGCTGCAAGCACACAGCCCAGCCACACTTTGTAACCACCACACACTCTCCTGGCTGCAGGCACACAGCCCAGCCATGCCCGTGATTTCTTCTAGCTAAAAAAACAATTATAGGACATTTTCTGTCCTAGGCGGGAATCGAACTCGCAGCCGCCACCTTCCCCAACCCGTATCCGTCACTCCAGCCAAGCGCGGGGAGAGGGGAATCGAACCCGTGTCACCACCATCAGCGCCGGAGCCCAGCGAGACATCGCAAAAGGATTAAAATAAGTGCGAGCCGGCGCTGATGGGATTACCGGACTCATTAACCTGCTGTTTCACCCTGATATGAGCCTAAGTAAACTGTTAACCACAAACTAACAAGCCGATTCTTAGAAACCATCGCAACAGTGGCTATCAAAATCAGGGATAGCCCGGTCGTTTCTCGGAATCCCCAATCACGTGGTCCGGGCGAGCTGTCAAAATGCCGGGAGCTGTCAAAACCCTCTCTTAAAGGGGAAGCGAGTTTTATGAATGAGTTTTATGAATGAACGTTGGGGTTTATGAATGGAACTGTGCCGAACTGTCATGTTAAGTGTTGTGCTTGTGCATACTGTAACGGGAAGATTGAAGATGGCCGCTGGTGAACAAAATGGATGCCAGCCTACTCGAGAAGACGTGCCGCCCCATCAAGACGGATTCTCAAGTCACGTCCTCAGCAGCGGCACCCACTATCTTCACCAAAAGGGAGATAATAAACTTCCGAGCACTTTTGTTGTAAATAGTTTTTGGGTTGCATGTGACTTTTGATGTAAATGGTTGTTTGCATACGGAAATGTGTGTCTATCACCGGATCATCCTTTGGTGACAGAAAAATATGTGTCTATCCTTGCCTCCCCGATAATCTTACACCTCCTTGTCACCTTCCAAAATTCAATCGAGCGCCTTCACCCCCTATGTCTTGGCCAACTGTCACTTCCCCAACCTTTTTGTGATGTTGAGATGAGGTCCTCTTCCTGGGCGCCACTCACCCCACGGGCGGGCTGACATGTCTCAGGGAGTTCCTTGAACCCACTCTGGACCAATCAAAGGTCCCAAAATCTCAGATGCACCAATGATCAAGGTAGAATTAGGCAACGGAATTCAATTGGATGTTTTATTTTCACTTTATTTGAATATGAAAACATATAAAATTGCCTGATTCTTACACTGTGACACGCAACTTTGGGTGCCCTTTTTGCACGTGCTTTTGTGGCCAATTCTTACATCCTTTATTAATAAAGAACTCACTTTGATTTTAACAACAACAAAAAAAGATCTAGCAATTGAAACGTGCTTGGGTTACGGAGGTTGTTTCTTTAAGCAGCAGAGCGAACGCACGCTGGGGAAACGAGTCTTGCAAAACGATTTCGACAGGTCAGTGCCTTTAACAAAAACAACAACCACCAGGTGTTGACCACGGAGAGCCCGATTCTGCTCAGGTGCTCTCCCACACTTTAACGGCATTGGTCACATTGGCTTAAGGCCGGCCCTGCTGCCACAGTTCTGCACCCCACGTCCAGAAACAAGAACTAGAGTACAAAGTCCTAGCCTACAAAAAGATCTTTTAATTGGCTGTTCCTTTATTATTTTGACGTTGTTTCTTAGATCTTCGTGCTCAATCTCTCCTTTCAACCTCCAGTAATTATCTAAAGACCTCTTCCTATGTCCTTTGCAGTGTATGAGGGCCACAGAAAAAAGCTACCCATGTGCCAGTCCCTGATTGGGGGCAATGTAAGGGGTTGGGCACTGGCTGGGGGCCCCAGATTTCCAGAGACCCAACCAGCTGACTTCAGAGTTCCCCCAAGGCAGGCAGCAGCAGTGGCATGTCACTCAGGACAGCAACTCACACCGTCCCTGCCTTGTTCCACCCTTCCTATTTGCAACTGGGCTTTTTCAGAGGCTCCTAAAATGATGCTGGGATCTCTACGGAAGCCCTTTTGTGAATGGCAGGGGAGGAGGTTGTTGGGCACCACTCCCTTAGTGCTACCAGAGCAGTGAAAAAAAAAACAGAGCAGTGAGCATCCTCTGATCACTCCTCTCCTTTTCCCCAACCCATCCCAACCTGGGAAAAGAAAGAAGAGCAATCTTGGACTGCACCTGTCCCTCAGCACTGCTAAAGTGCTGAGAATGAGGCATGCTCAGATGAAATTGCTCCTCTCCCTTACCTGCAGTGAGTCAAGAAAGGAAGAGGTGAGATCTTGGAGGGTACCTCGCCCTTGGCATTACCAGAGTACTAAAGAAGAGGCATCCTCTGCTGATATTGCAAACCGTAAAGGGTGCCTCTTCCACGGCATTCTGGCAGTACTGAGATGCCCTCCAAGATTGCTCAAGAGGGGAAGAGCGTGCATGTGCAAACAAGCGCTGGGGGAGGAAGCATACAAATAGATCTGGTGTGAAGGACTTTCAGACCTTGACACCAACATTGCACATCATATTTATTTATTTAACATATTTATATCACAAGGGAGGGGCTTAAGATAGCTAACTACAGATGAAAAGAACATGATAAATGATGTACTTGTATCAACCAGCCCACACAAGAATCGAACCTGTGAAGCTGCCTCAACTGAACAGCAGTCTTTCCCAGCCCCACCTAGAGATGTCAGGGACTGAGTTTAGAACCTTCTGCTTGCAAATCAGGGGCTCTGATTTGCAGCCTGATCCCCAAACATGCCACTGCATTTGTGGCATACCAGTAGCTAGATGTGGCTGAATAGAGGCGTTTCTACTGGGGGGGATGCTAAGTTTTGCAGGAGCCTGAGTTCCTGTGTAATGTGGCCCCTCCCCCTTGCCTCCAGAGACATTCATGGTTTGGAGAGCAAAGCCTCCCAGCCAGTTCTCTGAGCTGCGAATGGCTCTGGGGCCAAAACTTACCATTTTGGGGGCCCCTTAGGAACACCACTGTGGCTGAATCAATCAGTAGTATCAACTGCCCTTTAATGCTTAACATTAAAGTACTGTGTAGTTATCCAAGAACTGAGACAGATGGTCCACAAATCCTGAAATGCAATTAAATCAGACTAAATGGCCAGGATTCTGTCTTCTTTTGAGTGAGAGATCCAGGACTTATGAGGTCAAGACTAAGATTGTAAAGGGGGGGGGTTATGGCAACAGAAGAGTGTTCCGCTGTTAATGGTTGTTGATGGCATGTGCAGTGCAACAGCAGCCGCCATTTTGTGAACACCGCCACAAAGGGCAGTGGCGCCACAGCCTCGCTGCCAGAGTCTGTTGCCCCCGCCGGAGCAGGCAAGCCAGCAGTGGGGGAGCGGTGAGTGAGGAGGAGCAACAGAGCAGAGAGCAGATTGAGTCCAGGAAAGGGGCAGCATTAGCAGCAGTGCAGACATTGATATCCTTTCAACTTTACCAAACTCGATCTGGAATCCGGGGTCTACTTGTACTTGTGCCATCAAAATTCTGGCTCAACTCCAACTAGATTTAGATTTAGATTTTAGATTATCTTTATTACAGTCAAAGACCAGCATAAAGTATAAAATACGAAACAGGGAACACAACATACAGATAGGATCACTTTAGCAGTACAATAAGATTTAAGCTAAAACGGTCGTAACGTACTCAAGTTCTCACAAACAAAAATGGATGGAACAGACTTACAAGGCCTCTCTAAGTGTCTAGGTGTTCACACTTCTGCTCAGAGAAAAAGAGAGGACCTAGCAAGAGCAGTTAACATGTGAGAAGCACACACCATCATAATTTTGATGAATTATGCACACTTTGAATGCACATCTTGTATGCAGTTTCTGCATTTCTGTTAGCTGCAGAATAGGGTACCATGTAGTTTCCTTAAGAATTTAGCCTTATGCTTCTGGAATACTCCCTCCTAGATCAAACTACAGCTCTCTGGACACATGTAGCTCTTGCAAGGAACTGTGAACCAGCAGGTTTAACCAACTAGATCCATTCAGGCAATGGGCGCTACCCCCAGGCAAGGGAACAAGTGTTCCCTTACCTGGAGGGGACTGCCCCCCAGCAGAATGCAGCATGTGCTCAAGTAGCAAGGCTACATCAGTGGGGGAGTTGGTTAGGGTTGGGCTGTTAATTGAACAGCGGGATGTCCCAGTGATGTCATGCAGGGGGTACACGGGGGTACGCGAGTACCGGTTTCTAGGATTACAGCTGGCCCCGCCCATTCGCCCGCCCACTCGTCGACTCCGCCCTCTGCAACGTTTGAATTTCCTGCATGTTTGAGTTGCCTGCATGTTCTCAGAGCCAGCCAGGCAGGCAGGCAGCGAGCGGAGCCTTTCCTTTCCTTGCCACTGAAAAATGAGTTGCTCTGGGGTTTTAACATGATGCCAGGCCTCCTTAACATGTTCTGGGGGTGCTGTGGAATACTGTTGCAACTGTTGGGTCAGTTTAAAATCATCTGAGGCCTCAAAAAGGGCTTTTTCATGTCACTTCCTGCCACGACATCACTTCTGGCTTATGACGTCACTTCCGGTGGGCGGGTCCCGACACGTGCCAATCAAAAGTGAGTACCTGTTCTTAAATCATTTAGATGACACCACTGGGATGTCCACCATTTAAGACAATTCTCAAGGATGTGGATTGCAATTTGCAGAAGCTAGCACTCCCTCACTATTAACCTTCCAATTGAAAAAAACTACTACAGGCAGCCGCTACTTCAGCATTAATATATTCTTGTGGCACAAATAGCTAATGGCACAAATAGCTAAATAGCAAACAATGAGCCAGCCTCAAGTAGTTAGCACAGCATGCATAAATGTGCATCATTATTGGCTCTTAGAAGTCAATCATGCTTCTGGAAGGAAGGGGTGGGGAAAATGACCTTTTAGATTAGGATAAGAATGATTGCAGGCACAATCCTATGCTTGTCTACTCAGAAGTCAGTCCCATTGTGTTCAGTGGGGCTTACTCCTAGGAAAGTGGGAGTAAGACTGCAACCTGCTTGCTTGCAGATTGTTTTTCCCAGTGGCAGTCTTTCATGTTGAAAATATTACAAAAGCTTTAAATGCTGCTGCATGCTGCTACCGGAGCAGGTGCTTGAGTTGAAAAGATATTGTTAATCCCAATTCAGACCTATTAATATCCTTTAAGCAGTAAGAGGACTGGAATTCTGCCATAAACATGATAGCTGGTTTTTAAGCTTTATGTTTGTTTTCTGTATAAATCAAACAGCAGTAACTAATTATGTATGCAAATAAGGATCCAGGCTTGTGTGCACTGCTTTCCTGGTCTACAGATGAAGCAAAGCCCATCTAGTTGTCTGCCAGGGATGTGCTCCGGTCAATGAGGGCGCAATCCTAACCTGGAGTTAGGCCTGCACAGTTAAGCCAGCAAAGTTTGGCCAGCACAAGGGACACCGTAAAGTATGTTTGGACCACTCTCGGAGTCAGGGAGGAGTAACGCGACAGGAGGCCAGCACACAGACGTGCACCATCTTCTCTGACTCCCAGAGTGATCCAAAAGCACTTTACGGTGTCCCTAGTGCTGGCCAAACTTTGCTGGCCTAATTGTGCCAGCTTAACTCCAGGTTAGGATTGCGCCCTGAGCCTGAGTCGCAGGTCGAGTTGCAAGTGTGACTTGCAAGTCATAATACATGCCTGTCACAACTTGATCAGAGCCACTTATAGAGTCATTTTGACTAGAGTCAGGAGTCCTTACAAGAAACGAGTCTTGTGAAGCCAAAAAAAACCATGGAGGACTTCCTCCTCCCTGGAGGATCCCCAGGGTTGCACAGCTGCCAGGGAGAGAAGGATTTTTTTCTTCTTACAGGAGCCAGTGCTGGCCTCGGGGGTGCGGGGTGCATCTCTGCAGGGCTCCCCAAGCCTCAGAATAATACAAAATTGTGATCAGAATCTACCTCTGATTTTCTATTGTGAAACCGGAAGTAGCTTCCAATTGCTATTTTTTGTTTCTGTCTTACTCTGAGGCTTGGAAAGCCCTGCAGAGGTGCCTGCGGGCCTCCCCACACCACCCAGAGCTGGCGCTTCTGTACCCGGCAGCAGCACAATCTGGGGGATTGCTTCGCTGCCTTAACCACTCCCGCGCACACAGAGATGCAGTGCTCCCAACTCCCTTGTAAGAGTTTGGGAAGCACTGTTATAAAACATTGTGATATTAGGCAGGCAAATCCATCATGTACTGCCAGCCATCCCATTTCCTTTGCCTTCCACTTTAACTTTATTCCTCCTTGTTGTATTCCACATATAATCTGGCTCATTGTCCCACTCTAGCCTGCTATATGTATGTACTATTCAGCAAATTGAGAATATCATACTTGGTAGGGTAAAAAGGCAATTCAGAATTTTAAAAACAAATAACGTGTTCTCTCCTAGAGCAGCAGGGATGGCTGCATGGATAAGTCTGCAGTTGTCCATTAGTTGGCATCCCAGGAATTGTTTTCCCCCTTCTTTAAAACTGTATAAAGAAGAAAAAGTTGCATTCATCAAGAGTGTGTGTGTGTGTGTGTGTGTGTGTGTGTGTGTGTGTGTGTGTGTG
>JAJKFI010000052.1:8163987-8179304 GCA_029204185.1 Lerista edwardsae | reverse complement strand
GTGTGTGTGTGTGTGTGTGTGTGTGTGTGTGTGTGTGTGTGTGTGTGTGGGTGTGTGTGAAAACCACATCTTGTTCCTCCTCTTCTTTATGGAATTATTATTGTAGGTGAGAATCTGAACCAAGAGGAACAACTCCTTACCCTGGGGAATGAAGCAAGAAGGTCATATAGAAGGCAGAGGGTTTTTCTCTCCCAGTCTTTTCAGAGCAGTAGACTAAAGGAAATGTTTGGCCCAGCATACGAGTAGCCAGCAAAGCCAGCTATTCACTAAGTCAGGCGATGACAGCAGTAAGTCCAGCTGGTTCCTGTAACTCACTTCGTGCAGCTGACTGCTGGGCAGCTTCATGTCAGCAATTCCATTATGTGCCTCATTTTTCAGGGATTTACTCAACAGCTCAATCAAATGTGTTTGAGGCTACAGTCGGGGCACAAGGACTCTTCCCAACCATTTGGTGGAATTTCTAGTAGAATAGGATAGTTTCCGTACTAAAAATGCATCCAGATCAACATAGCCTTTCCCAGGGAGACAAACCTGTGGGGTGGGGGATTGAAAGACGGCAGAAAAGATTGCAGAGAGAGATTCCTGATCAAAATCCATCAGTGCATTTTGCTGGCATCTGCACCCATCTACTTTCCCTCTTGTGTCACAGTCATCATTTAAGAACATAAGAAACGTAAGAAGAGCCCTGCTGGATCAGGCCAAAGGCCCATCTAGTCCAGTTTCCTGTATCTCACAATGGCCCATCAGGTGCCTCAGGGAGCACACAAGACGACAAGATGCCTGCATCCTGTGGTCACTCCCTTGCACCTCCTTCTATCTATAGAACATCCTCCTATCGACTCTATCCCTCCCATGCATAATTTTGTACGTCTCAATCATGTCCCCCCTCAGATGTCTTTTTTCTAGACTGAAAAGCCCCAACGCTATAGTCTTTCTTCATGAGGGAGATGCCCCAGGTGCTTCATGAGGGAGGTGCCTCATTTTAGTTGCTCTCTTCTGTACCTTTCCTAGCTCCACTATGTCCTTTTTGAGATGAATTAGATGAACACTAATGAATTTGAATTAGTGTGTCTAGAGGAAGGAAAGAGCTAGTGTTTCTAGCTCTTTCCATCTGTTTCTCCTCTCTCCAACTCCATTCCCCCTCTCCTGGCAAGATGGCCAGCTGCCTTTCCAGAATGACTAGCCTGCTGGCCCCAGGATGAGTGAGTGGGAAGGCTTCCTTGGGAGTAAATCTGTTTGCAGGCGCAGTAAATACTCTGCAGTTCCAACTAACAATCTCCATGCCTCCTCCAAAAATGGAGGCAAAAACTGCTCAAAAGAGAGGTGACTGGCCCACCACATACCCAGCTTCAGATAACGGGTTCTGGGGATAAATAATGCATGTATTTATATACCGCCTTTCTTAAGATCACTAGATTTCTCTAGTGACTGTAACTCAAGGCGGTTTACATGGGCAGACTTTATTCATAAACCCGAAGGTTTTTACAATTTACAGAATGTTCTATCTTTCAAGAACTACACACATTCAGATCTTCCTTTCTGGATTTAGCCTTCTTTCTTTAGCCACCCGTCTGTCTTCTGCTGGCTGATGCTTCCCTGCTCTCACCAGAGACGCAGCTGATTCTCAGCACACTCCTCCTCCCACGAGGCAGCTGGAGCTCAGCTTCTAATCAGCCGCAGTTGCAAGGTCTGCCGCTCACAGAGACTTCCGGCAGTCCCGAGCTCACGACCTTGAGATCTTCAGCTGTATCTTCGGGCAAACGGAGGCATTAACCCTCTCGGCTAAATCTTCTGCCCAAGATTATCCATGTGGATAAAGGGGGCCACATGGATACCAGGGAGTTGTCGCAGGATACACATCACTGTTCAGGTGGTGTTTGGTGCGCCAGCTGTGCCCAAGTGGATCAGGCGATGGTGACCCATGCTTTAGTCTTCTCACAATTGGATTACTGCAGCATTCACTATATTGGGCAACCACTGAAGACCCTTCGGCGACATCTGCCTGTATGAAATGCAGCTGCTCAAGTGTTAATCAGGTTTGTATATATATGTAGGTTTGTACACAGCATAAGCCCTTGTTGGGGCAGGATGGTCAAGCATTTCTTGATAATTCTGTGGCTGGAAATTTTATGATTTTAGCAACTAGGGTCTGTAGACCAACTCTCAAGAGCGGCAAGTCTATGTAAACAAAACTAGATTAGTTATGGGATCAGGGTGATATGAGAACTTTAGCTTATTAAGATATACCATAAGTAGCGGTGAGCACCATTTGCTGTTCTTTGGACTTCTAGCTCAGCTGTCCCCATGACTAAGCCCAAGGTGGTTTTCCTACCTGCCTGGGAACAGATGGTCCCATCCGTTGGCACAACCCACAATGGCCATAGCTGTGACTGGTGTATTACTGTACATGCCAAGTGGTAGTCTGAAAGATGCCAAGAGATGCCAGCAATGTGAGCAGAAATCCATGCCCCAGGGCACAGCTGCAGGAAGAAAAGGACTTCTGCTCACAGCTGAGATGTTTTTCATAACTTTGTAAGCTCTGAGCTATGCTCTCATGCAGTAGCAACATGGAAAAAAAATTGGATGGATAAGAAGCAATGAGAAGCTGCTATCTTTAGTGAGTGGTTTGGCAACTCTGTGAAGTGACACAGTGGGATGCAATCCCATTCCGAGATGACTGTTTGTTAGTAATTTATTGAGGTCCTACCTTACTATTGATTTGTTTACCATATTTTTATTCTACCTTTCTCCCCTAAAGGGGAGCTGCTGCTGCTATTCATTGAGACCTCCACCTTGTTGAGACTATATAGAACACCAACGGAGGAAATATGGATCTGTGGCAATGATTCTCCATTCCCTTGCAGAAAGAGCATTTCATGCCCAGTTGGCACCTGTCTCATATAAGAGGCACCATGCCAATTTGATGTTGTGTATATTTCATTTGAACGGGCCTTTGCAGGGAATGACAGTGGCAAACCTACCATTATGCGGGAGGGGGGAACTGCCCCTGGGCAGCTGGTCCACATGGCGTCCAAGAGCCATCCGGAGGCCATTTGAAGCCTCCAAAGGGCCTTTTAACAATACTTTTGGTTTTTGTTAGAAAACTGGGAATAGTGTGTAAAGGCATCCAGACACTTTCAGAAAGTTCTCAGAGCAGGAGGTTCCAGGAGCTCCAGGTGTGGGGGGAGGCGGCGGCAGCAGCATTCGCTGTGGGGAGTTGCACACATGGGGGGGCACCTGCTTGCGGACCTGGCCCCCAGGCGGCAAATAAGCCAGGTCTGCAATTGGAGAATGAGCTGATATTCACACACAGGAACAAGTTTTGGTTGGTTGTTCTGGAATACGAATGCCAGTGTTCATTGTGTGGAAGAACACTCCAATGGACACATGAAAGTGAATTGGTAAAATTACCACATGGCAACTATTTAACCTTAAAAAGTGCTGAGTTGGGCTGCTGAGGACATGGCCAAAGATATTCATGCAGACCCCTTGAGGACCAGGCAACCTGCTGCCATGCTTGTTGGCGTGATAATTAGGGACGTTACCTATACAAGGTAACACTCCTTAACGTTACTCCAAGTCTTTAACAATTTAAAAGCAATCAGACAAATTAAATTTGTTTACAACAGCTTGCTCAACACCTCACCTATCAGTCTGACACTTTTTTCCCATTCCTGACTAGTTTATTTTCTGGAAATGAACTGCCAAGCAGAATCAGGCAGAGACTGTAATCACCTGGATTGTGCTGCACTCTGCTTTACATGAAACAACAAATTTTCAGAATACATGCATGTGCTTCTCCAAACCTTTTTCCCTCAAACAAAAACAAAAATCTTTTTGTTGCTGCCATGCTTTAGCTTCACAGCATACTTCAGAGACTTGGAGATGCTGTATATGTGTATAGGGTATTGGTTTAGACAGGCAGTAATCCAGAAAGGATAACTGCTCAAAGGAGAACTTAATGAGGGGTTTACTCAACATACGTACAGGAGCTGAGAAATATGAGGATAAAGGTATGGCATTCTCTGCAGTTTGGTCAATTGTAGATACTGTGTCCTGGACTGGTAAATCATGAATTATACCATAGACTGCTAGCACACAAAATGTCTAGAACAATGTCTGAAAGCATCAACTAGAAAAACCATTCAGGATTTTTCAAAATATTCAGGAACAAAACAATGTCCAGGTCAGTAACCTGACTTCTAGGATGGGCCTCACTGAATTTTTTGCCATAAAATAAGGCAACAATCCTATACTTTACACACTTTTGTGGAAGTAAACCCCATTTAACACAATGGGACCTGAATAGATATGCATAGGATTGTACTGTAAAGCTGGGATGTAATCTGGGAAACTGCCTTTCCATAAAATTAGAGTACCCCAGAGGGGACTGGTGGAATTATTTGCTGTAACTACTCACTTTTCTTGCAAAGTTGCATTTTAATCCATTGATCTTGCCAGGACTTGCCTATTTGGGCAAGAAGCCTGCATTGAGAACAAAGCCATTTTGAGTTTTTCTGCACAGCCCAATCTGCTCTTAGAGTTGGTCTTTTAAGTAAATAGTTTTAAGACACCTCCCTATATCAATTTCTGCCTTCTGCAAAGTACTAAAGCAGAATCCATTTACCGCTTTCCCATCCATCAACTCTGCTAATAAGTTGCATCCAAACCAAACACTATTGGCACCCTTGATGGGTTTCTTTGGACAATGGCCAAGTACCAAGGAAGTAATGAACAGCCTGTCATCAATTCAAGGTGATTCAGGGTTAGGCAGATCACAGGTTAGCTTTCAGCGCAACTGCTTCATTCTCCCCCAAGACTCTTGAACACTCTTCTTAAATGAGCTTTCTTACATGATTCATGCTAAGTGCCCAGAGCTACATCATTTTGGTCTCAATCTACAAGCTAATCCTCAGCTTTTCTAACTGCATGGAAGACAGCAAGTGTGTGTGTGCGTGCGCGCACACACATGCACTGCAAAGCACTCTCAAATCTTTTTCTCCTCTGCCAGCACCAAAATGGTATTTGCCCAGCAAGATTTACTGGGATTAGCCCTATTAGCAATAAGCAGCTCCAGTCATTGGCCTTAATCCAAGGCAGGCCAGGTCATGTGGCCCACATGGCAGTATTTAATGTGTTTATTGACATGCTCTCCAGGGCATGATCTCCAGCTGGGCTGTAGGAGGTTTTTTTCCATTGGCTGGACAATCGGGTGGCCATCTAAATCCTTAAAATAAACCACACCTTGTTCATCCAGCTACCCACATTTGCCTGAGATTTTCTTCTGTAATTTGGTCAAAAGGCACAGTTCCATTATGCTATTAATTAGGACTGAGTTTGTGTGTCACTGATTTTCAGAGCAATAGCTGCATTAGCCTGCTGTGATAAAAACAGCACTATTCACATGTCACAAGAGAAACGGATTAGAACCCTTCACCTCATCACGGCCCAATGAAAGCAGGATAGAAAATGATCACAGCAATGCCCATGTATGCGTGGGTGCTGGCTATATTTACAGGGTAAGGTTGTGGGTGGTACTCCCATGACCTGATCTACAATGGAGCAGGAAGGACTTACACAATTTTTTCCTAGCCTGAGTTCCGAATTCAGACTAGCTCTTGACACTATTCACTGCACACATCTTGAAACATTCACTGAAAAAGAGGTCAGTTTACACTAGAACAAACCATTGTGGCAGGGAACCAAATCTGATGTCTTATTTGTGGCCTTATCTTCCTTTGCTTTGCTGCAGGGCCAGACTACTGTTCAGCAGCTTTTGAAAATGAAATCCTAGCCCTGCTGATTCAGTCAGTGCTGTTTGTCAGACATCGATTGTTTCCCTCCCTGACCCATATGTAATGGAGCTTAGCTTTCCCCCCTCCCCATTTCGCTTCCTGTTCATCCTCCACCAACACTAATGCTGCCACCTCTGCTCCAGGCATCAGAGTAAGGGCATTTCACTGAATGCAGGGATCCTATTTTCCTTTCGTTGGGACGGGCTGTGCTTGGCTCCAACCTTTCTGCCTCAGCAGCTTCTCTATAAAGCCTAATCCAAATGCTGATTTAGCTGAGATCTCTGTTTACCATACATTGACATTGTCAGAATCAAGCTGGCCCTGTGTGAAACAATCCCTAGGAGCAAAAGAGAGGTTTCCCCCTCCCTTTTTTTGTTTTCTTTCTTGTTTCGTCCAGACAGGAGTACAGAAAAGAAACTGCAGGAACTCAAGTCAAGTGACTCAGGGCACTATCTTAAGCTGTGCTGGAAAAGCTAGGCCAGCAGCCTGCACTCTATCCAGAGCAGCTTGGGAGCACTCAGGAGCCTCACTGGGGCAAAAGCACATTCGTACCCTTGCCCCAGGGGAGGCTCCCGCCTCCTCTATGGGATCTGTGCCTGCTGAACCTTTCCTCATTATTCAAGAGCCTTTCCTCACTGGAGATTTTTTTCCCCCATTGCTAAAAGGGATCATCGTCCTCCCCACCACCCTATACCCCCTAACCACCATGTAAAATTAGAAAAGATTTTGTCAGTTTCTAGTCATCTACACCCTCCCGGACAACGTTCCTGTGTCAATCTCAGGCCTGTCATCAGCTTGTCATAATAGCATTCCTTAGCAGGTGGCAGCTATTTCAGCTCTTGGGAAGGCCAGGGCTGGGGCTGGGGTAGAAAAAAAGAGGGCTAGGAAAGGAGTCCTATCTATTTTCTGTTACTGATGAAAACTTTTAGCCCAGTGATGGACCTCAGGCAGCAACTGCCAGTAAGGTGAACAGAACAGCTGCTCCTCTGGTTAACGCTACAGATTTTGTCCACACTTGAAGTGGATGATGGCCGCAGAAGGCATAAACCAATAATGTAGGATTACGTGGCCCTGACTGACAATTTGGTATGTGGTGTGTGCCAGAAATAAAACTGTTTACATAGCAACCAGAATAATAGCAACAGTTAGCTAGGTGAGGTGTCTCATCTATTCTTTTTTTCATTGGTACTCCAGTTTGCTTCTGAAAGAACAAGTTTGTTTACATCTGAAGGGAGTTAGGGCAGATTTGAAGAGAGTTAGTGCACATTGTCATTTAAAAAGTGCTTGGGAGAGTCAGGGTCAAACATGGATATTTCCCGGCCCTATAACCCTTGCTTCCCCATTTTATATTTTAAAAAACCACCCAAACTTGTAATTATTAGCTGATACCACCCCAAATGGGTTGTCCTTCCTCTATGCATTTGGGAGAGCTTTGGTTTCTTTTGTAAAGTCAAACTATCTGTTTAGCAGTAATATCTCTTGTAGCGTAGCATAAAGAGAGGGGGGTTCAAATTCATGCCAACACTGATGTAGTAACTTGAAAGAGTTTGTTACTAGACAAGTGGTTCTCAAGCCTTTTAGCACCGGGACCCACTTTTTAGAATGACAATCTAAAGACCCACCCGGAAGTGATATCATGGCCGGAAGCGCTGTCACTGAATACCAGAGCCTGATGCTTTCCTCAGACTGCAGCAATAAGTTGGGTGAATTTTCAGCTGTTTTCCAATAACAAAGAGAATTTGGAAGAAAAAAAAAACCTATTTACAACCTTGACATAAGCAAAACAACCACACAGCCCTCCCCATTTCCAGCATCCCATCTTCCCATGTTTTCAATATGGCTGCTCTAGGTGCTCTGCAACCCACCTGAAATTGGCTCATGTCCCACTGTCTCGATCCACAGTTTGGGAACTGTGTACTAGACCATCAGATTGCTTTCTATTTTATACTTTAAATTTCAAGTAGAGTTGAAATCCAGCTAGGAAGCTACCTTTGCTTCCTGGTTATATAAAGGAGCAGGACGCATGGATGCTTCAAGATAAATTGGTTAACTCCATGCAGTGGAGTTACCTAGGGAAGGGTCAAGGGGGCAAATGCCCCTGGGTGCCACCCACCAGGGGGCAGTGCCACGACCCCTTCCCTGCCAGTACTCAGAGCAGCCACCCTCAGTGGCTTCCACCCCCTCCAAGTAGCAGAGAAGATCTGCACTGTTTGGAACGGCATAAAGCAGCTCCAGGGAGTCATTTCACGCAGCTCCAAGCGGCGCCCAGCTGCTCCACTCAGAAGGGACAGGTACTGCTTTCTTGAAGACATTTCTGCCCAATAACAATTTATTAGTGTTTCTTATTGTACAGGAAAACACGTAAATAGAACCCACAAATCTGTTTTTTGTAAATATGCTTTTTGTATATGACAGGCAAGATTCAAATGTGGGAAATTAAAAATGATGGCAATTACCAAGACTGAGTTTAGAAACTCCTATATGGAGCTTGGGTACTGTTAGCCGTAACAAATGGGCCAGAACAGTCAGAGCCCTTAAAATCCTGTTCCAAGAAAAGCTGACCTGTGCAAGATATACATTCGACACATTTTCATACACCTGCTTGTTTGACATGTGTTCCGATTCTACAGATCTTACCAACAGACAAGAAGTTTTACAGGACATGGAAATGCCCTCCCTCACCCCACTGGAAATCGTATTTGCCTTACTCTTCAAGAATCCACCAGATGAGATGCTGACCACACACTGAGTTTCTTTTCAGAGCCGTAAGGCGTCACTAGAGTTTGCGTCACCCGAGGTGGGAGGTCAGTGCATCATTCCCCACCCCCATGATGGATCTCCTCCTCCCAAACTATACAGCAACTTTATTTATTTATTTATTTATTTATTTAACGATAGTACAAGTCACCCAACAAATTAGTAACCAACAAAAAACCCATGGCCAATTTGATGACACTCACACAATTAAAGTTCTAGTATTAGCTTTGATATATGGAAATGAGAACTGACTCATAATAATGATTTTTAAAAAATCATGATTTTTACTTTAAAAGTTGTATTTTCACTGACACCCAATTCTGAAATTTTTGTGTATGCAAGATCACAAAATATACCAGGTTTATGGATTAGATCCTAGAGTCTGAACAAACGTGTTTTTCAGTTCAGTTTCCATCATGAGTAACTTGTAGAAGAATGCCAATAAATACATGCCAATAAATAGAATGCCAATAGAAAATCTCAAGATTTTATAAGAAAGCCCGGGATAAAGCTTCCTTTAAAAACAACACAATTTCTTGAATCTTTTATTTCCTGGAATCATTTTGCTTAAAAAATGTTTCTTCTTTCAAAGGGAAAATTAGAAGTTACACCTTACTTTTTCATTATATTTAACATAAGGCCATCTGTGTAGTGGCCTCTCTGACTCAGAGACTGGTCCAAACATACTTTATGGTGTCCCTTGTGCTGGCCTAACTGTGCCAGCCTAACTCCAGGTTCGGATTGCACCCTAAGTCTCATAACGTGGAGTGGGGTTTATTTTTAGGTACCTGTGCACAGGAATGCCACCTCAGGGACCAAGCCACACTGCATTAAAAATGGGTAGACACTGATAGCCCAAACCTAAGCAGCGCCTGCCTAGTGAGACCGGCACAGCAGGCCATATCCTAAGCCCAGCAGGAGGCAGCAGCAACTCAGCGCAGGGCAAGGGGAGTTTTTCCCCTTGCACCTGGGTAAGGCCCAGTCATCCCGATGGGGTTGCTTGGATCTGCGGCTGCAGATTTGCAGGCACAGGTAAACGTGAGCAGCAGCGGCCTGAATCGGGGCCACAGAGGCCAGGGAAGGGGCTTAGGATACAGCGCAATGGCTATCGTCCATCACCGCCCCATCACCGCCCATTGTGCCTCCCATTTACGCCCATGGAATGACTCTGGCACACCCCCAGCAAGGTCCTGCACCGACCGAGCGCCACCAGCTCTGTACCGGTGCACAGCCAGCGCAGCTGAAGGGTGCAGTGGCACCCGAGCGCTGGCGCTGCTGCTTGTGCCAGTCCAGCGCCCGATTTGCTACTGCAGATGCACCTGACGGCATGTTTGCGACAGCACTGGACCAGCCCAAGAGCACAGCGCCGGCGCAACGCAGGTATAAGACTGCACTCTGAGTTATCTTTTCCTTGGTTACTACCCAAGTGATACCCCAAAGTCAACTGTATAGGCTGCAGCGGACACATTGATTCCTCAAAGGCCAACCCCACCCTACCCCATCTTACAGTTGGACATACTGACTTCAGCTGAGAGTGAAGATATAAAGAGGCTATACAGCGAATTCCTGGAGCTGCTGTTTCAACATGCTTACATAGACTTGCTCCAGGACAGACTTCAAGGTCAGGAAATCTGATCAAGGATCTCCTATAACATGCTTGGTTTTTGTTTTGTTTTGTTATGACATGAGCACCTCAAAATACATTTGAGGTGTACTTTGTACAGTTACATTTTGGTTTTATTAAATGGGCTGACACAAAAGTCTGGATTTTTTGTTTCGACCTGTTCTCCTGAATATGCCCTCTGCTTACTACTTAATAGGCTTAATGCAGAGGCCCTGTGAATTTCATAGCGGTGCTACCCATACATTTTTGTGAAACTGACATCATAGCATGAAATCACTGACCACTAGCAATTGTTCCTTGTGACAAAGCTGTTCTGGATAGGGGTGCTTGTATCGTTCCAGTGAGAATGAAGGACAGCTGGGACAAAGCATGGAAAACCCCTTTGTATGGCATCCAGTGAAACATATATCACCCATCCAATTCGAATGTCTGCTCCAATGCCTTCTCTCTCACTCACTCTCTCACTCACCAAATGTAAGAAAATAGAAACAAGCTAGCAACAGCATACTAGGTAGTAGGTAAGATTTTGGCCAGCCCTCTCTAGTTAGTCTATCGTCTAGACAATGTATCACACCGGAGAGTTTAATTTCAAGGAAATGTGGATCATGAAAGGCTACAGAGGGTTTTCTTTTAAGCTGTCCTTGAAACTTCCTATTACATGGAGCCGTAGTCATCACTTCATGTTTGAACCCAGCTCTGCCTCTGGTTGCTAGAAATAGAGACTGGAGATGGAAATAGCTGTGATTAAGCGTACCATGACAGGGAGGGGAAAATGGGCATTAGCTCTCCCTCCCCCCCCCCCGCCCCCAACCATTTGGCATTGTGCTTTTTCATCAAATGGTCTCCTCAGTCTCCAGCAGTGAGGAATGAAAAGAGCTGCAAGTCAGAGCCATGTGCAGCTTGCATTAGAACAACCACCCCAGACACATTAAAATCAGATATTTGTGGCAGTTTAACTCTCCACAAATGTCGTGAAGCATCACCAGCTGGTTGAGACAGTCATGCTGCTGCTATTCACTCCTCCCCATTCCTTCTCTACTCACACACTTGATGTTCCTCTTGTCTCCCCTCTGTGGAAACCTGGAGGAAATCCAGCCTTATCAATCTGTGCAATCCTAGGCATGCGTGTCCAGTGGGACTTACATGCACTGCTAGATTGGTGGTGTGGCAACAACAAGAAGGGTCTGCTCTGTGGTAGTGCCACAATTACGGAATTTCCTCCCATTTAAATTAAAATTTATGTCCTCCCTGCCAGCATGGGTTGAAATCCTTTTGTTGTTGTTCTTTCCTATCTTAATGTATACTATCTCCTGCTTGCTATGGTTTCCCTTCTCTCTTTGAAATTCTGTTTGTGCTTTCTGCTATTCTTATTACCCTTTTGTTTATTATTATGCTGCTTATTTTAGTGTTTTACTATACATTTTTAACTCTTTTTGGTTGCTACTTTTAGGATTTCATGTTATTGTACCCATTTATCTCACTGTGCTTTTAAAAATGATGTAAGCTGCCCTGGGCACCCCACTGTCAAGGGGGAAAGATGGGATTTAAACATTTTACATAAATAAATATATTCAAATTTGCAGATGATACTAAGCTGGGAGGAGTACTTAATGCTCCAGAAGGCAGTAAAGGCATTCAGGAGGATCTTGGTAGAATGGGAAACTGGGCTGAAAAACTGGGCTAAGAAAATGAAGTTCAATAAGGACAAATGCAAGGGCAAAAAGAAAAAAAAGAAAAGAAAAAGCAGAGGTAATAGAATGGCTTGACAGTATAACTTGTGAAAGGGATCTTGGTATTATGCTGAACATGAAGCAGCATAATGTGTTGTGATGTAGCTGCAAAGAAGGCTAATGCAATTTTAGACTGCATTAGTCAAAATTAGGCTGCCATAGCTTCCAAGTCAAAAGAAGTAGTGGTTCCACTTTATTTTGCGTATTGGGCTTCCCCTATGGTACAGTGTTCAGTTCTGGGTGCCACACTTAAAGAAGCCAAAATGAAGCAGGTTCAAGAAATGGTTGGGATCTAAAATGAATCGTATGAGGAAAGGTTGAAGGAACTTTGTATGTTTGGCTTGGAGAAGAGGGGACATAATAGCATTCTTCAAATGCCTGAAGGGCTGTCACATGGAAAAGGGAAAAAGTTTGTTCTCTGCTGCCCCAGAGAGTAGAACTAGATCTAATGGGCTCAAGCAACAAGAAGAGGTTCTGGCTGGATATGAGGAAGACATTTTTAACAGTTGGTTTGAGAGTGAACCAATTATTAAAGAATGTGGTGGGCTCACCCTTGCTGGAGAACTTCAAGCAGAGGCCCAACGGGCACCTTTTGAAGATAGACTAGAGAGGATTTCTTTGCTTGGACTGGATGGCCTTGAAGGCCCCTTCCAGCTCTGTGATTCTGTGAGATAAAATAGATGGCAACCAGGGTCTTGTCTTAGGTTATGTCTGCCCAAACACATGTAAGGAGACACACATCTATCCTGGTGTTTACTGCTGGGCAGGTGGATGGTGTAGATTAAGGTAACTCCTTTGTCTCCTACAGATTACTTCCTGGTAGGGATTTGTGCTATTTACAGCCCCATGACCTTTGCAGAAGAAGGAGGTCGAATTGTATGGTCCACCCCATTGGCTGGTGGAATCGGGATGGTGTTCTGATGGTTCGAGGGGATTTTTCAAGTTCTACCTGAAATCCTGGTCACCCTCTAAAATGAGGAAATGGCCAGGGCTCTGGCTCAGATAGCTCATTGGAGCAACTTCTGCCTTGTAGTAGACAATGCAAAATTCTTTTTTTTTTGAGGTGCGGCAGGCAACAGTGGCAGAAAACTCATGACAAGTCCAATGGTACATGGATTAGAACTCATATAAGTGCCTATGCTGTGGGGTGATGGCAGTGAAGGTGGCTTTTTTCCTCTGCCACCCTTGCATCTGCAGAAAGCCATCCAGGTGAGCTTTTCTGGATTGTCCAAGGCTTGTTCTACCTGGTTCTCCAGGACAGCAAGAAAGACAGCTCGGTTGCTCACTGTGACCAGTTTGCTAGGCATTTCACAGGTAAAAGAGTTGAGCTGGATTGCAGCCCAAGAGTAGTTTTTAATATTTTATTGACTGCTGAGGTTGACTTTTTCATATATTTAATGATTGGCTTTATTGTATAATTAGCTTTATTTTTGTAGCCCCCTCTGAAAATTGAACAGTCAGATACACAAGTAAATAAACACTCTGACCACTCAATGTGTCTTAGCTCCAAATCCCACCCCCAACCCAAACTCCAACCAATTGTTTGCATGCCCTTTTGGTTCAACTTTGTGGGATGTAGAAAGCAAGGGTTAAGCACAGACTCCTCCAACTATTTCTCAGATTGGTCCAAAAGGGCCTTGTGGATGTTAGCATCTGCTTTGCAGACTCTTTGTTTTAGCAACTGCTTAGTCTCAACTGTATGAAGCTGGCTTTCATTATGTCTTTATTGATGGATTTTTCAAAGATAATTCAGTGGGTATTAAAAAAAAGCAAAAGCTTTGCTTTTCATTTAAAAACAAAACTCAATACAAATGAAGATACCACAGAGCAAGTGCTATTTTTTGTTTCCTTGCTCATGCTCACCTCCTAGTTGCTCAGCAACAAAGACTCCAAACACAACTCTGAAATGCCTGGGTGTGAAAGGCCATCTTGGATAACAAGGCTCTTGCCAGCAGAAGTCATCAAGGCATGAAATGAGCCAGGGTTTCTTGATACTCTGAGGGCTGGATGGGTTGTGTGTCCCAGTTGGGGGTGGACTCCGCTGGGGAAATGCCTTGTCTTGAACACATGCTCTCTGCTTCCCCAGTGGAGTGGTTGCCATTGTTAGTCTAGCTGTAACTACACCAGAGCTCAAGTGTGCTCTTATTTATAAACACAGACTGCTCAAGAGGAGAACTTTCTTGAGGACGTGATGACACCTAATGACAAATACTATGTCAACTAAATGTCTTAGCACCCTTCTCCAGTCTTTGGCTGCGGGTATCCAAGGCACTTAAGACAACTTTGCTCTACAGAGAGTTTTTTAAGGAGGGAAAGAATCAGATCATACCACCATGTCTTGCAGAACTCTGTCTACTCATTTTTTTTATTTGTGTTTCACAGCACTGCAAGCTGGAAACAAGAAGCACCAAAGGGGTTGAACTTTGGAATGTATACTTGCAATATGTGCTGTACCATAGAGCTCTTTTATACAATGGGCAATTAGGATCAGGAAACCTTGATATGACAGATCATTTCATTGCACACAGAAGAAGCTGGTAAAGTAAATATCTTGCAAAGAGCAGAGGGTCTATTTGTATAGGGATGAAGGGCTTTTGGAAAACAAACAGATCGAAGGAGTTCTTACAAGACACTGTTCATTGGGATTAGATGTACTGAAAGATATCTATTTAGGGAACGGGAATGTTCTGAAATGAGAGATACATCGTCTAACAGGATAGAGAGATGTAACTGAAGGTGTGCAGAGGCTGGCACAGAAGCACGTAGAAAATCCTATCAAGTTATCAAAGTTGCAATATTAGGACAGTAGGCATCCTATTACATGCTAAAGGACACCTGTGATGGGGCCATGCACCTAATTCTGCATAATTATGTTCGATAGGAAATATTAGAAGTTGGCAAAAGTTGATACCACACTGTTTCTCACAACAGTACTCTGACAACACTTTGTGTAGTGGGCTTTCATAATGATTGCAGGGAATTCCTATTGCAGGGGTGGTTTTAAATTATCATCAGGTACACTGAAAGAACACATCTGAGCGCCCAGAACTACACCAGAGAGACATAGCCATAGGGCAAGATGACATTCCTTCAAATTATGCAATGGCATGGACAGTTTGGCCACCTGATGAGAAGAGAGGACTCTTTAGAAAAGACCCTCATGCTGGGAAAGATTGAAGGCAAAAGGAGAAGGGGGCGACAAAGGATGAGATGGTTAGATAGTGTCACCGAAGCAATGAATATGAAATTGGGCGAACTCAGGAAGCTAGTGGAGGACAGGGAGGCCTGGCGTGCTGTGGTCCATGGGGCTGCGAAGAGTCGGACACGACTTAGCGACTGAACAACAACAACAAATGGACAGTTAGTGTTGCAGTTTCACACCACACACTCCAGAACTGGTTGAAACTGGCA
>JAJKFI010000052.1:8120510-8163977 GCA_029204185.1 Lerista edwardsae | reverse complement strand
GTCCGCGAGCCTCCAACTCTGCTATAATTACCACAAATTCACAACAGTTAGCTCATCTTCCCCCCCCATCACCACACATTTTGGAAGCCTAACATCACCATTACATGCATGTGTGAGTGCCAAAAGTAATGGCAATGGTAACATGTGCCTGATTAATGAGATAGTACTGGAGAAGTGGCAGCCCCACAAAGGCAAGCACAAGCAAGTCACATTTCCTCTTCCATGCTTCTCTACTAATGCGAGATGGGGAGAGTTTAATGTCAGGTACTTTCCCCATAAGGGAAAGTGACATAAAATGTGTGACAAATTGCTTCATGCATTATCCTGGAATCTGAGAATGTGGAATTATGCATCACTCCTGCTTCCAGCTATTTTGTTTCCAAATAGTGAGCAATTCTGTGAAGAATCATTCAATATCAATCAATAGTATTTACAATCAAATCGTAATAATAAAGTTCAATGGTTCCCTGTCCTAAAGGGCTCACAATCTAAAAAAGGAATACTATCCATGACTTTTTACCTTTTATTGTTCAAATGTTAAAAGCTTGAGTGAGCTTCAGTAGGCAAGATATGCTCTGGTGGGGGAAATAGAGCTTTTTTCCTCAAGGGGGCAGTTTCTTTCACAACAATGATACAAGTCTCATGGGCCAAGGCAAAGTGCAGCCTTTTACCCGTTACAATACTTCTGGCCCATAAATATTACACCTCCCTTCCAAAGGCTGCCAGGCTACTGAAGCCATTCTTTTGATCCAATGTCTCTCAGTATATTGAACTCCTTATGGGATGTGAGCATTATAGGAACGCAAGCAAAGGCCTTTACTGAAAGTTAGATGTGCACAACCACCATGGTCTGTAGCATAGTGAAGTGATTCAAATAAACCATAAACAAATCCAGACAAGCACGAACACGTGGCAACAATCAGAAAAGATAAAGTTGATGAAGGCCAGAAGATGAACTTTGAAACTGTATATAAGGAGCATCCAATAAGCACCTCAGCGGTCCAATTTTGCTCAATCCTACCCATCCTCACAATAAGTAACTGAGGCCTCCTGAGATTATCTGGCCCAACCATATTTCTGTTACCCATAGCCTAATCTACTGTAGGCTCTGCTTAAGGGGAGTGATAAGCCACATAAAACTAATTATTACTGTATGCTCTGTGACAGACACACAGTTGGTTAGGAGCAATCTGGCACAGGGCTGTTTTCAAGCCAGGGATAAGGTTATCAGGAGGGCAACAGAGGAAACATCAGCTGTCATTACCAGCAGCTGAGCAGCAGGAAGATTTCAAGTGTGATGGTAGTATTATGGCACCATAAAGCAGCACAATTCAAGGACTGAGAAAAATTAACCACATCCAAGTCTGGCAGTATCAGAGGAGGGGCTGCGTTGCAAGATCAGGACCCGGAACTATACCACAACAGCAGGGAAGATACAAAAGCAGGAAACCCAGTCCTGGACACACCAACCAGAAATTCCTTCTCACTATTTAGGATTATTTGTCCTTCCTCCCCATGCCTTTGGCTCCCATCCTTTGTTGGGAGATTTTTCTTTTATTCTCCACTGCGTGGCTTCCAAGCCCAATGGGGAGACTTTCACTCTAGCCCAGGGATCCCCAAATTTTTTGGCACAAGGGCTGCATCATATATAAGAGCACTTGAATGGTGACCATGTGGGGCTCTGGAACAGAACCCCAGTGGATACTGAGGTTGCACTCTATTGATTCCCCCTCAGCAAGTTGCTGTGGGCCAGCCCTGCCACCAGTCACGGCCCAGATAAAAATCTTCCAGAGGGTTTATTTGGCCCCTGGGCCGTGGTTTGGAGACCCCTGCTCTAGCCTCTTGCAACTGATGCCTGGATCAGTCCCCCTCGGGACCAGTCTCTGGTCCACATCTGTTTGTCTATGTCTCTTAGCCAAGCTCCAGCCAGCCACTCCCAGCAATCAGAGACTCTTGAGCATGTCTTCATTATATTTTGATTCTTTGTAAGGCAGGTTACTTCTAGATTTCCAGGCAGCTTTTTTTCTGAAATACAAAGCATCAAATACAAATACAAAAACTGGCCATCTCACGAATGTTGCAGAACTTGTGCTGAAGTCAGGTTCCTGCTATTCCCGCCTTCTTCAACTGCTACATCCCAGGTGCATCCAGCAGGATGGATGCCTGTGCCAAGTCAGCTCACAGCAACATCCTCACAAAAAGCCATTATCAAACCATTTTGCCACCCCAAACCAAATATTATACAAGTCCACTTGTCCAATGTGTATACCTGTAATTCAATATGAAACATTAGAGTTTTATGGCCATATGTTGCTAGGGGAAAATCCCATGAATAGTATTTCACTTTTATGCAAAATACTGTACCAATGCCTTCTGACTTTAATTTCAGAATAAAGTTCTTGAACAGGCATCAATTCACTATCAGCTTGTTCCTCCACATTATCAGAGGGTATTATGTTCTCCTTGGGAATAAGGTAATTTCACACAGAAAGTATTCAGAAGAGAATGTGGTTGCAGTTGCACAATCTATGCTAAAACTAATAAAACCCAAAGAATTCACTATTCAACACTATGCCTATAGAATATTAAAAGTAATAGACTTTCCAAGGGGAAAATGATGCATCTAATCATTTCAGATAAGAGCAGATGGAGTGTGAAGTTATACATCGCGTCAATCCTGGGGGTTAATAACTGTTTCTGCAATAAGCTTATACAGTTCAACAATGAAGGGAGATTCCACAATATGCATCTAACCTTCCTTCTTTGCTTGCATGGTTATTCTTCTTGTGCTTGGTGGCCCATTTAGAGGCAGGTTGATGCAGAACACCACTGGTGTAAGTTACACAGGCAACCTTTCCAATTCGATGACATTATAGCAAGAATATTGGATACTCAGAGCTCAAATATCAGTCCGTTTATGCTACCTGTCATCAACACCCTGAAGCGATCCAGGATGATTTTTTAATTGCAAAAATGTAACCAAACATTGCAGGAGCATAGCAAGCTAAGATCATGCTGCGTTACCGCTGTGAATTATTCAGGTATCCCCATGTGACCAGTACTATAAAAAGCACACATGAAAACTATTACGCAGAATTCAGAGTTGCCTGATGAATGCTCAGAAAACAAGGAAAACCAAGGAACTGCAGGATCTGCAGCGACTGTTATCTATTGTGTCGTGTCCAGGTAATACAAGCCTCCCAAAACACCCAAAAGCCTACTGCCCATATGCAATACTTACCCTGTTTTAGTTAAGTTAAAACTTGGTCATTGAACCTAGAATTGATAGTTCTAAGATCTCACCATCCTTCTTTAGCACTAAGCTGGCTCAAGACTTCCCACCCTCTTTATGGTATCAGAGCCAATGACACCTAGAAGAGCTATGACCTCACTGTGCCAACACAGAGCTATCTCCTGATGTTTCAATAGACATCAAGATAGTAAGGGAGTGCAGGACTTTTGAGACATACACAGGAAATGACACTTGCATTCCATAAGCTGCCAAATCTCTCTCTCTCCCCCTCCTTGTCATCTGCCTGGTTTTATTTAATCAAAAATCTTCAAAATCATTCATCTGCACAAATGATGAGTCATTCAAAAGTCCATGATACACAGGCATTATGCAGTTAAATTTAATACACCTTCCAAAGGGGTGGCCAAGTTAGTCTGTTGCCACAAACCCGAGAAAAGTGCTGTAAGAAAAAGTGTTCCTTGTGGATCCTCAAATTCAAATTTCTGTGCCTCTAATTGTTGTGTATGCAAGCAGACCTTTGTTGATTTCTTGCCTAATGTCATAATGGTCCCCTTTTTAATTTTTCCAAAGAAGCCAGCATTTGGATGCAGACATGTTCTTTAGTGTTTACAATTCATAACAGTAAACTGTGTGCTGCTTTGGCAAAAGTTGCATGCTAACAACTGCATTGATCTTGCCTGCCAAGCATTCAACACTAAGAATAACATACCAATCCTATCTGGGATTGGCGTGTCAAGTGCAGCCATTTTTTGGAGAGCTGCCTAAAACATAAGAAGAGCCCCGCTGGATCAGGTCAAAGGCCCATCTAGTCCAGCTTCCTGTATCTCACAGCGGCCCACCAGGTGCCCCAGGGAGGCATGAGACAACAAGATGCTTGCATCCTGTTGCCACTCCCTTGCACCCAGTACTCTGAAGTAGCCTACTACTAATGTAAGGAGGTTGCACAGTCCATCATTGCCTATAGCCCATGATGGACTTTTCTTCCAGAAATCCATCCAATCCCCTCTTAAAGGCATCTAGACCAGACGCCATCACCACCTCCTGTGGCAAGGAGTTCCACAGTTTAACTACCCCCTGGGTAAAAAAGTATTTCCTTTTATCTGTTTTAACTCTCCCAACCCTCAGTTTTAGCGGATGCCCCCTGGTTCTGGTGTTTTGAGAGAGGGAAAAGAACATCCCTCTATCGACTCTATCCCTTCCGTGCATAATTTTGTATGTCTCGATCATGTCCCCCCTCAGGCGCCTTTTTTCTAGGCTGAAGAGCCCCAAACGCTGCAGTCTTTCTTCATAAGGGAGGTGCCCCAGCCCCGTAATCATTTTCGTCGCTCTCTTCTGTACCTTTTCCAGCTCCACTATGTCCTTTTTGAGGTACGGCGACCAGAACTGGACAGAATATTCCAGGTGTGGCCTTACCATCGATTTGTACAATGGCATGATAATATTGGCTGTTTTATTCTCAACCCCTTTTTTAATGACCCCAAGCAGGGAATTTTAATTACCCCAAGCTGCCGCACACTGGGTCGATACCTTCATTGAATTGTCCACCAGCACCCCAAGATCTCTCTCTTGAGCTGTCACAGACAGCTCAGAACCCATAAGTCTATAGGTGAGGTTTTGTTTTTTTGCCCCAATGTGCATCACTTTACACTAGTCTACGTTGAAATGCATCTGCCATTTTGCTGCCCATTCCCCCAACATGGAGAGATCCTTCTGGAGCTCTTCACCACCCAGAAAAGTTTTGTGTCATCCGCAAACTTGGCCACTGCTGCTTATCCCTGTCTCCAGGTCATTTATGAACAAGTTGAAAAGCACCGGCCCCAAGACAGATCCCTGGGGCACTCCGCTTTTCATCTCTCTCCATTGTGAAAATTGCCCATTGACCCCCACTGTTTCCTGGCCCTCAACCAATTCTGAATCCATAAGAGGATCCCTGACTGCGAAGTTTCTTCAGCAGCCTTTGGTGGGGGACTGTGTCAATCACCTTCTGAAAATCAAACAGATGGCAGTGCTCCCCATCTGTTGGCAGACCCTGGATTTGACAGAGGAGATTGGTGGAGATGGGGTAAAACTGGGCAAGGAAGGGAGAAGGAATAGAGGGCAGGGAGGCTGTGGGAGAGATGGATTGGACTGATGGCACACGCTAGATCCTAATCCTCCTTTTTTGAGCTTCCCTGCTCCCTTTCTCTCCCTAGACCTGCACCAGCTAAAGAGTTGGTGCAGGTCCAAGGCGATCCACTGTGCAGTTGGAGGCTTACAGAAGGTTAAGGGGATTTAAATGCACCTCACCCCCAGCTAGATAACATGCGCTCTTTTTCAATGCAGGTGCACCAGAGGAGGGGGGAGGATAGGATTGGGCTGGAAGTTTCCATCAGGATCTAGTTGACAAAGCTATGGTGACTCTTCAACAACTTTGCACCAACAGATTGAAGTTTCCTCATTTGAATATAATCATCTTGCACTACAGCCCCTCTCCTTATATGTACAGACTTGCATTGCAGAAGCCCGTACCCAGTTGCATCTATGTATAGCAAGTGCTGGCTCTCTGCACATTTATTACCTTTGTGTACATTCTCGTGAGCCTGTGATGACACTGTAAGAAAATGTTGAGCGTGTTACCCTGTCCAAAGAATGCGAGACGACAAAAATAGTTTTGCAAATGGGAAAATATCCAAGTTTTAACTGCAAAATATCCAAGTTTTAACTTACTAAAAAATAAAAGGCAGTGCCACAAAAGGAACATGATGTAAAAACAGATTCATCGTAGGAAACCAAGCCTTTTTGGTGGCTCCCCTATTATTTTTCCAACATGATCACTTGCCAATACTAATGTACCCTCCCTCCCACCCAAATGGGGAGAAAATGGTTTTCAAAAACATGCAAAAAGGTTATCCAGCCCTCCTCTTATCCCAGTTCTCAGGTCAGAGCTCAGCATTTATGCTATGTTTTTACACTTGTCCTATCTCTAAACCTCAGAAGCATGTAGCACTGATCAAACCAATTCTTGCTTGGTCCTTATGCAGCAGCTATGTAGGCTATACGCAATATTCTGCACCATTAATTCCATGCCCCTCAGAGCAGAGTTCTGAAATCTTTACGTACAGTATTGTGCAAACAAACAAACAAACAAAAAACCAGACAGAACCTATTTAAACATCAGTAACTTGTGTTACTATTCAATCATTTCTCAAGACATTTCTTAATAGAAAAAGGCATTTGGAATCCAATGCTTTGAAAGCTGCTACAAAAATTTGTATGCCCGGCTCTGGGCCGATTCACTGTTTTGGAATTTCCTGTGAAGATATAATTCTTGGATCAAGTTACAAAACGCTCAAAGCATGGAACATTTTAGTTGCCTTTGGGCCATTAATGGAAAGCACACGTCCCAGGGAGCCTCTCATTGTACTCAGCAAGACTTCTCAGTAAACACACTAAAAATCACAGTGTACATCCTTCAATTTCTACCATTGTACGTAAGCTAAAAATAAACCTTCAGTCAGCAACAAATTCCTGGGAGAATTCTGCTAAGTAGTGCTCCCCCATAATTAACATACATAACTTAATAACCGTATAGTAGTCGAATGACAAGCAAGATACTCATAGTATTTTTACATGAGAGGGAATGATTCTTTTTGGGGCATTTTAAAAGTTTGCAACTTCAATCTCCTTTCCTGTTTTGAACTTGATCCTTCTGAGGAATCCTTCCATTATAGCAAAGATACTTGCAATCTTTGGTAGTCCCATGTGAAATTTCCCTACATGATGGTGATTATTACTGTATTAAATGTGTAGAGGGACGTGGTGGCGCAGCGAGTTAATCCGCTGTTGCTGGGCTTTTGACCGCAAGGTTGGGAGTTTGAGACTGCGTGACGGAGTGAGCTCCTGTTGCTTGTCCCAGCTCCTGCCAACCTAGCAGTTCGAAAGCACCTAAAATACAAGTAGATAAATAGGGACCACTTCGGTGGGAAGGTAACGGCGTTCCGTACTCTACGGCGTAGAGTCATGCTGGCCACATGATCGGACAAAAACGCCGGCTCTACAGGCTTTGAAACGGAGATGAGCACCGCCCCCTACAGTCGGTCACGACTAGACCATTTGGTCGTGGGGAAACCTTTACCTTTTTAAATGCGTAATGTTCAAAGATGCCTCAATACATGAAGCCAATCCAAACATTAATAACTTCCTACTCCTAGAGGTTACTTTATTGACAGTGACTGACTTAATTATGGCTAGCTGCTTTTCCATAAAAATGTAGAGCATGTCATCTTATATTTCACAGCTGTGAAGGAGGTCTTTTTATGGCATGTAACTTCAGTTCCAAACTATGCAACAATCTAAATGGGTACCTAAGCACAGGCTTTGATTCAAAGCAAGTCATTCTTAAATGATTTGTGTAAGATTTTCCTTTCTAGGACAGATTGGAAAAAGCATTCAGGGCTGCTGAAAACACAGCTCCTTCAGATTAAACATGAAGAGAGACTACTGAAAGAATGCTATGCCGGGTAGGCGTCTCAGATGTCCAGTTCTACAAGAATGAATGGCAAGAACTCAGTCAGCAACAACAGGCTGAAAGCATAGCTATGTACAGCACATTTTCTTTTAACATATCTAGAAGGCCAGTTGTGTATACTTAAGTCACAGATGAAGCCACTGAAGATGGGGACCGAGAAGGTGGGGAAGATCATTACCAGTGACTTCATCAAGTGAAATGTGAACTCTGCTGCAACTTTGGGATCAAAATTCAAGTCATATCCATCAACTCAAGTACCCTGTTCCATGAAAGTTACCCCCCCCACACACACACACACACAGAGGGGGGGATTTAGTTTTCGACACACAGGATCTAGTTCAGGAAAGAAGTAAATTACTGTATTTGCTTACAACACTGAAGAACAGTAAGAGAAACAGATACTGGCAGAGATACACCACCCACCAAATCTCATTAGGTGTACATACACCACAGCTTTTAAGAACATAAGAGCATAAGAAGAGCCCTGCTGGATCAGGCCAAAGGCCCATCTAGTCCAGCTTCCTGTATCTCACAGCGGCCCACCAGGTGCCCCAGGGAGGCAGGAGACAACAAGATGCTTGCATCCTGTTGCCACTCCCTTGCACCCAGTACTCTGAAGTAGCCTACTACCAATGTAAGGAGGCTACAACCCATCATTGCTTATAGCCCACAATGGACTTTTCTTCCAGAAATCTGTCCAATCCCCTCTTAAAGGCATCAAGACCAGATGCCATCACCACCTCCTGTGGCAAAGAGTTCCACAGATTAACTACCCGCTGGGTAAAAAAAAATCCCCCACCCATCCCCCATCACGACACTGGGAAACACCGTACTCTCAAAAGTTGCCAACTGGACAGGAAACATGGTGGTATTGCAATCAAAAAGCTCCACTTTGTGTGTATTGAAAGTATTCTCAAACAAGACAGGATAAGGGTCTAAGGGCACAATCCCAACTTAGAGTTAGGCCAGCACAAGTCCCTTGTATGGGCCCAAGAGTGATGCAAATGCACTGTAAAGAGCATTTGGACCACTCTCAGAATCAGGGAGACCGGCGCACATCCATGCACCAGCCTCCCTAATTCCAATAGTGGTGCAAACGTGCTTTACAGCATGTTTGCGATACTCCTAGGCCAGCACAAGGGACTTGCACTGCCCCAACTCCAAGTTAGGACTGTGCTCTAAACAGCATAAGAGCAAACTGATTTGGAAAGAACCCTTTTAGAAATGAGCATGGCCCAATTCTAAACTAATATTGTACATTTTAAAGCAATCTTAATTTTGAGAAATGCATTCATTGCATTTCAGTACATTTTAAAACTGGCATTTTCAAAATGTTTGTCACATTATTCTGAGTTATGATACAGCACAGCATTTACTACATTTTGCCCATGGTAATGCCTCCTCACAAAATTCAGAATGACACTGCTAACATGAATGTACTGAGACAGATTTCAACCGACATACAGCATTTGCAATATGCTGGAAACTCTCAACAGTTAATTGAAGGGAAATGGGCACAGACTGGTAAATGTAAACAAGGAAGAAAACATGGGTTGACTTTTAGGAGCACATGTTTACAAATCACCCTCTTAGAACTATCCAAGATACATCTTTGTAGTAAAAGTGATTTGTACCCAGTTTATTCTCATATGATTTCCTGGACTATTTGACTGTTCCAGGAATCTATCTTATTTTATGGCAAGAGTTAGAAGAGAATGAGAGCACAATCCTAAACTGGAGTTAGGCCGGCATAAATTAAGCCAGCAAAGTTTGGCCAGCACAAGGGCCACCATAAAGCATGTTTGGACTACTCTCGGAGTCCGGGAGGATGGCTCATGACTGAGCTGGCCTCTCTGACTCCAAGAGGGGTTCAAACATACTTTACAGTGTCCCTTGTGCTGGCCAAACTTTGCTGGTTTAATTTATGCCAGCCTAACTCAGTCTAGGATTGTGCCCTGTGTCATCAGTAGAATTTCATACCAACCTTGCCTTAATCTTGCAAGAGATCTTGCCTTGCTAGTTTATATGACATGCAGTGCTATCCTAACCTGGGCTGGAGCAGGCAGGCTGTCAGGCCTGAACTGCATCCTACCCAGGATAGGAGGCAGCTGGAGCTCACTGTAAGGCAAGGGGGCATTTGCATTGGCCCAGGGTGTATTTAGCAATGCCCCACAATTATCTTAAAATGGTTCCCAATGCGTTCCTGAGAAACATAATCATCAATTAACATTTCAGATCCTTCCGTAGGATCAAAAGCATTACTTAATGAGATTGATTTCTTCGTCATTAAAATGTGGATTTGAGTTTTCCCATTTGAAAAGGGAACTAAGTGCTAAGTGCACTCTTGTGATTTATTTTTGCTAAGGTATGCAGCCTTATCCCCTAGTAGAGAAGGCAATTATCTGCATTAGAAATCCGCCAAGTAGCCATACTGGAGATGCTAAAATAGTCAATCTATATTGAACATTTTCAAAATTACCACCACACACACACACACACACACACACACACACACTAAACAAGGCAAGGGGCTGAGCAACACTAGAAGACTCAACTCTTCTTGGAACAAAAGGTCCCATAATTATTTTAGATAACGCATCAGTTATGGACTATGGACTACAGGTATTCAAGGTTGTTTGAATTCTTTTCCACAATACTATTCATCTATTCTAGGCAAGGGAACTTTGCAGCTAATCTTTCTACACAAAGCTCTGGGTGCACAATCAGCCTTTTGCTTATCCTCTTGGGATTAGAGAAGATTTTGTTGAGATCATCATATACGAGTCTTTTCAGTCAAAAATGGGGAGGAGTTGTCAGGCTTGAAAAGGGTTTTTATTTATATACTGTGTGTGTGCATGTATATGTAAAAGGCCCACGCTTTTAATTCAGATATTACCTGAATGCAGCCACAGTAGAAAAATGTAGTTTTTTAAGCAGACAGGAGGAAAAGGGCTTTATCAGCAGTCTATTCCAGTTCCTAAAAAGGTCTGCATTTCCCCTCTATCAAGGCACAAATGAATCCGTGTCACTAGAAACCATTCTAGATATTAAACAAGCCAAAGGGCCACCACAAAAATAGCCTCATAGGATTCAAACTGCTTCTGTACTTTTAAGGAAACTTAGTCTTACCAGAGATAATGATCACACACAAAGTATGTGTATTCATGAACGGTATTGCTGATGAAGAAGAGTGTCTTGCAAAATGGAAGAATGCAAATATGATGCTGGTGTCCAATTTTCTCAACTAAAAGTACCTTCCTTCATTTCACACACCTGAAAAATTGAAATTTAGCCCATCCAATATGTAATACATAAAATACGTAACAAGTGTTAGAAACACCCCCAAATTGAATTATCCTGATATGAAAACCTGTGGTCTGCTTAAATATGCATCTGAACTCTGATGTATGCAGATGTGTTATGTATTTTACTGTAAATTGAAGTAAATTTAACATTTACTTTTGTTTCTCAATCATTGCAGTACCTGCTAAATTATTGCTGCACTGTGAGAGTTAGATTTGCTCATTTAAGGTTTCAGTTTCAAATACGAGCATCGTGTGGATCCCAACAGCCCAGTTTACTAATACATGTGCAAATTAAAATAGTTGTTTAAATCAGGGCACCTACTATGAGCGAAGTAAGGCTGTGTGGTTTCAAATGTACTGAATATTTGGAGACAACCCCATGCAGAAAATCCCCATGCAGGCCTCCTCACATTAATCCAGTTAAAGAGGACTGCTCCGAACACTCCAAGCTCGAGTAAAGCAAGTGCCATTGCAATCTAAGCAAGCGCACTTAGCATCAAAACCCAATTGTGAAATGGACATCTGAAGCAGCACTTATTCATACTGTGCATGAATAATTCAGTCATTCAAATGCAAACTGAAATCAACATTACAGTTAGAGAAAAGCCATCTTCATTGAAGATAAAAGTTGAATTATGAAAGAGAAGAGCTGTTCTCCTTAGGGTGTTTTTTTTTGGGGGGGGGGGGGAGAAGGTAACCTTTGTTTTAAAAGACAAGGGCTCCAATCCTATCAGGACCTTGCATTACTGGAATTCACATTCTAGCAGCACAAGGCCCTTTATGACCAAACAAAAGCTGGGGCACAATCATTTGCTGCCAGGCCGCTGCTGCAAGTGACAAGAGGTGCAATGTGCGAAGCAAGTTCTAGTAAATTCACAGCAGGGACGTTTCAGTGCAGATAGGGTGAACAGCCGGGGGAGGATTTTGATGGCACCAGCTGCCAGGATCCCCTCCCCTCTTTTTTAGCTCACCTCCTCAGACTATATAGCAGGCATAGGTCTAAGGAGACCCACAGGCCATCAGAAGGCCTTACACAGGGGTAAGTTGAAAATATTTTTACTTACCTCTGGCAGGTCTCCCGATTGCTTACCTCCACCCCACTGGATACAGTGTGCACTCCATCAGAGCATCATTGGTAATGGCGAAGGCTAAGACTGGGCAATAGGTGACTTTAGCTCTTACCCTAAAGGTAGCCTCACAGAAGAGGACAACAAATGGATGTAATCAAATGCAGGAAAACAGGTTCTCAGTAGAAGACAGCTTATTCAACATCTGGCACAACATCATACATATCCCACCAATAATAACAGGATAACTGATAATTTCTTCTCTTAGCAAAAAGCCTGGAGAGAAATCCATTAACTTTGGATCAAGTGTCCCTAAAAATCTGTCTGAACTATTGCTAAAATCGTTGCAAGGTTTTGAGAAAAATCAGGTGTTTGTGGCCATTAAATAAGGTAGCTTGGAAGGCTGCGCTTGAAAGCAAGTATACAGATCAATTATCTTAATGATTAAATACTTCATCTGTGGCTTTTTATTTTTCACTATTTAGATGCCATTTTATAGCATTACATTTTATTATACAGCATTTTTGAAAAACCAGTCTGATCACATTGCACAGGAACCATGGGTTGCTGTAATCTTTAACATTACTTACTGGTATTTCTCGCTTGCTTGAACCTTTGGCTAAAAAGCCAAAAATACATTTGCCTAGAACAGAATATGTTCTTCCAGGAAGTCTCATGACCACACACTTTTCATACAACAGCAATTTACTCTGAAAGATAAGAACATTTCCCTATACACATATTTACCTCCACATACTAATGCAAAATTGCCACAACTAATTCACTGAATTTAGTTTAATGGGGTGGAAGAAAAGAACCAAGTGTACTAAAGCTCAAGTCCAAGCACCGATCTCTTTATAACCCCAGTGGCGCACACACTTTTCATACAACAGCAACTGATTTGAAGAGAATCTCATAGAAGGCCAAAAGTTTCCTAGGCAATGAGATCTGACACTTGTTGAAGTTACAATACCTCACAGAGAAAAGTGTTTTGTTTTTCAAAGAATTAACTTTCTAGATCAAAATTGTTTTTTGGCCATCATTCTGTGAAATGTATTCATGTGAAATAATCCAATGAATGGTTTATTTATCCCCAACTAATGGACAGCAAATTGTCTGCTAAGTGAAACTGTTCGCAGAAGTGGTTTTTGAGTTTTATTACAACAGCGCTATAAAATCCATCCACTACACAGTGAGTAACCTCAACGAACAAAACAAGTGAGTTGACCAATCAAAAGTGATGCAACGCGCACCATATTCCAGCTGAAACAACTTGATAAAACAATCATAGCCCTTAAAAATGCTTACATTTTGATTCAGATTTTTTTTTTATACAAGATTTAGGGTTCAATAAAAATGAAATCTTTTCTTTCTTACAGACCTCTGCATTTAGTCATCTTATGCATTTCAATGAGATAATTAAAAACACAGCATATGTACTCTGGGAATACATAATTCTCTATTAGCTGACCAGTTTTGGTAGCACAGTGCATAGAGGTATACTGCCATTTGAGTCGGACATTAAATTAGCTCTCAGCTTGTTAGCCACTCCAACAACTGGGGGTAATCTGGAACCAATCCCTGGGAAAGAGCTTGTATAATGAGCAATCCGTTTGCCTGGTGTTTTATCCACAGTGGGTGGCTTAGGTACTCGTTTACAAATCCAAGGATGTCTTAAAGCTTGAGCAGGAGTCATCCGTGCTGAAGGATCCCAATTAAGACATTCTTTTAAGAACTCTATAAACAAAGGGTCATCGCAGCCTTTTAATGCTGTGACCCAGTCCTTGTTTCCGGGAGCCCCACGCATCTTTCCCCTACGTGACCTGCTGCCAGTGAGAGTCACTTTTCCATCTGCCTGTGTTGTTGCAGTGCAATAGCGAGGATGACCTTTTGAATTGATGAAGTTTTTGGCTCGTTTAGACTGATCCAGCAGCTTCTGTGGGGGAATTCCAAGGAGCTCCATCATGCAAGCTAGCTGGTCACCCTCGTCCTCTCCAGGAAAGAGAGGGTAACCAGTCAATAGTTCCACAAGTATACAGCCAAAACTCCACATGTCTATGGGCATCCCATAACGGCTTCCCAGAATGACTTCAGGAGCTCTGTAGAATCGAGACTGTATGTATGTATAGACTCTTTGGTGCTCAAAACAGCTGGAACCAAAATCAATCACTTTGATTCCACTCCGCCCTTGCTGTTTTAGGAGAATATTTTCAGGCTTTAAGTCACAGTGTATGATTTTATTTTTATGAAGACCCTCCAAACACTGCAATATAGAGTGGGCAAACTTGCGTACAAGTTGCACACTGAAGCCCTGAAACTTGTTTCTTTTGATCAGTTCATAGAGGTTCATACTCAAGAGCTCAAAAGTCATACATATGTGATTCCGAAAGGTAAAACTCTCTAGCATGTGAATAACATTCATGCAGTTTGTTCTATCTTGCTTTTTGAGATGCTCCAAGATCCGGATTTCTTCTGCTGCTTGGCGGTGAAACCTCTTCTCATTACGCACCATCTTTAAGGCCAAATGCTGGTGGTGTTTGTGATCATAAACTTTCGCTACTTGGCCAAAGCTGCCTTTTCCAATTATTTTAAGTACTTCATATCGATAGGCAAGATGGTCATGAGGCACATGAATGTAGCTGCCCTGCTCATCATCATATCCTCCGTTATTGGGGCCACCAATGACTCCTTGCCTCTTCTTTGCATTTGGACCCACAAAATAAATGTCAGGAAAATTAAATATTTCTTGCTGCTCATATGCTGAAAGCTGGTGTTTATATTGCTTATGTGCAGCATCTGGAGACAGACCACCAGTTTTCTGTGCTTTTGTTAAGCTGCTACCAGTCTTGGTGGTAGTTATGCTATCAACGCTTTTATCTTTTGCTGGAGTTGGAAAAGGCCTTTCAGAGCCATTTATTCCAGAAGACTGGATAGCACTGCTCCTTCGATTGCCAGAGTCTTCAAATAACTGCTCGACTTTAATCTGGCTCCCAGTCAAAGGATGATCCTTCATTGCGATTTTGTTAGTAGTTACCTGCAAGGATGAAGCAAACAAGTCTTCAATATTACATTCTCATTTTAACTGTCAGGAAAACAGAGCAACAATGAGAATAAATCCTCAGATGAATTATATATTAAAGATACCAATTCCATCTAAATCCAATGAAGGCAATCTCACATTAGCATGCACAAAGAGTAGCTGTGCCGCACTTGCTCCCCATCCCAGGATATGGACAACTGGTGGAACTTTAGCATATTCAGCCAACAACTGATGTAGCTTGCTGTTTGTGCATTAGAGCAGACATATGAGGAAGGAAGAACAACACAAATATACATGCAGAGAGAATCAAGCAGCACCTGAATATGACAGAAGCTTCCAAAAACATAGGTTAGCATGGTGATTCAGGCAATGGGATAGTAATAACTTTGTTACCAAGCTCTCCATGCTACTCTTAAATATGAACCCATCACTTCATCTGATGTTAGGGAAGCTGCACTGGATAATGTTTGTATCTCACCTAGAATACCACCTTGATGCAGTTTTGTTCCTTGCAAAAAAAAAAAAATCTTTCTTTGCTACCCTATATCAATGAGACACTAAGGGCCCAAGCCTATCCAACTTTCCAGCACCGATGCAGCCATGCCAACAGGACGTGTGCTGCGTCCTGCAGTGGGGGAGCAGTCATGAATACCTCCTCAAGGTAAGAGAACACTTGATTCACTACTTAGGTCTGCACCTAAGTCTGCGGCTGAACTGGTGCTGGAATGTTGGTTAGGACTGGGCCCCAATATACTCCAGTCCCAAAAATGAACTGTTAAGAAAATAAAATGAAAACTTATTTCTATTGGATTTCAGCATAATACAGATTGGCCTAGAATTCTCCCCCAAAAGGAACACATTCAATAGTTATCCTTTCAATAGTTATCCTGCTTTCAGTTCTGCACTGCAAGGAAGCTACACGGTGTTGCATTATACTGTGCAACATCTGTTTTCCATTTTAGCCTTTAATCTTAAAATAAAGAAACCAGCCCCTGAAACTGAAAATAGCAGGTCTGCATTTCAGTAAAAATATACATATGTCTGAAGATAGCTGATGAGTGATATGATCCAATTCCTTTACGGCAAGCTACTGTCTAACACCCCAACATAGCAGCAAAACAACAACTCTTATGGAAAATACCCTGCATACTTCTTTTCATTTAAATGCCAACATGATGTTTATGACATTGGCTCAGGAAATGTAGAGTTTTCAGTTAGCAAGGTCTACCCAGTTTTTGCTTAACTGCTATATCCTTCTGGAAAACATACAGTATATTTTGAGACATACACCTTTCCAGTAAGTCACACAGAATACGATCCAGAAACACTAACATTTCATAACACATTCTTTGCTGAGCTTATGGCTAAACTGCAGAGAAAGAATAACAGACACAGCAACATTCTGAACAAGGTGGCTGCATGCAGCAAATAAATGAAAATGGCACTAGCCCTCTTAAGTTTGAATTGTTTTACTCTTTGGAAAATGTTCCTTTTTCTGAAGCCTACTTTCTCATGTGCTTTGAAGGATCCAAGACAGAGTCTTCATTTTATTTTTCACAGAAGATGGAGAAAAATAGCCCAAACAAGAAAAAAAAAAAGAAGAAGTCCAACTGACATTGAACCTGAACTACAATTTCGTCCAACGTAAATATATTAGCTGCAGCCTAAACCAAGGAACAAAAGTTACCAATACAAAAAGAAAAATGGGAAAACTCAATATAGTGGTTAAAAATTGGGACTTGCTATGAAATAAAACACAAAAATGAAGAGCCACATAATAAAAAGAAAATATTCTTATATCAGTTAAAAGTGAAGAGAATACATTAAAGTAAAATAAGCAGCAACTGACTGACAGGAAGGGAGGGGAAAAAGCTTTGGGCTGCATACCATACAAGGCAGCAGGGTGCTTCAAAAGACTGACTGAACTGCTTGAGACTCCTCCATTAGACAGAAAACGAGAAACATTCCTGTTCCCAGAACTTAATCTGTCCCAATGGTGGTGGGAATTCTTCCTACATATTATGCCACCTGGGACAGAACAAGAAAAAAAATCAGATTTTCTGAGGGGTTTTTTTAAAAGCATGTTTCTAACTTTCATACTCAGAAAGTAAAACTTGCCAAGGGTGAAGAAAGTTTTTGCTTTATGGTTCAGGAGCAGACAGAATTTTGGCCTCAGAAATGCAGCCTCAACCCTTCATACAATGACTTTCTTCCCAGTATTTTATTATCATAACATGGTCTCCCATGTTGATGATCATCCTACAAGGAAATAGAGATCATGTTGAAAAGATTCTAATTTTCACCCCAAATTTAAGACTAAATTATTAGCCCTTAGGTTGGGGCACAAAAAAGAAAGAATTTGCAGATAATTCCATGGAATATATTAACTCTGAAAATCTCCTCTCCTCATTTCTTTACACAAGAGGGAGATTTGCCATGCTTCCCAATATCCAACAATAGCTCCGCTCCCTAAATTCCTTCCACTGTGCCAATCTCTGTCCAGTTCCCATTACTCACCTATTTCTTTTAGGTGATTGACATGGAGGGAAAAGAAAGAAATTTACATATATGAATAATTAGCCAACTTTTCAACTTCCATCGATTTCATATCATATTGCCCTAAAGGCAACCTCTCTTCTTTCCTCAACCATTTATGATAAAAAGATCTTGAGCAGAAAAAATTACACAAAATTGACTTGTTCCAACTTAGAATTGTCAAGAATACACCCAAGCATACCAATGGAACTTGAGGGTCTCTTCAAAAACATTTTTAAGAGTACAGGATAATTAGAAGCCACACTAGCCCTCTGTTTAACTGCCAGATCCAAGCTACTGAACTACAATTACAGGTATGCCCCAATATCCTCTGGGGTTCCGTTTCAGACCCTGAAACAGTGGATACTGGGGATGCCTTTTTAAAGAAAGGGGAACATCCATGGTTTTGCTGCAACAAGATAAAAAAAGATATTTGTTTAATGATTGTTTTATGTTTCTGGGATAACAGAAACCGTGGATACTAGGGCACGCCTGTATTACTAAGAGTATTTATACACTGTATTGCTTTAGTATGCAAAGTGATCTATAACCATCCAAGAAAAAAAGTTTGATACAACTACTTTTTGGGAAGGGGCAAGTACAAGGGATGCTTGTCTCAATTTTCAAAAGACATTAATAATTCAAAACCTGGTTATGAGTGTAAAGGCACAATCCTCACTTGGAGCTAGGCCAGCACAAGTCACCACTGCAGGCTCAGGGGTGTTGCAAATGTACTTTAAAGTGCATTTGCACCACTCTCTGAGTCAGGCATGCACCGGCCTCCCTGACTCTGAGAGTGTTGCAAACGTGCTTTACAGCATATTTACAACACTCTTGGGTCAGCACAAGTGACTTGTGCTGGCCTAAGTACAGTGAGGACTGCGCCCTAAATGACACCAAACTGAAAGAACTTACTTCTGTGCAAACATGCTTAGTGTTGTGTTGTAAAGTGTTCTGGTGTGAGAAGCCCACTAACAAATGTGGCACTGTGTATTCTAATGATAAGGTGAGGTATTTTCCAGGCCAAAATCAATTTTGTCAACCAAACAGCCGAAGTATCAAACATGGTCCAACACTGAGCAAGTGCCAAAATGTTTAACCTCTGCTTTAAGAACTTCATAATAAAAGGACAATGCTTTTTAATGTTTAGTTTAGTATTATACTCCATTCAGAAGATATGGGCAGAAGATTTAGTCGAGAGGGTTAATGCCTCCATTTGCCTGAAGATAAGAGCTGAAGATCTGAATAACAGCTGAGCTGTCTCCGGCTGCCTTGTGTGAGGGGGAGTTGTGCCGAAGTCAGCTCTTCTCTGGTGGGAGCAGGGAAGCCACTTATCAGCCAGCAAGAAGACAAACGGGTGGCCAGAAAGAAGGACTAAATCCATCCATCTGTATGTGTGTAGTTCTTGGAAGATAGAACATTTCTGTAAAAATTGTAAAAACCTTCGGGTTTCTGAATAGTCTGCCTATGTAAACCGCCTTGAGTCATTAGAGAAATCTGGTGACCTAAGAAAGGCGGTATATAAATACAAGTATTATTATTATTATTATTATTATTTTACACAGACACAGTCTATTTAAGATATTTGGTTAACTGTGTGTTTGAATGCCTATCACTCCCACTTTCACAAAATCTTTATCCCTTGTCCCTCATAGTATGCAAGGAAAAATATTTTGTTATTCTCTCAGAATTATTCTGAGTAATCTGCTCCGAGGAGGACTCTACACAAAAATATGTAACGGAAACCCCTTCCTCAGCACCCCAATAGGGGAAGTAAGCACAAAGCACCTCACTTGATAAGCAATGGGGAAAAGCCATGTTGCCTGCAGGTGTCTGTAAGATCCTATAAGTCTATGCAAGTGTGTGGTGCACAGTATCTTCTCTTGGCGTGTACAGTATCATGACTGTGTTGTGACCCCATCTTCAGACACTCGGCAGCAACATCACACATCACCGCCAAACGTCCGAGTTGCTGAGCTCTTTGCAGAGCACATCTGAGCTGCGTGGTAGCACAGCTTAGTGGGAACTTCCTGTGTGACCTGTCCCATTCCCTCCCCTGTTGAAAAGGTTCATTCCAGGTGGTGATGCCCGCATAGGACTCAAACCCTCCCACTGGAGAGACTGGTATGTTAGTTGCACATGGCTGCCCTTTCATGAGAGAGTTAACTTGCTGCCACTCCTGTGCTAAAAAAGATATTCCTGGATGTGTGTTGGGCGGGGGGGGGGGGAGGACACTTGGTTCAGGGATTCATAATAGTTCTTTGCTTTCATGCCTTCTTTGATGATGCCACTGTAGAGCCTGTAGGGCATGAGGGTAGGTGTGGCATTTGTGTGGCATGTCATGTGTGTAGCGAGGCAGTTAGTGGAGGTGCCTGTTGGTGTGCTGCTCAGTCTCAGTGGCTGGCTGGCTAAAATCCTCCTAGTGTTGGCTGCTCATTGTCCCTGCACGTCCCTCCACCCCCGCCCCACTCCATTCACCACATTGGTGCTTTGGCCCTCAACATTAGGGAAGAGTAGATGCAGCAATTAGCTCCTTGGATATTACACCAGTGATGTCTCACTGATACCACATCAATGTCAGGCCACAGTTCTCTGGATGATAGGCTGTATCAGGGTTTCCATGGCAGCACTGCTGGGAAGGGCTGTGCCAGAATTACTAGGAAGGTTGCGCTGCTGTAACGTTGCCTGAAGGGGCTTAGGACATGATAGGTGTCACATCAGTGCACACGCACCATCTTGCCACTTTCTGAATAGGCCTTTAAACAACTATCACTATCACCACTAGATATAACATAATGAACAACCAATTCTCATTGGAAGAAAGAACTACCAAAGGGAATATCAATCATATTTATTCACACAGCTCTCTGGAATAATCAGAGCTGAATAATAAAATCCTAAAGAAGTGGTGAACAAATACAACGCCCAACTGATTATTGTAATTATTCACTATTCTATATGAAACAAATTTTAACCAGGCTTTTCTATTCAATAATAGACAAGCCTATTACAATTGGGGTTAATTTCTACGGATCAACACAATCATAAGTTTTAAGGAATGGCAAAGGGAAATAATGTTGTACTATAAAGTACATGAACTAAAAAAAGAGATATCAACGCAATGCAACTTGAAATTGAATGTGATCCTTTCACTCTAATCTTACGCATTTCTCAGCAATAAGTTTGCATAAAACATCAGTATTAAACAATCTTTCCAAAAATTATATTTCATTTACCCGTGAAAGGAATGATAACAGCAGTTAAAAGCCATCATCTCCATACAGTATTCCATACAGTATTATCTCCACAAAGGGAAGAGTTTCAACTCTTTCAGCAAGAACTTTGTACCCCAACAGCTATTTCTAAGCATATCACACATCTCCCCTAAAATTCTAGCCCATCCTCAAATGTTTACATATTTAAACCAGCAGTTCCCAAACTGTTTGTCCAGGGCGTACCAGTGAGTCACGATCCAATTTTTGGTGGCTTGCCAAATTGAATAGCAGATTAGGCTGTGTACATCAAGGGTTAAACAACCTGCAGGGGCACCATTGCTGACCCATCACCATTATAGCCACAGAGGCTTGAGTGGCCTTTAGATGGATCCCAATGCTACAGTTAAAATTGCTTTAAACAATTCTGTAAAATTAATGCTCTTCTAACGATTTAAGTATTTTATAGACATTAACAGTTCTTAAATATGTCAGTTTATGCCTTACTTGCAATGGCCATCACTTGTTTTTAAGTTTTGTTTCATAACACTAAGCCTATTTCCCACACAACTGGTCAACAGAGAAGCCAACAGCCCACTGCAACCATCTTGATACCTGGTCAGAATTCCAAGTCTTGTTGTTCAGAACCTGAACAAAATGAGACAGGCACAATGCAAAGGATCCTCACTCAAGCAGAAAGCCCAGCTGAATAATGAACAGATGACTTTTGGCAGACTGACCCACATTATAATTTTAACTTCAAGTTCCATTTCCAATCAGATGACTTCAGAGTAACCTGTCACCCTGCTTCCAACACTTCCTCTTGCCAAAGCTGGACCACAGAGTTTACCGTGCCCACAGACAGCTGCCAAAAGAACTGATTGACAACACAGGTGGTGCGTTGTTCAAGACAGCTTTAGAGCTTTTTGAATATTTTCAATATAGGATATACCCGAAAGACTGCTTGCACTCTCAATATTGTTAGACAGCAATTTCAATCTGTTTATTTAAATGCTCAAAAGGACTTGCTTCTTAGTAAGCGTGCCAACTGTAGAATTAGAGACCAAAGGCTGGTTTCCTTTTTTGCCATATGTACAGTATCATCATCATCATCATCTGGAATCTATAATGGATGGACAAATCTATAATGATTGTCAGTTGAATCCTGACAAACTAGGAACTTTGTCAGTGGATTGGCTGCTTGTACTTCATTTGGACCTTTGTCCTATTCTGGATGGGACTGCACTTGCTCAATTCATTTCACTGCTGGGGGAAAACCTTTCTATTTCCCCAGGATTTTTAGCATGCTTGTTGTATAGGATTTAGGCTTTTGTGCTTCTGTTTTTATCGTTGCTTGTGATCTGCTTATTACGGTTAACTTTAAAATTTTGTAAGATGCCCTAAGTGGTTTTACCCAATGAAAGAAAGCCATATTTGACCCCTATTTCAGGAATTCTGAAACAGAACAAGTCCTCTGGCTCAGACTTACTTCTGAGCATACTGATGAGGCTGTAAATGCTACTAGCTTCAATGGGACTTAGTCTCAAATAAATGTGAACATGAGAATGTAATCGCAACGATATCAGAAACACTTCATAAGCTGGAGATGTTCAAACTAAAGATTTACACACACACACACACACAGAGAGAGGGGGGGGGCAATATTCTCTTATATGGGTTGATTAAAAATAAAAAGAATGGGAAAATTCAGTGCTGGCCTGTGCTAGCTCTAGCAGACAGGCACTTGTATACAATAGTCATGATCTGACCCAATGCATTTGTTTTCCAACCTCTTTTTCATATTCTAATCCGTTTCTTTCCTCTGGCTTTTAGCCAGAGGTTTCCAATAAGCAATCTTGGCATGACACCATGATAGAATTGTACATGCCAGTTTCTGCTCTCAGAGATCCAACTATGCAGACAATCTTTGGTTTCACTCAGAATAGAATTTCCCTGTTGCTGGAAAGTATTTACAGACCATCTTACAGTTACAAATGTTGCCACAGCTGGATATAATTGCAGCAACCCAACCAAGCCACTTCAGCTCACAGATATACAACTCTTATTAAGTCATCTATCACTTTGACAAAAATAGAATTCAAGTGACAGGAAACGCTCATTTTCCCAAAAGAAACAACCTTATTGTGATGAAATTAATAACTCACAATAATGTATTTGCAAATAAAGAACACAATACTTTTTTGGGGGGGAGGGGGGGAAGATACCCATGACTGGAAGGACATAAAACCAAGTTCAGCACTGTAATTACACAACTTGCTTGGTTGCCAGTGATAAGTAAAAATGCCTGCAGACAAAGATAATGTCCAAGTGCTCCTGTGTGAGAATTGAGTGCAAATGCATCGGCCCTAGCCATTCATAGAAAACACCACCAACCCAAGTGGCTGGTGTAATATAAGAGCATTCTCACTTCAAGCTTTTGGGCCAGTAAAGAGAGAGAATGTGCTCACCGGCCAGTTTTAGTCACAGTTGCTAGCTTCTCTTGCTGAAGACTAGCAAGATCCACTGCCACAATTTACTGTATTTTTCTAGAGTAGAATGGGACCCGATCAAGCTACAAGAAACCACACCTCTGTGTGGTACCCCAACCAGCAATCCAGAGAACATTCTGGGCAATCACCTGTGCATCTACATTTTGCAAGGTACATCAGCCTAGGAGGTGATGCAGCCCAGGTGCACGGCGGAGTCCAGAAGGTAAGGATTGGGCTGCCCATTTCCTAAAGCATACTGAACATAAGTGCCACCATGTCTTAATATGGTCTTTACTGCTCCCCTTGGTTTTGCCTTGTTCAGCTAAATGGCTGACGTGAACAAGAAAACAAGCCTGCTAGCTAATGAAGCTGCACTTCTCAGATGCTGACTGCCCAAGGCTTTGTGGCACTTCTTAATCCACCCCTCTTGCAAGGAGATGCTGAAGACCATGTCTGTTGCCCTCACCAGGACATCCCCCATGATGGGAACACCTCCTCAGACAATGCTACAATGCAGGATGGGGCAGGGGAAGGAGAAACACGAAGGTGAACAGAGTGCAGGAGGGTGGTTGCCTTGCAAAGAACTTATTTGAAAAAACTAAACTTGTTAAAACAGGAATGAGCTATAGATTAGGAACACATATCAGTTTCATCAAATTAAGTAACAAATTAAGTAACATTCTTGTTCACTATAGATAGCAAATCTTATTTGGATAAATCAATACACATCACAATAATTTATTAGTGTCTTCCTCATTTAAGCAGCTGCATTAATATTCTGCTCTGGCAGCATTTCAAACTAATTTATTCATTTGTTTCAGATGATCATTAACAGAATCCAAGCAGTTTGAAAGTACTTACACTAGGTCTCCCCAATGAAGGAAATCCAGAGGGGCTGCATTCTTCACTTGCAGGATCTGAATATTTAATCTGATCTATTCTCATGTAGGAATCGTACAAACCATCTCCAAATCTGGCTGGAAATAACAAGATGATCAGTCAAAACAAACACCAATTCATATAAACATGACTTTCAGTGTATTTTTCAGAAAGGCATTTGATTTGGACAAGATTAAAAAAAAACACAGCAAGAGTTGCTTATTTATTCAACGCTAGACATTTCCTTAGCTTTAGGATTTGTTTTGGAATGAGCTCTCAAACTGGGCTCACCCATTATGTACTGAAGTGTTCCAAGTATCCTAAAAATTATTGAACTCAACAGTATAAGGAGGGGAGAAAGAGAGATAATCCTGTAATATCTGTATTTAAGAGTGGCAAAATAAGTGGGCCACTAAGGACTAGATGAAATCCTTAGAATAAATTACAAATATGGCACACAGTCTTGTTCTACTGGTACTTATTTAAATAATTTATGCCCCACCCTTCCATCCCCACAGAGACCACCAGGGCACTGATTGTTGATGTGATTGTTTCAACAATAATTTTAAAGCATACATCAAATAAAAATCCACACAATCAAAGGCAAACCAAAAGAGTTAAAAAGAAAGAGAGGCATAATTAACAAGAAATCAACCAGAACTCGTATGTCTTTACAGCCTACTTAAAAGCATCCAAAGACTTGAGGCCTTGAGCCTGAGAAATACAGACCATCACATGATCACTTAATACAGGAATTCTCAAAACATCAACAATCTAGAAATACCATTTTATAACACAAAGTGAGAACACCATTTTCAAGATTTCTTTAGCCATGACTACTTGGGTGTAAGTCCACTTAACTCTGTGAGGCCTACCTACAAATAGACACACGTCTAGAATGGGACTTCGGGAATTTTACAGTGCAGCCCTATGTACGACACAGAAATAAGGCCCATTGAATTTAATGGGACTTACTTCCAGGTAAGTGAGTATAAGAATTCAACCTCAGCATTCTAATTTAGTTCTTTTGGTTTTAAGTTGAACTCAAGTTATACTCAATCAGCAAACTCATTATCCCTGGCCTATTCAAATGATGCTGTTCTCAGCAGAAGCCTCCTTTTGCAAGTAATGGTCACACACCAGATTCAAGCAGCAACTTGCATGCATAGTTGCACCACACCACCATTCTATTTCTGTTTATAACTGCATTCTATAAATCACACTGAAAATATACAACATGAAGGAAACTGTTTCTCCCAGTGTCTCTTCCCCCTTCAAGGATGAGACAAACTGGCTTCTTTTTAAACTTGGATTGCAAAAATAAACAGTTACACACAGAAGTTACTGCTGATGAGAAAGAATGGACTGCTCCTTATCCTACATTAATTGAAAACATAGAAGAAGTGAACTGAGTTGCCAAAGGGAAAATATGTTAAAAATGTTTCTCCCTTATGTAGAATTTGGCAGCAACTTGGGAGGAATCTGGTCTTTTTCAAATCTCTTAAAGTCATAAAATACTTTGGATAAGCACATATACAAAGTGAGTATTAAGAGATGGTCTCTTAATACTCACTTTGTATATGTGCTTATCCAAAGTCAGCCCATACTGCATTTACTCCTCCCCTGCCATTAGACTCGCCAAGATGAAACAAAGCAACTACTACAAAACCCAAGGAAAAGACAATGGAAATCAATGGAAATGGCGTTTCCTATTGTCAGGCACCGGACAGCCCCATCAGTCCTGCTGGTTTGGCCGTTACAGTGGGACGCAGGCTGCTTTGTCCTGAGGTTTTTTAAATCTCTCATGTGATGGGAGTTTCCATTGGTCTCCTGGGGAAACCGTCCTGGATCTCGCTTCAGGAAACATTTCCTGAGGCTCCGTCTGCATTTTTATCGTGTGATTCCATTCTTTCCAGTTAAACACGCACAGGCAGAGAGAGAGAAATTCTCAGCAAAGCTGCAACCGTATGCACGTTTACTTGAGAGTAGGCCCCTCTGAACTCAACGGGCTTGTTTCTGAACCAACACAAACAGAACTGGCTGCAGCACATCAACGAATTATGCCTCCCCCGCCCGCCCTGCGATCGCCCCAATTACAAATACACGCGCTGGTCGCTTAAGATCTCACATCACAACCTCGTTTTCGCCCCTTCCTGTCCCACCAGCCGAGCTTCTTCTTGCAAAGGCAGGAGGCCAATGCCTTTCCCACCCACCCCCGATCCTGGGGCCTTCCGCCTCATTATTCGGCAGAGCGCATCCAGATCGCACGGAGCAGTTCCTCTTTGACTCCTACCGTCGCAATCGGGGCAACACAAAACGGTGAACGGCGAGCAGCAACGTGGATCTCGCCCCACCCTTCAGGACAAAGCAGGGCGAGGAACAGCGTGGGGAGACTCGTGCGCTCTGAAGCGGGCGGCTGTTGTTGCCTCAAGACGCGCCACGCACACGCTCCGGAGCTGCGGCGGGCGATCCGCTTCCCTGGTGCAGGACGTGGATGCGAGAGATGCAAGGCAGACTCCTCGCGCAAGCACGGGGCTCTGCGCGAACAAACCAACAACGGACCGCAGGAACTCAAAACTGGCTACTCCGTGTGCGCCCCCCCCGCCTTTTACTGAGCCCAAACACCCTCTCGCTCCTGGTCTGCAGCCCCGGGGAAGTGGTCGGGTCCATTCCCAAAAGGGGGGAGGAAATGAGGTCCCAGCCGCAACCAGAAGGGCCCCCCGTAGGCTCCCTCTCCCACTACCCTGTGAGGTGCTCAGGCCGCGCCGCGGCGGTTACCTGCTGTAAGGGGCCCCTCCGGCTTCCTGCTCAACAGCATCATGGTGGGGGTGGCGGCGGGGAAGCCCGCGGGCCGTACGCCCCATCACCCTGCCCAGGCCTGCACAATACTTCGATCCGCGGCTTCTGGCTGACGGGTTCGCCGCCTTCGCTTCTGAGGCTGTTACAGCGCGGGCGGGGCCGCGACTGTGCTCAGGGAACGGTTGCTAAGGGAACGCCTGCTTGGCCGCTTCTGCGCTTGCGCGGTGAGAGAAAGGACGAGGGAGGGGGCTGCGGGGAAGGGAGGGTGAAAGAGGTCGAGGGAGTGAGAGGGTAGCCAGGGGATAGCTCGAAAGTTGCAATAGAAGTCTTATCTCAGAACGGGCCTTTTAGAGCTCTGGCTCACTTGGAGGCACAACAAAGCGTCCCTGAGCATGGGCAGAGCGCATTCACCCAGGGCTGTATTATTCATTATATTAGGCGGAAGCCTAGGGGCCCCGCAAGGACTAGGGCTCATCACGTTGGCATCCCTAATGCATGGGTCTCCAGATTTGGCCCCTGGGGACTCCAAACCTGCTGCCAGCCTTCCAGCTGCAAGAGACTACACCAAATCCGACCTTGTAAAGGCGGGGCTTGCAGAACTCTCTAAGAACCACGTGGGACAAACCCCACCTCCAGGAATTGAGCTGGGCTGCGAGGCTGTACAAGGAGTTTATAGTAACTATAACCTTCTTGAGGCTGTATCACTGGGGTGTTTCCATGCAAGCCTGGGTCTATTTGTGAGTCCCGTCCCCCCTGCCTTTTGGGAACAACATAGACGTGCCTGGCTTTTCCGGGTTTTGCCCCTCAGATTCCTGTCTGTTATTTCTGCTGTTTTATAGGAGTGCGGTCGAGTAGGGGGCTTCCATGCAAGTCTGGGTCCATTTGAGAGGAGAAGCCTGCCTGTGGCTGGATTGCCTAAGGTTGGGGTTGGCTGCAAAGATGGGCTTGTGTGTGTATGTTTTGTAATAAGGCAATAGATAAATTCTGGTGTTTTAAATTTTAACTGTTTTAATATTGTTTTTAAATTACTGCTTTTTAATGTTGTAAATTTTATAATATTACTGTTTTTTTGTTGTTGTAAGCCGCCTTGCGTGCCTATGGGTAGAAAGGCGGCGTATACATTAAATAAATAAATAATAATAAATGAAAATGATGCACAGACTGAGCTGCAGAGACCTTATTTGTCATGGGCGGGGAGACCCCTGCCTACTGGTCCACTCAAGCAGGGGCTTCCATTCTGTGTGGCAGAAGCTCCCCTGAAGAATTTTGGAGGGGGCCCAAAATACCTGAAAGCCTAGGGGCGTGGCCATGGGTTAATACAGCCCTGTAGTCACCCCAGGAACCCGACAGTGCAGCCCTGTGCATCTTTGGTCCCAATCCTATCTTTCTTTGGTCCTCCAATTCTATCCTAGCTAGTGCAAAGACAGACAGCATAGAGGCCCTCCTGCCCACAAATGCAGCATGCACACCTACGCAATGTGGAGAAAATGCCTCGCCTATAGAGCTTGGATGTCCCAGAAGGAAAGAGACCCAAACAGGGAAGAAATCAGGATGTGATGTGGGAGGGACAAGGAGATTCATGTACAATGTACATGATATCCTAACCCCCTTTAGACAACGGACATGCATGCCCCTGATGCCAGAAAAATGCTATGCCAATGACAGAATTGGTGTAGGTAGGAGTGACCTACACTCCTACCTACACCAAGAAACAATGGAGGGGAAAACACCACAAAATTGCCTCTCCCGTGACACCTTCCCCACTTCCTTAAGATGGAGCATAGGATACAGGCTGCATTGGGTAGCCAATCAAACCACACCAATCCCAGTACTCGCTCTTACCGGGAGACAGCAGCTCATATGCAGCTGAACTTCTCTGGTTTCTTAAAGTGATGGGGTTTTTATGGTGAAAGGGCCCTAATGCACAGAGGGAGTGCTTTGCAAGAACAACCTCTTCTCCATCATAACATGTATGGCAAGACATTTTGTTAGTTCCTGTCTTCTCAAAATTCTTATTGCAGGAGGACTCCAGATACAAGCAGCACACTGACGCCTCTGTCTCACCATCCCAAGAGGGGAAGGACAATTAATGCACTCCACAGAGGTAAGCCAATGGAAGGGCAGAATCCCATTCTGCAGTGTATTGATGCATTGATACTGTTCAATAAAGTCTTCGACTTGTTTGTGGTGTTACTTGGTTTGCGGATAGCGATCCCTTCTTCCCACCTTGAGGCCAAATCCTATCCAATATTCAAGCCCTGATGTAGCTGTCCCAGTGGGATGTGTGCTGCATTTGGTGGTGGTGGGGAAGTCATGGAGGCCACCTCTAGGTGAGGGAACATTTGTTCGCTTACCCAAGGGCTGCATTGCTGTTGCATCAGCACCAGAAAGTTGGATTGAGCCTTTAGTCATTTTTGACCCCAGCTTGCCGTTGGTGGGACTCTGTGGGGTGGGAGTGGGTGTTCTCTGTTTCCAGAGTCCACAGCAGCCTCACTCCATAACCATGGGACTGTAAGCATGGGAATGCTTGCCTCAGTTATCATGAGCCCCTGTTCTCTGCTGCCATGGTATATAGTGGGCCATGGCTGGAAGCTTGCTGGCATTTACCAGTGATAATGCATGGGAGCTGTGGGTGTGGCCAAATGGGCAGGCTGCTGCAGGAGGTGCCCTGTGTCACATGCCAGCCCAGTGATTGGCCCACACAGTGCTCCCTTCGTGTGCTACATCTTCCCAGCCTGATGAGCCTGTTTGCAATGATGCAAGGGCTTTAATGTAGCATCTTTATTGGCATACACAGATCAATGTCTTACAAATACATATAAAACATATAAAATGTGCAAGCATTTTTAAAGTATGCCACAGAGAAGTAAGAAAAAATAAGCAATAAAAATAGCAATTAAAGAAAAGCAACTCTTTTTAAAGGGAGAGGCATAAGCAAGGGTGTGAAGAAAAACGGGAAAGATGAAGCTTCCCAGCATGCCAGAATCTTTTCAATTGTTGGACAACTTTCAACTTTTGTTAGTTTCACTAATTTGTGCTCATTTCTTCAGGCAGTTGAGCCTTTCTTTGAGCCTTATTGCTATTCCAGTAGTTCCCAAATTGTGGGACACAATCTACTGATTGATTTTTGGTAGGTCATGAAAAAGCATAGGTGACAATGAGGGCACAGTCCTAACCTGAAGTTTGGCCAGCACAGTTAGGCCAGCAAAAGAGACACCGTAAAGTATGTTTGGACCATTCTTGGAGTCAGAGGCCAACACACAGACATGCACCATCCTCCCTGACTCTGAGAGTGGTCCAAATGCGCTTTATGGTGGCCCTTGTGGTGGGCAAACGTTGCTGGCCTAACTCCAGATTAAGATTGCACCCAGAATGTGCTATATAGTGTCGTCCTCATAAAGACACTGACTTTTGCATTCTAGGACTAAAGCACTATTGCCTGTTGTCAGTGTCCAGACAATTGTTGAAACGGTACAAGAACCAGCTCAACCTATTACAATATTGGCAATTACAGTGTACTATTTCTGGGATTCTCAGATGTTTTTGCACACATTTAATGGTTCTGTAAATTGAGTGATATCATTTAATCCAATAGTATTTGGGTGGAAGCCACACAGATTCCATCTGCTTTGTAAACAAGAGCTGCTAGTGAGATGTGATTTCAGCTCACAATGAGATTAATATGTAACAATCACACTGAACAAATAAAGCTACATTACACATTTTTTTTGCTTCTATATTTTGCTTTTGCCATATTGGTAGGTTACCCCTTATCCAGACATCTAAAATCCAGACTTTTCCAAAATCCAGGCATTTTTGGCCAAGACTTAAAAAAAAAAAAGAACTTTATGTAGTGTGAACACTAGAAGGTCATATGCTCATTTCCAAATACAGCACAGGAACAGGCTGTTAGTTCTGTTCTCTGCTCTGTGGTGTGTACCTGTACAGATATTGTTGAAAAATGTCAAAGATGACTTATGGGTAAGGGTGAAAATAGCATTTCTCATTATATTTATGCAATAATTCCAAAATCTAGACACCTTGTCCCAAGCAGTCTGGATAAGGAATAAACATGTATATGAAAAAAATAAATGATGATTTGTACAAATAGAGATTATAGTGCAATCCTATGCATGTCTAGAGATGTGGTGGCGCGGCGGAGCTGAGCTTGTTGACCGGAAGGTTGGCAGTTCGAGACCACATGACAGAGGGAGCTCCCATTGCTTGTCCCAGCTCCTGCCAACCTACCAGTTCAAAAGCATGTAAAAATGCAAGTAGATAAATAGGTACCACTTCAGTGGGACGGTAACGGCGTTCCATGCGCTACAGTGTATAGTCATGCCAGCCACATGACCACAGAAGCTTGTCCTCGGACAAATGTTGGCTCTTCGGCTAAGAAACGGAGATGAGCACCACCCCTACAGTTGGTCATGACTAGACCATTCGGTCGTGGGGAAACCTTTACCTTTATGCATGTCTACACAAAAGTTTCATTTATTTCAATGGGAATTAGTCCCAGGAGTTGTCACATTGGCCCTGTACTTTGGGGGGGTCCCGCACCAGTGCCGTGAGCATATTGCCTGCTGCTGCAGCCAGGATCTCTATGAACTGTAAGTCAGTGAGGCGAACAGAGCAGCTTTACCTTGGGCCATCCCACCTGACCCTGCCCTCCAAAATGGGCCTCCTGGAAGCAGTTGGTGGTCACCATGTCACCATCAACTATTTCCAGGTGCCACGCACAGCATCACAAACACTTTTCTGGATGAGTGGGGGGCTCTGTAGGAATGCCCCACATTGGGCCCTACCACTCCTAGAACCAGCTCTGAAACATGTGCCTGGGAGTGAACACAAGATTAGAGAACCCTCAGTCACTGCTGGAGCTAGCTGAATTTTTAAAGAGACAGTATGTATTTTTTTAATGCAAGGGATTTTCAAGGTAATTCTAAGTATTGTATATGCCATTTTCACTTTAAACACTGACTCTGGAACGTGTGTAAAATGCAGGCTTACTGCGTAGTAATATGTCACATCTTTCATTTCTGAGTAGAGCTGATTTAAACAAGAACATGCTGTATCTATTCTTTTTTTTAAAAGGCACCAGATTGTAACAAGTAGTCATAGTATGAGAATAATTCTCTGATTTCCTTCAAATAGTTTATGTCTTGAATGTATTATATATTTTTTCTTGATGCGGCTAGGCTTTGTCTCTAATTTTTTGGCAACTGATCAGTAGCTAGACAGATTTGGAAATAGTTTTAAATGCACAGTTAAATGTGAATTATTATCCTCTTGGAATAAGATACAAATATGTAAATGGCCATTTCAGAGATTCATGCACTTCCAACTATATGAGGGTTTTCTGCATAGATCAAAAGACAGGTAAACTTAACACCACACAATCCGATGCATGTCTTCTTCGAAATAAGCCCTATTGAGTTTGATGGGACTTACTTCTGAGTAGACATACATAGGAGTGCACTATTTGGCTGCAATCTCATATAAATTTACATAGGACTAAGTTCCACTGAGTTCAATGGGGCTTACTTTCAGGTAAGTGTATATAGGATTGCAGCCTTAGACTGTTGATTTTATCTGTTGTATCTACTGATGCAAATAGAATTGGACAACTTTTGAGCTCCTGAAAGTGTTACTATCCTGAAAGGGCAGAACACTGAGCACAACACCCAGCCATTTTTCTCCTAATATTTCCCTCCCTGTTTATTTCAAATGGGTTTTAGCTTTTTAAACTTATGAAAACAATCTCAGTACTGATACAGTTGCAAGGCTGCTTGGCATGTTGGTTCCAGTGACAGATAAACAGGGTCCAGCATGGTTCAGACCATGTTTGTAGCTGAATGAATTCTTATGTATCTCTTCAGCAATTTGTGTTTTACAGTCTAATCCTATGCATTACTTAGATGTAAGGCCCATTCAATGGGACTTACTCCCAGGTAAGCATTATAGGATTGTAGCCTAATAGCACAATCCTATGCATGTCAGAACTAAGTTCCATTGTGGTCAATGAGACTTACTCCCAGGAAAGTGTGTAAAAGGTTGCAGGCTTAGCTTCTTTGTATTCAACTCTGTGAAAAGAGTGCTCATTCTCTATAGTTCTTAAAGGCAGAGCAGTTCCTGGCTTGCAGTGCGCCCAGCAGTGAGGCTACCTCACTGTGCCCCCAATGCAGCTGCCCTGCCCCTGTGTCACCTAGCCACACCTTCCTCAGCCCAGAGCACAAGGGAGGGCAGCGGGGCCAAAAAGCACATGGGTTTTTCCACGTGAAGCTTGTCCTCGGACAAAAGCTCTGGCTCTACAGGCTTTGAAACAGAGATGAGCACCGCCCCCTACAGTCGGTCACAACTAGACCATTCTAGGCATGGGGAAACCTTTACCTTGCTGCGTCTCACTGCAGCCGGCATCTGTCCTGCTTGCCACCACCTCCCGGTGGCACCCTCCCTCCGCCTCTGCTTAAAGGTCACTTCTACATTACAATCCTAACAGTTTAAACTTCTTTCACTGTCACTCCCCCACCAAGCAGCCCTTGGAATTGTAGTTTTGTGAGAGTGCTGAGTACAGGCGTGCCCCAGTATCCACTGATTTGGTATCCACAGTTTCAATTATCCATGGATACTGGAACATTATTAAAAAGATAAGGGAACATTAAACAAATCTTTTTTTTACCTTGTTGCAGCAAAACCACTGATGTTCCCCTATCTTTAAAAAGGTGTCCCCAATATTCATGGTTTCAGGTATCCACAGTGAAGTTCGGAACTGTGCTGACCCAGTGGATACCGAGGCATGCCTGGTAGATCTCCCTAGTCCCTGTTACAGTTCCTAAGATTTCCTGGAATAATGACAGTTAAAATTGGCCTACATTTTTAGTATTGGCATGCATTAAGAAGGAGGCTGGCTTCTTTAAGATAGAAACTCCTCCCTGATCACTCTTATCTATTTTTGTGCATGTCCTACTTGATTCAGGAGACAGAACTGCTCCTGCCCTGCGTTCATCCAGCAGGCAGTGGCAGGTTCCAGCTCTTTCTAGTATCATTTTTTTTTACGGAGGCTGCAATCCTATACTTACTTGGGAGTAAGCCCCATTGACTCTAGTGGGACTTACTTCTGGGTAGACATGCCTAGACTTGAACTCTGACTGATTCATCCATATCCTAAACAAAAGTACAATTATGCAGCTTGAGTTATATTGAAATCAGTTTAGTTGTGTGTAATAATAACGTGTTTGGGATTGGAGTGTTCAGATCGTTATCCAAAGGAACTTGGATAGTTATTTAAAAGCCTACAAAATCACTATGTGAATATATCCCATAAAATAGAAAATATGGGACATTCAAAATCTTGTAACTAAATATTAATCAAAAGAGAGAAATGTTTTACTTTGGAAAACATTATTGTACATTACCTCTGATGCATTTCCCTGTATTGTACTTTGAACTGTCCATTGTAAAATAGGTTTCTGTCACACCTATACATACACACAATTATGTGTATATAAATACATGTATTCTGAATGTTATCTGGAAGGTATAATTAACTCAAGATATGGTTCTTTCAGTTAAACCAAACACTAGTTGGCTATATTTGTCCCATAATCTGTTAGAGAGTGATCTAAAAGTACCTCCTACTATTTAAGCTAAGGAAGTCTGGTCAAACATTGCTTATGTGGCAGATTGCAGTTAGGAGCTGTATTTTAAGCAGCACTGAGGTCTCTAAAGGAGGAACAGGTTATAAATGTAGTAAGTCTGGTCTTGGTAATCTTGGCAAACTGTATCTATAAACAGTCACCCGTCTACACTGGAAATGACTTACCTTATATTTTCTTTTTTGCAGAACAGAGTTTTTTTTTCTTGGCAAGGCACAAAAAATAAAAGGAAGCGCATGCTGTGTTGGTAAGGCAGAAGTAAGAGGGCGACAGATCAGGCAGAGTGATATGCAGTAGCAAATAAAAGTATCTGTTTTAAAAGTATGTTTTTATCTGTTTTAAATAAAAGTACCTAGAGGCTCCTTTCCTGTCCCCATAGTATCTACAAGCACTTATTGTGCTTGGTCTTCAAGCCATCAGTAAGTAGTGGATATACATTTTAAAACTTAACACAGTTTTGATGGATACAAACATCCTCCCTGCATAATCCTTGCAAAGCCAGGTGCACATATCCAGGTCTCATGCTGTTTTGTGGACACATGTATGGAACATGAACAGCCTTGAACAAGCACTTTGGAAGATGCAACTACCAGACACAAACACTTTCTTGTTTCTCTCATTGACTAGGTTGCTAAGCAGCAGAAAAAGAGAAGAGTGAATAACAAACCCGTTTTATATTACCAGAATTCTTTTTCTTCTGTGATAAAACAGTGATGGCCTATTTTCATATTCTCAGAGAGTACTCTGTTTTCCAGACAGTGCTCTTGGGGTAGAAGTTCATTTTCTTACACTCCCTTCATGAATATTCAGGCTCTGTAATCTCTAAAACAGCCATCAACCAAAGCAGTGCATACATTGGTAAGGTGGAACACTGAATGATGGATTACTTGACCTTACTTTTGAAAAAAAATAGAACCTTATGAGCAACTTGTGGACAATATTTTTATCACTCCTGTGGGGCTACAAGAAGCAATGTAAAAACACCTTTGCCGATGATAAAATAATCATTTGCAACTCTGCCATCACTGAAAGAAGGCAAGAAGTCTTTCCTTGAAATTATGTTAAGGAGATCTTATGTAACATTACAGCCTCTGGCAAAGCAAGATTGTACCTGTCTTGAACTGTGAGCCTAGAACACCGGTGAGATCTTTCAGTGATTTATAGGGTTCACAATAAAGTGGTATGACTAGAGGAAAGGTGGTTAGCCTGCACCTGCTGCCCTCAGTTCTTTTCCTTTTCTGGTATGCTTGCCTACTTCACCAGAGCCTTAGGAGGATCTTCCCAGGCAAATTGGGCTGTTTTTACAGGCAGCCTCCCATCCTCTGCATACTTTCTGCCACCACTCAAAGTCTCATGAAACATTTGAGCCTTGTAATGATGTGGGACCACATCTCCTTCCATTACCATGACAATTGACCTTTCATAGCCTCATTGTGCATTGTCTCTCCAAGGTGATGCATCCCTGAACAGCAGAATCACTTGCCTTGAGATGCTGCAAATCCCTGATGTAATTCATTATGTCGGCTGGTGCCATCTTAGCCTTTGCCACTACACAATCAGTTTGTAGCTCTGTCACTCCTTCGAAAAGAGGCAGATTGAATGTTAAGCTGATGGGGCTATTTGCAACCTGGCTTGCCCATATTCTCTTTCAGACTGGTGTGCTGGGCTGCCAAAACCTTAGGATTGTCCTGCAGGTCTTCAAAATTTAAAGGCTAATCCTAAGAGTGTTTATATGCCATGAACAATCCATGAAAACTTATCACAGAACATGCAAGACAGATACTAGAGTGTTCAGTTGCATCTTGTTAATTATTGGGGCATTTTATTCAATAATAAGAGTGTTTCTCTATTCATAGTCTATACACTGAAACTTATTCTTCATTGGAGACAAAGTGCCATTCCCACAGCAAATTAATTTTAATTTTTTGGTTTAAAAAATATGGAACATAACAGCAGAACCCTCTAACAAAATGCTATTATTGGGTCAGGCATACCGTACATCATTTATACCTCGAACTATTTTCAGCTGTCTTGCATAGTTATATATCAATGATGTAGCTAAGGCATCTGGCTCCTGGAGGCACATCTTTTTTTTAACACCCTCCAAATCCTCTCCTAGAGGCCTCTAACAGGTTCTAATGGCTTTTGATGAAAACTGGAAGTGCCATTCAGTGGCCACCAGAAGGCCCTCTGAGGAAACATCTCAGGCATGGTACCCAGGGCCCGGTACCCCCCCAGCCCCTCTAGCTATGCTAGTATTATATGTTTTAAAGCAGGAACCAGTTAGTTCTGCAATCCCATGGACAGATACCTACGACTAAGATCCACTGAATATAATGGGATTTACTTCTGAGTAAACATGTATTGCACTGTGGAAAAGTTCCCCAAAAATGACAAGCCTTGAGATAAAACCAATACTAATTAGTGATGTTATAGAAAAGCTTTGATGCTTTAGAGTGCAATCCTAACCTGGAGTCAAGCTGCACTAGTCCCTTGTGCTGACCCAGGAGTGTTGCAAACGTGCTCTAAAGCACATTTGCACCACTCTCTGAGTCAGGGAGGATAGTGCTTGCCTAACTACCCTAGTCTAACTAACAGGTTAGGCTTGTACCCTTAAATATGAGGTTCAAGCCTATCTTACTGGGGTCAATTTCCTGCTCCTTCCAAATGTAACATAATCTGATTCTTCTGTCAGAGATTGCATGAGTGGGATCAGGTTGTGCCTAGATGCCCTTGCATTAGGGAGGCATCATCAGTTGCCAATGGAGACATATTTGGAATGAAGGTAGAGCAGCTGCAACATTACAGCAGGGTGGTTACAATGCAGCACAAGACAAAATAATGTGTGGCTTCCAAGTGGTAAAGACAAGATGAATCATGTTTTGAATGCCTGCTTGCTTCAGGGAAATGCTATGCTCCAGTTATATGAATTCTTTAAAAAAAAATAGTATAGTGTTTTTATTCAGCAAATATCTAGGCTGCTTTCTACTCCAATAAAGGAGTCCTTAAGGCAGCTTACAATTTCAAAGTTTAAGAAATAAAACATCCTACCATAATAAATGAATAAAATAAAACAGGCGGCTTACAAATACAATAAAAAAATAAAAAATGATTGTGATTGTATTAGTTATGGGAACAACTGTCCAAGGCTGCCACATGATCCTGGGTGCACTGTGAGAGCAGCAGAGGAGAACATTTAGGATCTCCATGCAGGCTGTAGTTTGCACAGTGCAAATTTATCCCTGCCGCGGATGATTATGTGGGTCCAGCAAGGAAAGCCCAATCTACAAGAACTTTGTTGGATCAGAGTCCAGACCAAAGATCCATCATCCTGTTTCCTACAGTGGCCATCCAGAGCGGTGCTACCAGGAAATTCATTAGCATGACATGAAGACAATAGCCCTTGTCTGCTGTTATCCCCCAGCAACTGGTATTCAGTGACATACAACCTCTGAACACATCAGAAACTTTTTAAGGTATTGTGACTGTGATTGTCACAATTGTTAGCCCTGTCCTCCATGAATCTAATTCCTTCTTAAAGCCATCGAAGCAAGTAGCTATAATAATGTCCTGTGGCCAGCACAGATGCCTGGGGGGAAGCTCTGAACTGCCCCCAATGGCATCTTGAATCAGCTTCTAATGGCACATTGGTAGGGGTGGTTTTTTGTTTTGTTAAACATCTCATACACAAAATACCGCCTTTGGGGTAAAAATATTTGAATAAAAACACAAAACACCGCACTTGTGTTTACGATTTTTCCAGAAATTAAAATACTGTAGATAACTTTTTTCAAATAGAAGTAATACTGTGGCTGCATCTGCCGACACTATATTATCTCTATCATCTACCTAGTACATTTTTAAAGCATTTAAAATTAATAAAAATGAGAACTTAGAATGAGAATATTGAATAAACACGCAACATTGCAATCTGCTATTTTAATCAAAATTTTGGGAAAAAAATATTGGGAGAATGTACACACTATATTACAAAATATGCTGAGATGTGTTATCCCTAGGGGTCGGGGGCCCCTAGCGCCCCTGGGGGTGGGGGTACGTGGGGGTCCCCGTGGGAAGATGGCCGAAAACGGCGTCAAATCCATAGTTTCCGGGGTCACCAAGACGACCTGCGACGCTCCCAACGCCGTTGGAGTCTGGGTTCGGCCCCCCCTCAACGTGGGGGGCAAGAAGGGGTGCGAACACAACGTCCGCCATGCCCTGCTGGAACGCCTGGACCGACTGGCGCCAAACTCGGCATGCGGAAGCCTAGCGGCCTGGCCACAAACACTGCGGGAGTTGGGCCCCCCTATCGCCCCCACGGGTGGGGGTAAGTGGTGGTCCCCGCGTGAAGACGGCCAAAAACGGCTGAAATCGGCATCGAGTCCATAGTTTCCGGGGTCACCAAGACGACCGGCGACGCTCCCGACGCCGTTGGAGTCTGGGTTCGGCCCCCCCTCAACGTGGGGGGCAAGAAGGGGTGCGAAACACAACGTCCGCCATGCCCTGCTGGAACGCCTGGACTGATTGGCGCCAAACTCGGCGTGCGGAAGCCTAGCGGCCTGGCCACAAACACTGTGGGGGTTGGGGCCCCCTAGCACCCCCAGGGGAAGACGGTCAAAAATGGCCGAAATCAGCGTCAAATCCACAGTTTCCGGGGTTGCCGAGATGAGTGGCGACACTCCCGACGCTGGTGGAGTCCGGGTTTGGGCCCCCCTCGGCACGGGGGGCCAGAACGGGTGTGAAACAAAATATCCACCATGCCGTGCTGGAAAGCCAGGACCGCTCGACACGAAACTTGGCACGCATACAATTTGCGGCCTGGCGACAAACACTGCGGAGGGCAGACCCCCCTAGCACCCCTGGGGGTGGGGGTACACAGGGGTCCCCATGTGAAAATGGTCAAAAATGGTTGAAATCAGCGTTGAATCCACAGTTTCCGGGTCGCCGGGTCGAGCGGCGATGCTCCCGAAACAGTTGGAGTCTGGGTTTGGGGCCCCCTCAGCGTGAGGGGTGAGAAGGGGTACAAAACAAAAGGTCCGCCATGCCGTGCTGGAACGCCTGGAGTGATGCGCACCAAACCTGGTACGCGTGTGCCTTGCGGCCTGGTGACAAACATTGTGGGGGTCAGGCCCCCCTGGTGCTCCTGGGGGTGGGGGTACAGGGGTCCCCATGTGAGAACGGTAGAAAACAGACGAAATTGGCGTCGGATCCGTAGTTTCCTGGGTCGCTGAGGTGAGTGGGGACGCTCCCGACGCTGTGGGAGTTCGGGCTCGGCCCCCCTCAACATGCAGGGTGGGAAGGGGTGCGAAACAAGATGCCCGCCATGCCATGCTGGAACGCCTGGAGCAATTGGCGCCAGACTCAGCAAGCACGTGCCTTGAGGCCTGGCGACAAACACTGCAGGGGTCAGGCCCCCCCCCAGTGCCCCTGGGGGTGGGGTGCACAGGGGGCCCTATGTGAAAATGGTCAATAACGGCCAAAATCGGCGTCAGAACCGTAGTTTCCTGGGTCACCAAGGTGAGTGGCGACGCTCCTGACGCGGTTGGAGTCTGGGTTCGGCCCCCGTCAGCATGGGGGGGGGGAGAAGGGGTGCAAAACTCATAAACTCTGGAAGATCATTTTGTTACCCGGGCAACAAAAAGCTAGTGAGATATAATAATCAGATGTGTAAATTAGAATATGAAACTGCTGAGAATTGACAGATACCTAATGTTTTATCCTTTGTACCCCCAATCCTATGTACCCTTTTTCCCTAACCCATAATTGAAATAATAAAAATTTACTTTCAATTAAAAAAAAATTGGAAAAAATATCACCAAAAAAAACATACCCCCTACACACTGGGTACTACTATTGCCACCAATACTGAGCATTCAGGGGTTGGTGTAGCCAGGTACATCCTCTGATGAGAATGGCCCTTGCCTAACCCCTGATGCCACCCGTGCATGTGCAGTGAATGCACAATAAATGAATTGTGCATTGTTTGGGAAAGTATTTTTGTTTGCCTATGCTGAATTAACTGCCTGTTACTGAGTTATTCCAACTTAGTTTTAGCCAATGGGGAGGGAAGGGAAAGAGAGAGAGAGAGATGTTTCTTGACAACAGGAATCATTTTATAAACCTTAGCTGTGTCCTGTCCCATTCCATCTTTTTTTTCTACACTAAGAAGCCTCAGACACTTATCCTTTTGTTGTTGAAAATATGGTCCTTGATCAAATGCCCGTAATCATTTGGGTAGCCTTCCCCCCCCCACCCTTTCCTGCAAAACTGGAAATCTTTTTTTTTTATATGAGGCAACAAGGAAGTCTTTTAGAGAGCTGAAAAACATGCCAATGTGGAGGCCTCTAATAACGAGGTGAGCAGCGATGCCTTCAGAACTCGCCTAGGGTGCCAAAATAATAAATAACAGCCCAATCCTATGCATGTGTGCTCAGAAGTTCCATTTTAGTCAATGGTACTTACTCCCAGGTAAGTGTAGATAGGATTGCAGCAGCCTAAGACAGAACAACTGGTTACCTAATTGAATATATTATCGCTGACCTACTGGGCTATATCAGTATCACCTGTATCACCCTGTATCATCTATGGGTCACCTGGCTCAAGACACTTTGGTGCCCGAGGCATAAAAATTTTAACTGGCACCTCCACAGTGAGGAAAATTTGCGAATAAGCTAAATAATTGACACGCTTCAGCCCTCAAATCATATTTCCAGAGCTGCCGCCTTGGGCAGGTTCTTCTCGTTGAAACGAGAGAGACGACGATGCAGACGTGCCCGGGCGAAGGACCTGCTCTGACAGGCAGCTGCTCGAAGCACAACAAACTACTATTATATACATTAGCGGCGGGCGTTCTTGCTTCCCTGTTTTCAGGAGGGCTCCCGCTTGTGTACACGACGCAAGACCCGCCTTCTGCACAAGCACCACGGCCGCCGCCTCCTCCCTTTCTAACCCCGTGCAACAGCTCCGTGCAAACCCGTGCAACAGAGGCGACCTATCCGGTCCTGCCTTTGCGTTTGACGTCACCAGAGTAGGACGCGCAAGCTGTTGCCGCACGGACTCGTTTGGCTGCAGCACCGCAGTATGGCAGCGTCCATGCGATGAGAACCAGGCATAAACCAGGAGCCCGTGAATCCTTCGTTAAGTCAATGGTGGCTTCTTCTTAGCACGTTTTCCCTGAGGACCCGCGGTTTCAACCGCCAGGACGTGGGGTTTTTCTGGCCATGTTTGCCAAAGCTTTCCGGGCGAAATCCAATACAGCTATCAAAGGCTCCGATAGGTGAGCTGTCTCCCTACCTTCCGTTTCCCCAAAAGGTGTTTACCTTAATCCGGAGCTCTTTCTAAATAGGGATACTTCCGGGCCAAGAAAGATGGGAATATACATGTAATGGTAATACTCCAAATTACATATAGTGAGGGTGAGGTACTTTTAAAATAGCACGACAGCTTATCGCCTCCTCTTTTAGAGTCATACAATCCATGTTTACATTTTTTTCCCCTTTGCATTGTGTTGTAAAAAGACTGTTGATGGAAACGAGTTCGTGTTTGAGATGAGACTGTGAAGTATGATTATAAATAAGTTGATTTAATTTGTTTGCCTGACCTTCATTTTGAGATTTTTTTTAAAAAAATAATTAATATGAAACAATTTCTTTCTGTTAGAAGCTCAGAGCAATCCAAAATATGTTTCATGTGAAGTAAACCTCGTTATGTTTGAAGGGGATAACTCAATTGAGGACTCAAGGGCTTACTCACTCACACAGAATTGTGGCATTATAGTAATATGCATAGTTAAATAGCTGTTAAGGCAAAATGAAATATATTGTTTCTTTCTCCTTTCTGTATTTTATAATAAACAATACATTATTTATTTAGTAAGTTTTATTATATTTTTATCTTGTCCTTCCGAGAATTTAGTTTCTCCCCCATGTATTCAGATGTGGTATAGACTGTAATAACAAATGTATGATTGATCTTTGTAGGAGGAAACTGCGAGCTGATGTTGCAGCTTCATTTCCCACACTCACTTCTGAACAGCTTTCTGAGCTTGTGCCAAATAAAGAGGAGCTGAATGTCATTAAACTGTACACTCACAAAGGAGAGGCTCTCACGGTGTATGCCAATGGCAGGAATCCGGTCATCTTTGAAATTGAGAAAACGCTGTATCCAACAGGTACAGAAAGATATTGCAGTGGGCACTTTGTAGATCTGGTCTGTCTCGCTTTGGACAAGTTGAATGATAATTCCTAGCCTTAGTTCTCCTTAAAATAAGGAAAAGAGGACTTTGCTAACTTTGAGTAGTGGTACAGATACTCCCCAACTTACACAAGACTTGATTTAACATAATTTTGAGTTTACATTGGGCTGTGCAAGAGGGGTTCTGTAAAATTCACAATTCACTTTGCTCTGTAAACTGGGATCATTCTCAGCGCACCTTGCCTTTCCTCTTTTATTTAAAGAGCCCGAACACAGCATAGCAGTCTGATCTGCACCAGCTCTTTAAATGAGAGAGGAAAAATGCAGGGAACATTGGGAATGATCCTGGCTTACAGAACATGTGGTGAGCTTTCGGAGCGGCAAGCATGGTGCCTCCTCTTGTATAGCCCAGTTCTGACTTGGATAAAAGTCAATTTAGGGCACAATCCTAACCTGGAGTTAGGCCGGCTTAGTTAGCCCAGCAAAGTTTGGCTGGCACCAGGGCCACCGTAAAGCGCGTTTGGACCACTCTC
>JAJKFI010000052.1:7990766-8120110 GCA_029204185.1 Lerista edwardsae | reverse complement strand
ACGTCTGCATCTAGCCTCTAGTCTATATATTGCTTCTGAAATGTTTCTTTTAACTGAAAAGCTTCTCAAGTACCAATTTTTCTATGGGGCAGCCAGGAGACAATCCCCAGGCTGAGTCTAGAAACGCTTCTAATTTTTCACCTGAGAGTTCACTTGAGGTGGGTTTAAAGTGCTCGTTTTCCTGTATTTAGTAGGTGGAGAGCATTTGTCCCTATTCACCTCAACATTGCATCATTTCATGTAGCTGTCGCTCTTTTCCTTTTTTTCTAAAGAATGTGAGCCATCTGGGACAAGGAACCATCTTTTCATATATTTTATTATGTGAACTTTTTGTTGAAATGTGATACATAAATATTTTAAATAATTGTGGTTTCTAAAGTGCTTCTGTTCTCCTACCCTAGTTTCCTTATGAGACTAGTGAATGAAGTAGATACATACATGTATCATCTAAGTATACACTTTTACCTGTTGAATACGTTGTCGATTTTCCCTCAGAACAGGGTGGGATAAAATTAGCTGCCTGCAGTTACAGAACTTGGTTAACTGCAGTCCCATGGGTAATGATGTGTTCTCCATTGTAGTTCTTTTAAACTCAGTTACGTGCTCAGAGAATCAGAAGAGGATGGATAATTTCTTAAGAGTGCCCAACTTCCTTTAAATCATCCCTTTATTTTATTGAAGCAACAAGAAAACATTATTGTAGTTGGGTAGGGGAGGGGCTATGAAACACAAGTGAAAACGAGTATGTATTTTAATATGTGGCAACAAAATACCCTTCCAACTTAATTTCCTTCCTTGATACAGTGCGGTGCTTTCCAGTTTACCTGTTTCTTACACATGCACGTGTCACTAGGGTAAATTCTCTCTGATGTAGTTGTGTTAATTTATCCTGAATTTTAATGTTAATTTGCTGCTGTCTTGATTATTTTTCTGTTTGTTTATTTTATAGAAGAAAGGTAGGATAGTAACTCCTGAATTAAATGAATATTAATAATATGTAGGGTCTTTCCCTATCAATACAGATTTTTATCTATTGCTTAAGTGTGAAACAGAAGTTGTCGGTAGTTGTTTGAAAACACAGCTCCTCTAGAAACAGCGTTGCTCTAGATGCTTGCCATTCATTATATTTCCTGATTCTAATTTGAAATTAATGTGCATTCTGAAAAAATTGGAGAGAAATGAAGGCAAAGTCAAATGTGCTATATTGAAGTTTTTGTTTTCTCTTTGGGATAGTGTATACTCTATGGTCTCATCCTCACCTTCTCCCTGTCTTTACCACATGGCCACCTGTATTGCAGAAACTAGTAGGAGGAGCAGGTAAGTGCACTGAGCTCAAATCCTCAGAGACAGTTTGCATTGCACAGTTCACCTTCCCTGTGTAAAGTTGACACACAGGGTTTGGCTTGTTACATTGCATTCTTATGAGTATTGCTCAGAAGGATTGTGCTTGAAATGCATTGAGATTTACAGAAAACCATAGGTAGCCATGCCAGTCCGTTGGGGGGGCGGGGGAGAGCCAAGTAGGCTAATTTCTTTATTAGGGTCACATAAATATCACTAAGTAGTCAGCAAACTTTTTGAGTTCTTCAGACTCTTCTTCAGGTTGGCTGTTAAGCAGAATAAAAAGGGAGAAGGTTGGCACAACAGAAAAATCCTAGAGTTTGCTGTTTGTAACTGTCAAAATGGCATTCAGGAGGTTTTATGCAGACTTAATTTGATTAGCCCTTTCCAGGTTTGGGACAGAGATCAGTTTGCACTGAAGGGTACTGAGGCAAAGGAACATAATTGTTTCTCCTGGTCTTGCAAACACAATGCTTTGTGTGATGCAGATTCACATTCCAGCTGATATCTGTTGTCTTTGTGCCTGCAGAATTGGCAGCCAGGAAAGTGGGAGGGGGGAATTTCAGATCGGATTAAGATTCTAAGCCGAGTGAGTCTCATTTCATGCCAGTCATAAAATTGGTTCCTCTGGCTTCATTACTGAAGAGATTATGCCTGATCTGGCAGGGCAAGTCTGTAGAAGCGGTGTTGTGACTTCTTTTGGGGGGGGGTGCGCAGAGAAGGAGGGGATAGCCAATTTTTTTGAATTGTTAATTTGATGTCATTTCTTACAGACCTAATGCTTCCAGGAGTCATAGTGCCCTCTAGTGGTTTTCCTCAAGTAGATCGGGGTACACTCTGTGCTATTACTGTTGTAGGAAACAGGTATGATTTTTCTTGCAACCTAATGCTAAGTTGAATCTATTGTAAATGGATTTTTCATCTTGTATTTTGAGAAGAACTCAAGGAAAGCTTGAATAGATGGTTTAGGAAAATTGTGTCATGGTTTGTTGTTGTTACTTGAGAAATATGTTTGAGGGCGCAATCCTAACCAACCTTCCAGCACTGACATAGCTGTGCCAATGAGGCTTGTGCTACATCTTGCAGTTGGGGAAGGGGCAGTCACAGAGGCCTCCTCAAATGAAGGGAATGTTTGTTCCCTCACCTTGGAGCTGCATTGTCCTTACCCCGGTGCTGGAAAGTTGATTAGGATTGTACCCTGAATTGTGTAAGTTTAAAAACTGCAAGGTGCCAATACTGCTTGTAAAACTCTATTGAATGCTGTACATTGAATAGTAGTCATTGGCACTTGGGGAGTTAAGTATCTGCTGAAGAGGGATAATTTTCCATGGAAAAGCAGTGTGGAAGGAAAAGGCTAGGTATCCTGGTTTCTGTCTCAATCCAACCGCAGCCTTCAGTGTCTTCTGCTTAGAGGTGAACAGGCAGCCCAGTCCATAGCATGCAGCACTGCCAACAGTGTGTGTGCTGCTTGCCATGGTGGGTGGTGGTGCCAGGGACCAGACAGTCTGGGAGAGGTAAATAAAAAAAATTATATTTATCTGGCCATCAGGATTGGATTCCTTGAACTTGCACCTGCTCTTTTGCTGGTATAAGTCTAAAGAAGGCCGGGCTGGGCCAGAAAAGGGGAATAGGATCCAACATAAACTAGCTGCTGAAATCTGCATTGCTCCAAGATCTTAATCACCCACAAACTGTCTACCACCACCTTACCTGCCCCAGGGTGAGCTTCTGGTGGGTACACTGAGCCCTTGGCCGTTTGTGGCAGTAGTTCATTAGTTCCTGATAGTGGTGTGCCTTTTGAACTGAAACTTACAGTAGTGGATTGTGAGATTGTAGGACCAGGATTGGACCAGTAAGCATTAACTGCACTGTAACCTGCTTAAGGTCGTGTGTAGTTTGACCCTGAGCTTCTCGGCTGCTACTTCATAACTTGCTTTAGATGGCATGAGAAATTTGCTGTTTGCTTAAACTTATGATCCTCTTTTTCCCCCCTCTCCCCTCCAGAGTCCCTGTGGCTATTGGAATAGCGATCATGTCCACTACAGAGATGGTGGCAGCCGGAATGAAAGGGAAAGGCTTCACAGTGCTGCACACGTATATGGATCACTTGTGGTGGGTATATAGCTGACAGTGCAGGGTGCAGAGTTACAGTAGACTTTGGCTAGATGTGAAATAGTCCCTGAAATCCAAGACTCGGGTTGTTCAGGGCTGACCCTTCTCTGGTGTATTGGAAGATTTGAAGTTGCCTTAGGCAGAATCAGAATGGTCACCTCTTGGCCTGGGTACAGGTTGTTCCAGGTTTCCAAGATGACAAGCAGTAAGCTTGTCCAACCATTTTAGAATAGCATCAGTGGGTGATTTTGAAGTATACAGGTGGACCCCGTATCCACGAATTCCATTTCCATGGGTTCAATTATCTGCAGATCTGGGAGGTCCCCCTTACCTTCCTTTATTCTTACTCTGGGTCTCTAAAAGACCTTCTTGTGTGGGGGTGGGGGACAGGGGAGAACCTTACACTTAACATAGGTTCCCTCTTACCCACAGTTTCAGGTATCCACAGGGGACCCAGGAACCTATCCCGGGCAGATACTGAGGCCCGCCTGTACTTTGGAACAGGTTGGGTCTGATAGTACCAGTCCAGACAACTATGAGCATAACAGAAAACTCTGAGAGGTTTCTGCTCTTCAGTCCCAGTGAGCTCAGGTGGAATAGGATATGCTTTTCCCAGGTACTCTCTTCTTCCTCTTGCCACAGATTAGATGATCAAATGAAGGGGCTTCACTGAAAAGCATCTAGCATCACCAATTGCCTGCTAGTTGAAATGACTCTTCTCTTTGCCCAAGTCTGGGTGTGAACTGCACAGGTGCACTGGACTGGGGCAAATGCACATGTGAAAGGTTTTATGGACATAATAATAGGAGTTTGCCCTTAAAAATAATTTCTACTATGGGCATAAAATGGAATATGCAGTCCAAAGCAGTGGAACTGTAGTAGTTTTAGGCCATTTTCCAATTCTAAGCCAAAATATTTAGCTGATAATGATAATGCAAACAAGGTCTTATTTCAGTTGGCTCCTTGCATTTTATTGGTTATTAAATGTGGCAGCATCCTTGTCTTTCATGAGAGTTCTGCTGGAAATCTTTTTTGGAACTGCTGTTTATTGCTGTTCCTGTTTCCCTGGAATAGGCATGCTTTATGATGAAGCCAGTAGTTCTCCACAGTAGTCTGTCTTATCTGACATTATCTTGTGTCTTTGCTATGAGCTGCTGCTGCTTCATTTTTGCAAATGTGTGCCTTTCTTTTATTTAAAAGGGGTTTTGGTGACAAGACATGTCCGCCTACAATTGCACCCTTGGAAGCAGAACCTGCAGAGATGGAGGGTGCAGAAAATGAGAAGCAGGAGGATGAAGGAGAGGAAGGCAATGCTCCTGAAAGCAATAGCCTTCCTGTTGACCCACCTCTGCAGCCAGATGCTGAGTATCTGAGCACAAAGGAAGCTGTTCAGAGTGCTGAAGTGAGAGAAACGGAGGCCTCCAGTGAGAATGGAGCGGCTGAAACCGCTGAAGCAAAAAATCCAGATATTCCTCAGGAGGTGGAAGACAGTAGGAGCCCACAAGGTATCAGAAGGGTTATGTTCTAGATGAGTTCTAGCAACAATCTTCTGCCAGGGAGAGCAGCTGGTTGCATAACAAAACAGGCAGGTACAGCTCGCTATCTTTGGGGCACTTCACATGTTAAGAAATTAGCATGTATGCTACAGCCTGGCTTAGACAATTCTGTACACTGTATTTTGTTGGATAATGACTGTGACCTAAATAAGTGGAGAGTCCATGTGCTTTCCCCTCTTCACCTCAGGTACAGAACTGCGGCATGAGGGTTCTAGTTAGCTAAACCCCAGGTCTCCATGTCATTTGAACTCAAAAGTGGGGTTTAGCCACAGTTACTGTTTTGCCTGACTTTGGATGATGTGCAAAGCGGTGGTTTAGCAAGCTCTGCCTTGCTGTGGAAATGTAGTTCTCTCTTGTAGTGAGGGGAAGGTGTAATGAGGAGAGGACATGCAGGTTTGGTGCTCATTCATGTTGAGTTTGTGGTCCCTCGAATAGTGATTTGTTGGATTTGTCTGAATTGGGATTGTGTGTATTCTTGATATAATGTGTGCAAGGAGTACATGAATTTTTTTAGTCACGTGTGCTGGCAGTAGCACACATATTCAGGAAGGCCCAGACTTAATCCTACTTTTTATTACAACATGTACACAGTGTGCAAATAGTTTTAAAAAAAGATAAACATATCTGTCTTGCACATTCTGGGTTACCCAGGGTGTACTCACTAACTTTGTAACATGTGAATCTGATCTATATCATGCAATTATAGCTAGTATGTCAACTTGTTTCTTGGAAAGTTTAATGTTGTCAGAGGCATCATATCAACCTTTGTTCTTCCTTCCTATACTTGTTTTATATATGTATTGCGTACTGTGTAATATGTGGCTCATGTGGAACAAACTGTTCTCTTTTTTTAACAGAACAAATGGATCTGTTGCTTCACCAGTGCTTCTTCCATGCTTTAAAATGTAAAGTGAAGAAGTCAGAGCTCCCTCTGCTGACCAGCACCTTTCTGCGTAACTACATGTTCACATGCTGGTGCGTACAGTGGGATCACTCTTCTGCAAGGGTATTATAGAATATCACTTTCTATTCCAGTCGCCTGATTTTATCTAAATCTACAATCCTTTGCATGTCACTACAGTGCTGTGTTAAATTTCCTAATTTGCCAAACCTCCAATTCATTGGGGATTTATTTTTTGGTAGCATCTAAGGTTTTATTTAAAAAAAATTGTTTCAGACAAAAACTAATATGAGGCAAGAAGAAAGGCCTCTCTCCCCCCCTTCCCCCATTTCCCATTATGTGGCTTTTGAAAATACTTTTAAGCTCTTCCCCCAAAGCTTCTGGATTAATTGTGCTGTCTCTTTAATATAGCTACTCATGTACATATAAAGTTTACTGATAATGAACCAGACCATTGGTCCACTAATCTACTGTAGTTCAGTCTTCTCATTAAGCAGTAGGGTTTCAGGCAGGTTTTCCCAGCCCTGCTAAGACAGCCTCTTAAGCAGAACCATCAGAGATAGAACTGTATTTTATTTATAAAATATTTATACTCCCACTTCCCACCCACCCCCATCACTGGGGCGCCTAAGATGGATTACAAGTCATAAAATTACATGAAACGAGCACAATGAAAATGAAGGATACATAAAGTACAACAACCAAATAAGAGCATTACAGACAGCAGCATTACAGATTTGCCTATAGTATCCAGCCCATTGGTCTTATGTTCGACACCCCTGTATTAGCTAGTTCTTGAGAACTATAGTTCTTCCTTGTGAATTGTCCTCCTATAGAAGTATGATGAAAAGAAAAATGTTGCCTGTGTTTGTAATGGAGAAGCCAATCCCATCGTACCTCTTTATGTGGAATTTAAAATGTTGTATTCCGAATTGAAAGGTGTTCATGTTTCAGTAATGTTTTATCAGGAGAAGCTTGAAGAAACATATCCTTGTTGAATTGTAGACAAAGTTGAGATGTAAACTTGATTCTAGCTATTTCTTTCATGTAATTTTTTTCTCTTTAAATCTGTTATTAGTCCCAAAGACCAGCACCTAGACATAAAAAAAATCTAGCTACAAAAAGGTGAGTTTCTTTTGTTCTTTAAGTATCCTGAAAGGTTGGGACAAGAAATTCGAATAAAATTAGTGGGGATTTGCCTGCTTTCTCCCTCTTTTCCCCTCCCCAATGTCTCTGCCCCTAGATACCCAACTCTGCATAAGATAAATGTTTTATGAAAGCTTGTGACCTACATTGCAATAATTTTTTCCTTTTGAATATCAGAATTTTGAATTAGTATGGTTTTTTTCCATTTCTTCATGAGTGTGGAGTTTCTTGCATACTGAGTTTTATTGAGGTGGAAACTTGTGATCTGTCCAGCTCTGTGTTTGTGTCTGCGGGCATGTTTTTGCGCATAGTGGTGGCAATTTAGTTGTGGTTTGTTCTCCCCCCCCCCTTGTTACCTTTTGTAAATATGCTGTTCATGGAGGAAATGGGGCTTGAAGGTTCTCCTTGCACCCAATCTAGTTAGGATGCCTTGACTACTAGGTAAAAAAATTGCAAGATGAAACGAAGTTTGTAAGTGGCTGATGAGATATTTTGCTGTGGATAAGTTTCTTCTACTTTATCATAAATACCTTTTGTATGAACTAATAGTGCATGCTATACACTTCTTACAAATAAGCATTTGGTGTAGGCAGTGATGTACATTTGCACATATGTTGCTGTCTTACTGAGTCAGACCATTGGTCCATCTAGCTCAGTATTGTCTGAACTGATTGACAGCAGCTCTCCCAGCACAGAGAGGCCTTAGCCCAACAGCCCTCATCCTGCAATTTGATGGCATCAACTCACCTGGTAGCTTAAATGTTAGTTACCTCTTTTATCTGGGTGGCAGTGCACATTATAATGTCCTTCTGGAGGCACCACTGAGCACCAGCCAAGAATCTGGCATGGAAGGGTGTGACACCTAGCATAATGTTCCATTTGGACAGGCTGCTACAAGCCTCTTTGCAAGCAAATCCTGATTCTGCCTTCACTGCACAGTCCAGTTTCTTTCTCATTCCACCCCATCCCTCTTGTCAGTGATGGAAATGGTAAAAACAGTTGCTTTCTTCTTTCTCTGACTGAGGGTAGCAATCGGCCATTGCAGTGCACACTGCTAATGGGCTGCTGCTGCACTTGTCCATCATCTAGACTAACCCATTTTCTCTGTCTTAGTTCTCCAAGTTCCTGCAGTCAATGCAGCAACAGAAGATTCTCCAGGTGAAAGAACTGAGTAAGGGGGTGGAGAGCATTGTGGATGTGGACTGGAGGCATAAAAGGTAATATTCTGAGGCTTAAGTAGATGAGTTGTAATCAGGCAGTTTTTACAAGTACATGTCTATTATATACTAATAACATGGAAGGCTCTTGCATGCCCAGAAGAGCTGCAAGCTGCAGCCTATACAAATTGAACACATTTATATAGATTTGCTTATTTTGCCCATTTTTTTAATGTCGCTTTTTCTATGGAAGTGAGACGTGGGATTTACTGTTCTCCTCTTCTTGTACCCAGTTTCTGAAATTAAGCTAGGTGATATTTATATAAATTTCCATGTTGCTTAAAGGGAGAGATGCTTTCTTTCTTGAATGGAAGCTGAGGTGCTCATGATGCTGAATTCTGTACCCAGTATAAAATTATATGTTTGAGAAACATAGTTGCAGATACCTGTGCAGTTGTGATCATAAATATAAGAGAGTTCCTTCCATAGGAGAAAAGGTTAAAGCAGAGGTTCCCAAACTGGGGCATCGCAAAGCCCTGGTCTGTGGGACTCAGTTGCTACCCCCTTAAGGGGTGTGTCAATGTTGCAGTAGACCCTTAGGATTGCCAATTGCTGAAAGAGGTCTTCCCATTTACCTATGGGTCATGCCAGCCCCCTGGAGGCTGTGGGGGCCCCACGGGGCCCCTCTGTGGACCTCCCCATGCCTCATAACAGCTCCCTGATGCTACTGGTACACACTTCCCATTTTCATTTCATTCATCCAGGCTGCTGCAGTTGGACAGATCATATCTTTGAAATCTCTCCCTGTTTAAGATTTGTGTTGGAACTGAAGGATTTTTCAAGGCTTTGGAAGTCCGAATGTATTTTTCCCCCAACAATTTGTCATCTCCATCTGGACTCTCGGTGCGATCCTACGCATACTTACTTGGAATACCACTGTATTCAGTGGGGCTTACTTCCAAGCAGATATGCATAGGATTTCAACCTCAGTGGCTCAATTATTACTGCTACTTTCACCAGCATCACTATGCCCATTAACTGTGGAAATAAGCATCTTTTTAAAGCAGTGACTCCTTCATTTAGTGGGAAGAGAGAAACTGTTCCTATTCACCCCAGTACATCATCTCTTTCCAGTGGCTGTTTGCTGGTGTTCTCTCTGTAAACCTCTTGGGAAAGGAAATGTTATTCTTACTTGTTTTGCTATGTGAACCACTTTGAGAACATCTTTGACAGGTAGTATATAAATATTTGGAATACTAATAGTTTCAGATTTCTCCAATAAACATGCACCACTTCTAAATTGTCTTCTTTTTATCATGAATTAATGTTGGGAATATCAATTAAATATTAGTTCTTATCACAGTATATAGTGAAGCTGTATTTTGCCAAATGTGATCAACTGACTTGATACCTTTAGAGACAATGTCACTTGATCAGTATGGGCAGGTAATTAATAGTTCCATTTAAATTCTCCTTCCCTGCAATGCCCCTTAGAGCAGTCATGGACATGGACCTATGAATGACATGTTCAAATCTGTGATCAGCTTGAACAATGGGGCAATGAGTAATTCACTACTTCCAGCACTACTAGGCATGCTCTAGTGAAGTGACTCCAGCAGTTCATCCAGGCTCTATATGCCATTGTCCCCATGAGTTTAGCTCCCCATATGATCTTCTGCCCCAAGATTTAGGGCATGCATGGCATTGTAAAACAAGGTGTTGGAGCATTGCCAAAAACTGTTGAGAGAAGTGATCAGTAGGATATGTAGATGCAGTGCTCTGTATCATTACTACATCACAATAGCTACACATGGAACATAACATTTAGAACCCGGCATGCCTACCTCTCGTCTCTCACGGCTGCTGCCCACGCTCGCTTTGCCAGTCGTCCTGCCACTTCTGCTAAAAGTGGTGAAGACTTGGTGTTGATGAAGATGCACTGCAGGCCCTCGTCCTCAAGGATCCTGTCTGAAGTTGTTTCTTTGCTGCTGGGCTGCCGAGAGTTGTTTGTTCTGGGGGATTCTACACCTTCTCCGTCCCCTCCCATTTATGTGTATGCGTAGCATTGTGAAGTCAGCATTTTACAGTATCACTGACAAGGTTTTGCTTGTACTCTATACTGTTATGTTGTAGGTTTCTGCAGTCCTCTGCTAGAACTGGCAGTGCTGGGCATTAGCTCTGTCATAATGGGTACTTGTGATGTCAAGGAGGCTGGGCGAGTATGGATAGTGGGCTTATTTAGAGCGCAATACTAACCTGGAGTTTGGCTGGCACAGTTAGGCCAGCAAAATTTGGCTGGCATATGGGGCACCATAAAGTATGTTTGGACCACTCTGAGTCAGAGAGGCCAGCACACAGACATGTGCCATCCTCCCTGACTCCAAGAGTGGTCCAAACAAGCAGTATGGTGGCCCTTGTGCCAGCCAAACTTTGTTGGCCTAACTGTGCCAGCCTAACTCCAGAGTAGGATTGCTGTGCTCTTAGAGTGTGTTTGAGCTTAGAGTTGGCTCCTAAGGCTCCCAGTGAAACTCAGCCCTGTACTTCAACCCCTCCAGAGAGTGGATCTGTCAGAATCTGGCAAGCTGTTATTCTTAAGGTAGAATAACTTGGAGGCCATTCAAAGATGCAGCAATTATTTGTTCTTCCCAATCCCTTTGTTCTTGGTTTTATGTGAGTTACCTCTGTATGTTGTATCTGTTCTTTCCTGAAACTATGGAAGGTAAAGGGCCCCTTTTCATAATGTATCTGGCAGCCCTATAACTATACATGCTTGCATGAATCTTTTGCACATGCACACACTCAACTATCAATTTGCCTTCACAATGGTAAGGCCTTCTCTGTGATAGTGGCCATACTATGAACTTCCCTCCCTTTTGAATTGAAATCTCTGATCTCCCTCTTGGCTTTCCAGATGGGATTAAAAACTTTAAAAAAATTTAATATTAAATTTTGTTTCTGCTGCTCTTCCTGGTCTTCCATAGTCTGCCTTTTTTGTGAGTTTTAAAATATTTTGCTGTATTCTTTTAATGCTAATTATTGTAATGCTGACTTTTATGGTATTTTAATTTGGCTTGTAAGCCACCCTGGATGCCCTGTTTGCTTGCAAGGAAAGACAGGACAGAAATCTTCTAAATGAGTAGAAGACAGAGCTATTAATTGGTGGAATGTCCTTTGATTGAATACCAGGTGGCCTTAGCGAGCTTCTCTCCCAGCTCCTTGTCTGCAACCTACTACAGTACTACTGGCTTATTTTATAGGAGTAAGGATTACAAAATAATGCAGATGTGTTTGTTTGAATATTTGCATCTTAGTTATTTAAGTGCCTTAGTTATTTAAGTTATTTATGGCATATAAATTGATAATGATTCATAAACTTATATTATCTTGTTTAATAACTATACTTATGGGGCTTATTTTAGGGAAATAGATGACACCTCTTTGTTTTGTTGCTCTGAGGACTGTTCAAAGAGCAGGAATAAGCTTGGACTGCTTGTACATAAATGTCTGAGGGGTTCTAGCCAGTGGAATGGTATCAGAATTCACGTTGCCTGGGAGACAATAAAAAATTGTGCTCGTTTTTGTTTCTCAGTTGTGTCAGGGGCTAGCCACCATAAAAGTTCCTTTCCTGTAAACGGTGTGAAGTTGATTTTCTCCTTTTTGCATTTCAGCATTAGATCCTTTGTAGTACCGGAAACAGCAACATCTGAATCTCCCATCCAAGACAGTAAAAGTAGTGATGGAGAACAGCTGTATCACCCTCCTGAAATCGTTCCACTCTATGGTATCTCATCCAAAATGGCCCCCTTGTTTCAAGAGTCTGGATATAAGTAAGAAATATAAGCGATCCAACCGGCTGGCTTGTCCTCCACATTATTAAATGTCCTATTATTCATATGGCATAAATGGGCCAAAGGGTTTAGACAGGAGGAAAGAGTTGAGCTCTTGAAGTGGAAAGGTTCGATACATTTTCTTGCCAGCTATCAGCTTGTCAGATTCACAACCCACTAACAATCAGGTTGTAACCTTCTGGTGGGTCATGACCCACAGTCTGGGAAACACTGGTCTAAACTACTATTTATTTGCAAACCGCTAAACACATGTTAAAGTTAAAAATTATACGACAAAACTAAATTTCAAAACTGACAAAGCAACACAGTAATCAACTAATAGCCCAAGCCTACCCCCCAACACCACACTATAGTATGGTATGCATGCAGCCATACCAACCACCTGGCTTGTCCATTATATGTGCCAATGGAGTATGTGCTGTATGCTATGGTGGGGGAAGAGCCAGAAGGCCAATAAGAGGTAAGTGTGAAACTTTTTCACATACCCCTCAGTAGGTCCTCTGGCCACCTATGGGTGGCTCTCAGTCCCATGCCAACTATATACCTGGTGTAAGTCTGGGGAGAGGAAGGGTGCAGGTCGGAAAATAGGCGATAGGATCTGGCATGTGCTTTTGCTGCCAAGATCACCCCCTCCACCATTTTACTGGGTTAGTAGAGCTTCTGGACAAGTCTGGTATGCGGGCCAAGCAGCTGGCCATTTCCACCAGTGGCTCTGATGCATGCAGTGGCATCACAGCTTTTGTGCAACCCCAACATGACCTATAGCAGCAGATCACAAGATCCACTGCCCTTGGCTGGATTTAGCTGAAAGGCTGCTAGACAGCAGCAATCCATTGTCAAAGGCCAAGTACAACACAAACCCACCTTCTGCAGTGAGGCGGCTTTATGAACTCTTGGAAGTGAATTCCAGCTTAATGACATCCAGCTTAATGACATCACTTCTGGTGGGTTCTGATACAAGTGCCCTTCTAAGAAGTGAGTGGTCTACACAGTTTGAGAACCTCTGGCCTACAGCATTCTGAATCAGAAATGGCCTACCAGAGGAAAAAAATAATATTACAATTTCTGGGACTTAACTGAATGGTTTGGTTGGATTGTTTCTCCTGATCTTAATGAAGGGAAAAAGTTCCTTACTGCAGAGCAGTTTAAAAGGAACAGCAAATTTTCAGTTCTTGCAAATTGGAGCTATCAAACCACATCTGGGCAAGTAATAAAGATTCCATTTCCTTCCAGGAAAGGCTACACCTTATCCAGCAGTGAAGTGAGAAGTGCGGTTATCAGCTACGTAAAGAATAATGAGTTGGTTGATGAGACAAACAAAAAGTATGTAAGAACTTAAGTCCTATATAACACCAATTCTGGAGTCTCAAACTCCTGTCTTTAAACATATTGATGGTATGGAGTGACTTATAGGAATGAATTTTGTATAGTGGCGGCTTATGCTTTTGAATCAGCAATTAAATGTAAGCCTGCAACTTTTAATCAATTAACCTGTTAGATCAGGGGTTCTTAACCAGTTGGTGGCCTATGGACCCCCAGAGAGCGTGTGAACAGGACACAATTTTTTTTCTTTGATGTCCTGTTTGTTACTTTGGTGTGTTTATGTGAAGGGGGTCTATGATGGAAAAAATGATCAGAAACTCTCAAGTTTAGAATAATCAAAAACAGTTCTCAATTTATATGGGGGCTGTCAATAATGCAAATGCAGTGCCCAAGAGGCAAAATGAACCTGAACAAATTGTAATGTTGCACATTCTTAATTGGGTGTATTCCCAGTTTAGTGAGATGATGGTGATGAGAACGTGCTTCATTTTGATTACTGCTTGTTTCATTGCAGCTTTATAAAGGTGAATCCTGTCCTGTGTGATTGCCTGTTGAACAAATCGGAGCAGCATGAAATCTCAAAGCTCAAATGGGATGACCTTCTGAGCAGGTGAGAGGGCAGAGCTGCTGTCCATATGAGCATTGAAGTGCCTCATGTTGCTTATAATACAAACCATTGTATTGAGGGACAGCCCTCCCAAAATACCTCTCTGCGTCCTTCTGTATATTGTTGACCAGAGCACGTTTGGTTGCTCTTAATCACAATGGAAGTAGGGATGTTCTCAATATACAAGGACCCAGATTTTCCAATCAGTAAGGAATATGGCTGTGCAAACACTCAAGCAGGGTCATAGCTCTTTGCTGCCATATGGCATGGAAGCATTAGCAAACGTGCTACTTTTGAACTTTTAAAGTAACGTGCAGCAACACAATGTGCTCAGCTGCCCTTAGTCCTCTTTGTTGCTTTGAGGAAGATGTTTCAATAATTGAGGTCAGGTTCACATACTATATGAGCATTACAGTACTGTCAAAGCCCATGGGATAGAGGCTTGCAAGTCAGAAGTGTGCCATCGCCTGGTTTTTAATCTTCATTAGTTCAACTATTATAAAACTTTTCTAAGACAAAAATAGTGATATCACTATCAAGCCCAGAGGTGAACTCTTCTTTTGGATGCCCTTGTTATGGAAAAATATCATGACCTAACAACCTCCCCTAGTACTCCATTGTTCCTTAGTAGCAGGTCAATCCCATGGCATCCATTGATGTTGCCAACTCTGGCCTAGGGCTAAAGGCAAACACACATTATTCTTTGCATAAATGTACTTGGGTACTACAGAAATGGCTATGCCAGAGATGTGGCATGCTGCTATTCCTTCCAGCTGTGTTGGGCAAGCTGAAATCTTAGCACCAAATCTCTTCCAGGTGTCTGGATCAACTGCAGCCCTTCCATCAGGTTACGTTTTTTGGGCATGAACCTGTTGTGAGGAAAGGAAACATAGACCCCATTGATATAAGCCTAGCTCAGAGATCGTCAAATAAAAAGGTAAGGGCAAGGAGGTTGGTACTTTGAGCAAATGCCCAACTGTGCTGTCCCAGGTCTCTTCACTGAGCAAGGTGATCACTTACCTGATTTTCTTTGAAAGCTGCTTGTCCAAGTATTTCCTATAGTGGCTCCTTTGCCTATTATGTTGGTAGTCTGGTGTTTGCCTAAGATAATTATCTTAATTCTTTGGGAATTGGCAATAACTGCTGGAATAGGAAATGGGATGGTTAGGCCAAACTCAGAACGAAAAGAAATTTAAGTAGTTTTCTACCCCACTTTAGGCACTGGAGCTAGCAGCATCTTGGCTTCATAACCCTATAAATGCAGCAAAAGAGGCTCAGCAAAGGCCAATTAAAAATTATGAGCGGTGTCTCTTTCCTCCCATTTGAATGTACATACCTTGAAAATCAAGATTTGGACAGAATTTGAAGTTCGTTGTAAAAATGCCATGACTTAAAGGTGACAATTCAGAAGGTCTCAATGTACAAGCAACTGACACCTTGCTATAACACCTTGCTTGTTATGAAAACAAACCCAAAATTAAGTTGTAGGCCTCTGGCCAAGCTAGAGGATTGGATTTCTTACTGTGCTTTAATAGCAGCCAGGGGGAGGGGGAGAATCCAGTCTGGTTGCTTATTAGAAGAAGCTTATTAGAAGACCCTTTAGACCTCCTATAGAGATCTCCTGGAAGACAGGAGACCACTTTAAGATTACCAAGATATGGTTGCCAACTGTTCCATAACACAGGTGCTGGTTGTTCAAATCTAGTATGCTGTATTTAATGGGAATGAGGCATTCAGAGTTGTCTGAAAGTGGAAGGTGATTGTTTCCTTCTCCATGGCAGGAAAAAGATTACCCACTATGTTTATCAGTTGTGCAGTGATAAAGAACATCCCATAATAACCTACAAGGTAACCCAAGTCCTTTCTTGGGATGCAGGTAACGATAATCAAGAACCTGGAGTTGTATGGTCTAGACCCGCTGGCTGTTGCTAACGTTCTCCAGCAAAAAGTCCAAGCTAGCGCCACTGTCGTCCCACTGCCAGGCGCAAAGGACAGAGTGCAGGTCCAGATCCAAGGCAATCAGATCAACCATCTCGCTAAACTGCTGCTGGGTAGGTATTTATGGCAAGCTAATAACATTTAGATGCACAAGGTCTTCAACGTTCAGTCCATTAATCAGTTAAATGGCTTCACATTATTTTTTAGTCACTTCGGCTAACTAGATTTTTAACCTTTTTTTTTCAAAACATAAAAGTACTTACAAAAAAAAACCCACACAACTAATATTCCTCTTTCACTATCACACAGGATGGTGCCTGCTATCAAAACATTCATGCATCTGAAAGTATCTGCAGAATTACTGTTTATTCATAAGCAGATTTGCAGTGCAGCTGCTCAGAAGGAATATACGTACTCCAGGCAAGGGCAGATAGGATTGTAGCCTAGAGCAGTGGTTCTCAAACTATGGGTTTGTGGTCCACCAGCGGAGCAAGAGCCAATTTTTGGTGCGTTGAGAAACTGATACAGCAGATTATGCTATGAGTATTATCTGTTAGTGACTAAAAACAAATTTTCACACAAAGAGAAGGAGGGGGGAAGCACTGTATACTAGAATTAGAGTAACAGCCCTAATTACCATTGTAAAAGATTTCACTTATGTTTTATTAGTTAGCTGCAAATCATTATGTTTAAGTGTTTCAGTTGCCAAATACAGCTGGGTTTCATACTTGGTTCTGTTGCAGAGGACTACCAGATACCCCGCAAATGCATCCAGGGCCTTGAGAAGGCGCCAAAGATGTGCCGAAAGAAATAGTTGACATCTGAAGATCAAAGTCAAAACTCCATTATTTATAAGTATTTTATTCAACAGAAATTAATAATCTACTTGCCTTAGCCATAAAATAATGGTTTTTATTTAAGTTAATAAAATGACCTTTCCCAGATTTTATTTATCTTTCTTTGTTGTAGAAATGTTTTTGCATTAGATGCTTGATGTATCACAGCTTTTATCACTGTAAATTACCAAGTCCAACAGATCAGTTTGTGCCAGCTGTCCCATAAGAATCATTGTTGATTTTTTTCCAGGCCTCTGAAACACAAAGATCAGAAATAGGAAACAAGCGTGTAACAGGATAAAGCCAAGGTATCCATCCCAGTCTGAGGGCCTGTTCCACTGTTGGCACAATCCTGGCACAAGCATGCCTACTCAGAAGTACAGGTGTGCCCAGGTATCCACTGAGGTTCCATTCTGGACCCCACTGGGGATACCTGAAACCATTGATGCTGGGGGGTGCCTTTTTAAAGATGGGGAAACATCAGTGGTTTTGCTGCAATAAGGTAAAAGATTTGTTCAGTGTTCCCCTATCTTTTTAATAGGCATCCCAGTATCCATGGATAACTGAAACTGTGGATAGTGAATCAGTGGATAAGTCCTGTTGTGTTCAATGGGGATTACTCCCAGGAAAATGGAGATAGGAGCCTTAGTTCTTAAATACCATTAAGGAAGGAGCAGGTAGGAAAATGGAAACAAAGCACTGCCAAAATACTTTACTTACTCCCCATCAGTCCTTGAACTAAATACAACTTTTTAAAAGGTAGGTTTTAAGCAGTAACTATACATATTAGAAATATGCAATCCATTTTCTTAATGGAGGAGGGCAGTTTATTTCCTTGATACCTGGTTCCAATGCTGAATTGCTGGATAGAAATTGCTGAATAACAGGATAGAAAGCATGTAAATACTTGTTTTTTGGACCTATTACTTTGACAGTGGTCTCTAGTGAAGCTTTTTCAGCTTCTCACCATCTCTCAAACCATGATGCTCAGAACTGATGTGGTCCTCCCTAAGAGAGATACTTGATTTGATTACTTACAGCCCTTATTGCTTTTTGTTGTTTAATACTCCTAACTATGAGGAAACTTTGAGAGCACACTTCCGCAGGGGGGAAAAAGGCCTCTGTCTTCTGTTTTGAAGTATTCAATATCCAGTCCTAACAGTTCACTAAAAGAATTGCTTTCAGCAAGAAAAATAAAAATTAGTATATACAGGGTGGAGCAAAAAGTAAGACAGTTCATGTCCCGCCTACACTGTACTATCCTAGTTAAGGCCCTTTACGTCTCCCCCCAATGGCCAGTGTGACCCCCGGCCGCGGTACGTTTACAGGCCCCTTGGTTGCAGCAGCAGTAGTTTGATGGCTGCCATGCTGTTACTACCCCTCTCCATGCCTCCACAGACACTTACCTGGTTCCCAAGGTGTTTGGCAACCACTACCCTAAAAAATAGCACATCTGTATACTTGTTGCAGTACCTGGGAATATCACAGGAGGGCATAACATAGCAAAACGACTCTTTGATGCAACTTTATCAGGGACTTTATTTTTTACAGCTTACATGAACAAATTGTTTAAGAACTTAAAAAAGCTGGAAGGTGACATTCAAAACATGTCATAGGACTGAAACAGTAGTAAAAATAAATTACAGTATTGCAAAAATGTATTTACCACATAAAGCTTTCACTAATTCCATTCTATACAGATTTTACATGTTTACAGTTGACCAATAAAAAGAAAAGTTACACACACACATATGCAGGCAACACAATATACGAACAAAGGCACTGCCAGCAGTCATCTGCGCTTCTTAAGGTGGGGCCTACGCTAACTCATATCTAAGGCTTTAGCTCTGCCACAGATCAAGTGGCTCAATTCTCATTCACAATCCGAGTTCACTATTTTTCTCTTTAATGCCCCATTTCTATATAATCTTTAAAACACACGCACACACACCTTCCCTCCTCTATTGTTTTGGAGGCCTGGTCAGCAGCATTCACATAAATTGCATAAGAAGCCATGCCTTCTGTAAAAATGTTCAAGACATGCCGGGGGGGGGGGGGGGATGAAGGGTACAAGTCATTGAAAGCTGTTTTTAAAAAAATACTTAACATTCCTACGGAGAATAAGCCAGTGAGTCAAAAAATATGCCTTCAGGTCTCTCTCACTGGTACCAACTTGAAGAACTCCTGAAGTCCTTCCTCATTTTGCTAGACCAGTAATTTGTTTCTGCAGTACTTGTGAGGGTTTTGAGTGCTTTATCCTCTGGGATCAATATTTGCATGTGCTCCTCTGGTTATTCTCCCTGCATTCCCTCTATCTAGTGTGATCTAAGCTGCTGCATACAGCCCACACTCAACCCACTTCTCCCAGGAAAAGAAGCTAGCCTTCTTTCACTATGTTCTAGAGACTGTCCATAGGACATAGTCCAAACACGTCTAGCTGTGATCTATGGGCACCAGCTCTGACCACCATCCAGTGTTCAGCAAAGGAGTTGGACAAAAGTGACAATCCACCTTTGAATTACATCCTTGCTTTACTATATAGGGGGAAAAACATACATCCTCATTTCAGTCCTGGGCAAAGTATAGTGAGATTTGTTAGGAGTGCTTTTGCACCAGACAAGGTCCCCCTACATATACACACTGTGTGCAATACCAGCTCACACAAACTTGCTCCAAATGGAGCGTCCAACTTGCACTGAAATACACACAAGAGGGGTGAGGTGAGGGGGAGAATGAGAGAGAACGAACAAATACAATTCCTTTGTCTCACAAAGCCATTAACCAAGTGATGGATAAGGAGACAAAGACTGCAGTACTTACAAAGGTTTTTTCTTTTGTCCCAGTATCCCATTTTTTCTTCGAAATGTCATGTGTCATAGTCACAATCACAGTGGCATGAGCACCACTTTTCTGTGAGGCAATCCCACACAGCTGAGGGCTTAATGATGCAATCACTGAGGGCGGCCCTGGGTGCAGTCCTGCAGTTTCCCTCTCCCCTTTCTGCAACTGCAGCATTCAGGTGCAGGCTCCAGCTGGGTAAGGGCCCCCCACTGGAAAGCAGCTCCTATGCGGTACGGTACCATTGGAGGTGATGAAATGTGTAAGCACAAAGTTCGGTCCAAGACAAAAAAAACAAAACACCACTTGCTTTGCCTGAATTGATAGACATTTAAGTGCTCTTCTCCTTTCTCATAACACTTTCTGTACTGTTGCATCAACTTTTGTTTTCTGGCATTACAAGGAAAAGACTCATGATGCAGAATGGAGAAAGACAGAGGAACACTGCCACGAGCAGACCATTCCGGAATGATCAGATCCCAGCCCCTTCAGTGTGAGAGGAGTAGGGCCTGCCAAAAAGCTCCCAGAGCTTTTAAGCCTTTGCAATATCAAAATTGAACTAGGTGGTTGCAACATGCAACCTTCATCAAGTTATGCAGCCTGCAGCTTACAAATCCAGGGGTGGGGGAAGGGGACCCGCAGGCTGAACACACACAGGAATGCGGCTCTTTCTCACACTCCACGTGTTCCAACAGCAGGGACAGCTCAAGGTAAGTTTCTGTTTTCCTCCTGGTCTTGGCATACGTTTTCAACTAACAATGACTGACATTTCAAAATTTTGTGCCAGGAGGACTCACCATTACATGACATTTCTCACACCAGTCCCTACTTTTACTGGACAACTGGAAACTGCATTAGCAATAGTGAGGCAAAGCATAAAATATTGGGCTGGGGGGGGCATAACCAAGAACACAACCCTCCTGAGTGGCTAGAAAGTAAAAGAAAAGCAGACCTTTTCCCCCTGAGAAAATACAAACTCTTGCTCAAGGCCAAAGCACTCTAAAGCTCATCAAGACCTGCTGTAGCTCTACAGCCTTCTTGGCATCAGTTTAGTTAATTCTCATATTGTGCAATAGTTTGTTTGGCATCCTCTACAGTGTCCACATCAGAACAACAATCTTCCATGTGCCGACACAGTACTTCCGACAGCACGCATGATAATATGACCACAGAGAGCACATTCATTGCACTTCCGCCACACAAACACAAATCCGCAGGCGAGGTATCGGGATGGCAGGAGAAGGAAGATAGACAACAGTTTTGGTCTGGCCCTTTGCATTTACACTATAAGCAACCTAGATTCTTGGGCATTCAGCACACACAGCCACGTTTCCTGGCTGTGCTGTTCAGTACCACCACAGAGGAAGGAGGAGCAACGTTCATCTTTTTGGTTTCTGGAGGGCCAGTAGAAATGGTAATTTTCCGGACTACAGTTAACAGTTCTGATCACACCGTGGACAGCAACCAATCAAAAAAGTGTCCTGAGGGAAAAAAATCTTTTTTTTTTCAACACTTAAATAATGGTTTTAGTTTATCACTAGCCACCCTTCCATGTCTGGTTATCCAGGCTTCCCATTTGCTTCTTTCAAGGCTTCCTGCAGTTTTTGTTTGAACTTGTCATACTTTTTCTGCACTTGCTGGATTTTATCCTTTTCTTCCCTCTCAAGTATCACCAGGAAGTTTTGCAGTTCCGGAATGGAGAAGTCATCCCACTGGAGAGGAAAACACACACAGTTAAGATTGGCAGGCAGAAGATGCATGCTCTTGCAAGCATGTACGGGTTGTTCAATACAGCCTGAACAATTCACATGCTTTTGTCAGGAAAATACTCCCAAGAAATGGTTTCTTTATTTTGATCCCATCCTTTTCCAACAATATCAGAATACACTTCCATTTTTATTAGTACACTTGCTATAAGGATAACAAGGGAAGAGTGTAACGTACCTGCTGTCCTTCAGTGAAAGTCATCGGCACAATTTAAAACCAACACACAAGAACTCCAAATGAAATAAAAACACATTTAACATCCAAATACAGGCATGCCCCGTATCTGCTGGGGTTCCGTTGCAGGCCCCCACAATGGATACTTGAAATAGCGGATATTGGGATCATGGACACCTTTTGAAAGATAGGGGAATATCAGTGGTTTTGCTGCAACCAGGTAAAAAAAGATTTGCTTAGTGTTTCTGTATCTTCTTAATAGGCATCCCAGTATCCATGGTATCCGTGGATAACTGAAACCGTGGACACCGGGGCATGCCTGTATAAACATTTTAGGAGCAGTGGGACACACGCTGTGAACACCTTCCATACAATCCTACCCATCCGCTCAGATCATCAGAAGAGGGCCTTGCTGTCAATGCCACAACCAGTAGAGCTGAGGAGGGTGGCAGCTAGGAACAGGGCTTTCTTGGTGGTGGCTCCTCATTTATGGAATTCCCTCCCCCTGGAACTAAGAACTGGTCCCCCACTGGAGACCTTTTGCCAGGGTCTTAAGACCTTCTTATTTCAAAAGGCAATTGAGTGAGACAGTGGGCTGGCATTCTTTAATTTTTGGGTGATCTTGGTGGTTCTTTTTTAATGTTTTAATTGGTTTTATTTTCAATTTTTTTTAGTATTTTCTAATGATTTTAATATTGTTTTTTATTGAATTTGTGTAAGCTACCTTGAATCCCCTTCAGTGGGGAAAAAGGAGGGATATAATTTTTTTAAATAAATAAAACTCATCAGATAGCAAAAGCCTGGGAAAATGGAAGAGTCCTTGGCTAGAACCAAAAAGAAATTGGTGAAGGTGCCAGGTGGGCCCCACGGTGGAGAAACACCCAAACAGGGTGCCATAATGGAAAAGGCCACTGCCTTTTCCACTGCCACCTATCTCACCTTGAATGGCAGAGGTACCCAGAGAAGGGCTTCTGTTGACAAATGCAGTGAAAGAGCAGGTTGACACAGAAATAAGCATTCAAGTATCCGAGCCCGCATCACCAGCAGAGGTGGGTAAGACAGAAATGGTATCTGGTCCAAGTAAACTTCATGACAAAGTAGGGATTTGAGTATGGCTCTCCTCAGTTCCAGTCTAACCATTCTACTACACTGACACTCTAAAAAGCAGGAGCCATTTCTGCACCCAGAAACATTTCTGCACCCAGTTTCCCTGGGAAGCACCCACAGTTTCCTTTTGTCTGAAGCAAGAGTGTCTTCTGCTGGTGCAAGAAACTGAATGTTATACACTGTAATTTCCAGCCCTACTCTCAACTACAAAGGGACTCAAGACGCTTCAAGGCTGGTTCTCCAGCTCACTAGATTTTATTCACTGCCCCAGTTCAATGGCTGCAGTTCAAAGGGGTGTGTGGGCTCAATCGCTGTGCATATCTGAATGCCTTTGCAGCATTTCCTGTTCAAACGTTTCCTTCATAGAACTCTTCAAACAGCTTTTAAAGCTCTCCCAACTTCAAAACCTGGTTTAGGGATCTAGCCAGAGCAACACACCATGCAAATTGTAGTGGTGGTTTCCCTTTAAAAAGACTCAGGACAATGCCCCACCTCCACTCTTTCAACTCAAAGTGTAAAGTGCTGTTATGGGGATTAATGAAGGCTTCTTTTGAATAGGCCACACTGCAAAAAACTGGATGCACTTGTACCCTTTTGGACCACAGCCAGCAACTGGGGATGGAATGCAGAGTATCAACCTATGGTACTCCTGAGAGATCAGTGAGGTTAGGAATACTCTCATACAGAAAGGGAATTTTAAATGTAATATACTGCTGTGATGCTCTGTAAGAGCTGGTTCCATAGACTGTGATGTCGTAACAGGAACAAAAAAGGAAGAGGCCATCAGGACGAAGACCTGAGGTTTGCAGTCACACCTGCTTCCTCATGAGTCAGCTTGCTGGGAATACGCTCTGCTTTAATAATTTTGTTAAAATGCATTGTGGCACTTAAATACCCTGCTGCAGTGTTCCTGAAGCCTGACCTTGGCTCTGTCTTGTTAAAAACTAGCAATTGCATCTAGGCCCAAGAGGTGTAAGATTTGGACAAACTATTTTTACAGCTAAAATTAGAAAACAAACACACATTTAGACAATTGGGATCCAATGAATCCTACCATCTAGTCTAGGTAGAATCCCCTTGTTTGGCTCAGTATTCTTCCTGTCTTAGAATGTTGTTGTCTAGTATTCTTTATCTTGACTAACACACAGTCCACACATCAGCAACGCCAGAAGCTTGCTCTTTCCACCCACTTGGGTTCTGGCCTGATGGCGACAATCCGCCTCTTGTTGAATGCAGTGGTGTGTTTCTGACAGCTGAGCATGTTAAGTTTCAAAACTTAAGCAGCTCCCCCAGACATACCTCAACTTCCCCTGTTTCATTTTCCTTCAGCACGAAACTGAGAATGTCTGTGTCGGGGCCTGCTAGCAGCCGGAGGTACAACGGATACTCTGTCAACGAGAGCTTCTGGGAGAGAACTGCAAAGGAGAGAAACATACAGAGCATCCATGAGAGTCCTTTGAAAAGAACACCGCCCGTTTGTTCCACAGCACTGTCTTCCAGGGGACACAGAAGAATCAATCACTGTATCTAAATGTGGGGAGAATCTTCCTTTGCCTGTCACTATTCTCAGGGGTCTCAGGTCTAAGACAGGCCTACCCACAGGGCACCATTTCTCAATGAGTGGACTGCAAAAGCCGCTTCTTCCGGTTAAAGGCCTACAATGGGTTTTACCTTCTCCCAAAGAAATGGTTGGTTGTGAATGTTTTCAAAGAATAATTATCCAGAACTGAGGGTTATCAACAGCTGTTTATCTCCGGCACAGAAAGTCTTACTAGGAAGGACGCGGCAACACTTTCAAGTTGGCTCAGGCACTGAAATGCCTTTCAGTGCCAGGGTGCTGGGGGTGCCCTACCCTGCACTCTCGCCTCCTGCCTGCTAAAGCAGTGCATTGGGTGCTATCACTGTCGTCAGTACAGAGGATTCAAGGTCAGCCTGGCCAGAGGAGCCGTCTGGTGGGCATGGCCAGTATCTGGTTGACCCCTGGTTGACCCCTGACTCCAGTGATGAGTCCTAGGCTCTCCTTACAAACATCTTCTTCCTATGGAGACTAGACCAGATAGAGTGGGTCAGAATAGGGGGCAAGACACATGAAATAGCCTTATGGTGAGGCTGATTCAGCCAATTGTCTCCTCTGATTGCAGCCGCTCTTGCACAGCCTCAGGCAGGACATTTCCAGCCCAGCTACCCAACACCCTCTTAACTGAAGAGGGCAAAGACTAAACCCCACACCTACAGCCTGTGAAGACTTGAGTCATGGGACCACAAAGACCTGCTTCTGTGTATGCCCTTCTCCTCCTCAGTGGGACAACCAACTGCTTACACACAGTACATGATTAACCCAGCTTGGCACAATCTCCGGCTCCAGTGAATAGCCATCAGCTGGTCCACTGGCAAGTTTCAGCTTTGAGCTCCTTGTTCCAAATCTAGTTCACTGAGCCACACTGGGCAGTAGTACGCATGACCCTTGGTTCCCACTACAAATTACAGGCTGCTGCCCATAGCCACATGGTAGAAATTAGCAGGAACGGAAACCACACATCCAGACTTCAGCATCAGGACTGTGGCAGGCTTCTGGTGAAGCAGCTCCGTAAGCAGCCCTGATGCTGAAGAGAGGCATCCTATCTTTGGCAAACCGCTAAACAAATTCATGAATAGGTCTTCCATAGAAATCCCTCAAAATGGGCAACACTTATAAAGCCAAATTGATGGGCACATCTAACACACACATGTGCCACTTTGAAAAATCTTCCATCCCAAATGGGATTTTACAGAAAGGCCATCTGTTGCTGGGTTATAATTTCAGAAACTAGTATCCTACTATGGGAGGAAAATTGATTCCATTCAGGGTTCTGTCTCAGACTTTGATGGAGATTTTGGATCAATTATTTAGGAATCAAATGTAGGGCACATTCCTAACCAACTTTCCAGCACTGACATAGCTGTGCCAGTGGGACATGTGCAGCACCCTGCAGTGGGGGGGGCAGTCACAGCAGCCTACCCAAAGTAAGCGAATGTTTGTTCCCTTACCTTGGAGCTACATTGCCCTTACCCCAGTGCTATTAGGATTGCACCCTAAGTAGTGCAGCATTCCCACTGTTGACTTTCAGGAGAACATCAGCAGTGGATGCCTTATAAAAATGCAAACAAATGTGCCTTCTCCCTACAGCCATCTTTTCTCCATAAAAAGCCCTTACTACAATTGCTTTCACCATTCTGACAAAAGGGCTCCCAAAACCAGCAGAAATTTTAGTCTTTACCATTACATACAACAGCAATTTTCAACCTTTTTTCATTTCATGGTACAGTGAAAAGCTACTAAAATGATCGAGGCACATCATCAGTTTTTTTTGACAATAAGACACAGCATGCCGCCAATGGAATGCTCACATTCTCCATTCACCCTACTAATAAATGACCTTCTGCCTAGTTCCTGCAGCACACCAGTGGACCACTCGCGGAACACTCATGTGCCATGGCACAGTGATTGAAAATGGCTGACATACATAGTACAGTGGGCCTGCTATATCTGTGTACTCTGTATCCACAGATTTAACCATCTATGGATTGAACATTAAAAATAATTTTTTTCCTACTGTCACCTCCTTGCTCTCTCTGGCTGCACCACTCACCTCATTTGTGCCATTCATGCAAGTTAAGGCAATTAATGCAATTTATGCGATTTTACAATTTACATAAATTTATGCAATTTAATTTACACAATTTACACCATCTTCTCAGCATTATATCTGCAGACTTGAGCATCCACAGCAGGTTCTGGAACCAACCCCCTAGACATATGGATGGCCCACTGTCATATTTTCCTAGATGTGAAATAAAGACACTTTCCTGAACTACAGAACAGTTGTTCATAAAGCAGGCAGATCTTCTTTGCAGCTCAATTCTACTGCAGTTATGGTCTTACAGGACACACTCACCTTGGCCATCTTTTTGCATCTGCTTGAAAAGTGCAAATTTCTGGGGATTGTCCATCACCATAAATTTCTTCAGAAGTCCCTGGATCACTTCACTCACAGTGGTGGTGCTGCTGATATGCAGCTGCTTGATGGCATCCAGTGGCAGATAGAAGGATGTCCTCTTCTCTGTCATGTTGGCCAAGTTGACCTCCCTGAGGGCATCATGGATGGTCTGTGGCCTAATCGTAGCTGGGACCGTCACAGGCCGGCGCAGTTTCAGGTGCACTTTAATGAAGCCTGTGTAAGTGCTATCATCGTTCTAGGGGAGCAGGAGGAGAAGAAATGAAAACGAAGGTTTAACAGGGATAGAAGAGCATTTGTTTTATTTGCTGAAATATTCAAAATACAGAACTCGGGAATTAATTCCAGGAAGAACTGTAGTCTCAAAGCAGCAACTGCTGTCTCCTTTCATACATTTATCATTCCCACCTGGTCATACCAGTGGCACCCTCCAATTTAACCCCCAGATCTAATCTGTAGGAAACAGAGGGCTAAAATGGTTTGTGAAGGAAAATGTCACTGAAAGGCACAATTTGCTTGCATAAGACAATCCCATGGAGTTTTAACCACTGTCTCCACCAAGACCATACCTGGTTTCATAACAGCTCCAGAATTCACATTTTCGTCAATCATTTAAGTGTGTCAATTAAATCACAAAGCACATTACTAGGGATTCCCCCAACATGTCTTGGCACATCATCTTTGCTGCCCTTGCTAAAGATGGGAACACCTCTTCCATTATTCCATTCATCTCTAGCTTCACATTCTCAAGTGTTTTTTTAACAAAAAAAATTCCATCATGATTTTCTTTTTTAAAAAAATAGAGGTGAAAAATGTTATCATGACTAACATACTAGCTGGACAGAAGCAAATAGAAATAAGAGCAATAGGTACAGATGGTTTTCAATCTCTCCATTTCAATGTTTTCAAAAGGCTAACCCTAACCCAGGTTTTCACGTTTGAGTGTGCCCATTTCAGGACGACTACTTCCGACTAAGTATAACACGTCAACCAGCTCTAGCGTGACATCAGCCATATTTAGCCAAATGATAGGAAACTGTGGTTGATGTCACGTCTCCGGAGCAAGCTCACAAAATTTCTAACATGACTCCTATGCTAAATAAATTGTACAGTTGTGGACTATGTCATCCCATCTTTTTTTAAAAAAGAGACAAGGTGGGTAAACAAGTAGTATAGGGCAAAGTTGTCAGAGGCCTGAAAAGCTGAAACCTGAAGATATGATTGGGGCAACAAAGGCCAGGAAAAAGTGGACATAGGCCTGGGTTGGAGGGATGGCTAATTGTCACTTGTTTATTTGTACTAGCAAGCCAATTTTGGGGCCACAGGATTCTTTTTGGGGTGCTGCAAACCAGAAACAGGCTTTGCAATACGACTCTAATAAGCTACATGACTCGCATCAAAGTGAATGAAAAATTATCCCTTTCAATTGTTTCAACTGGCCTTTTCTGGTACCTCTGTAGATTAAGATGCAGTTTTCTCAGCAGAAAACCTAAGAATCTCAACTGGAAGCAAATCAGCAAAGGTTCCTGCACGTTGGCGATTACATTTTCTGTGGTTCAAGAAAGAAGCACATCTGTTTCCACAGGGGCACAGGAATTTGGGGCAGCTGCTGAACCATAGTAGGGTATGTGCATGTTCATCTTGACTCATCAGAACTAGCACAATAGAGCCACATCTCTTTGCTGAAAAACCATTCATAGAGCACTCCAGTGGCTACAGAATGTTTCAGTGGAAGACTCAAATGAGCTACAAAATAGTCCTCCCAGCTGCTCCATGGCTCACACCAAACACAAGCAGGTTCATGTGATAAGCGCTTAAGGAGTGCTGATAGGAAGACCTATCCAAATCCTCCCATATTCAAGGAGAGTCCGTCCTTTGGATCAGCTCTATAAAATAGGGGAAATTCTTAAGTTGCCCTCCTTACCAGAATTCCTGCAGGTGTATACTGGAGTAAAACAAATAAAACTTTGAGAACCAAAGCCTCTCCCAAGCCTGTCAATCCAGCATGATGGATTTTGTACATATCAACTGAGAGTTATTCATTACAACTAGTCCTTGATGCCATAAGGGATACATAAGGGATCTCTTGTGGGCCCAGATCTTCTGCAAGAAATTCAAACTGTATACATAGGTTATCCTATTGTTATTCTCACAGCAACCTTGTGAGGGAGGTAAGCATGAACAAGAAAGACATGTAATGATTGATCATTGTGGATTTAGAAAATAGGATCCAGTTAAACCAAACCACAATATTATTTGCACTGTTTGGGGCCCTAAGTGAATATATGAGGCCACCTCAGAATATGCTACCTTGCCTGTTCAACCATTGTTCAACCATGGTTAGGACTACCCTCTGTGCCCTCAACTAACTTTGCTGGTCAACCAGTACCCCTTGACCTTAGCAGAACTGGCTCAAGTAAGACTGTGGTGGCTGAAAACCTGGTTGACAGACTACAGACTCTTTGGGAGATTTGTCATGTTCCATATAGGTTATACTAGCAAGAATTTATACCAAAGCACTCACAGGGCATATATTCTACAGCAGTAATTCCCAAACTGTGGGTCGGGACCCACCAATGGGTAGTGAGTCAGTTTCAGAAGGATCACGAAGCATCCAGAGCAGCCATATGGAAAATATGGGAAGATGGGATGCTTTGGCTGTATGATTGTTTTGCTTGTGTCAAGGTTGTAATTAGGCTTTTTTCCTTTCTGATTCATTCTGCTATTGGAAAATGGCTGAGAAATAACCCAACTTATTGCTGCATTCTCAGGAAAGCAGCAGGCTCTGGGGTCACAATGACAGCATTTCTGGTCATGGCATCACTTCCGGTGGGTCCTGGACTGATTGTCATTCTAAAAAGTGGGTCCTGGTCCTAAAATGTTTGAGGGCGCAATCCTAACCTGCAGTTAGGCCAGCAAAGTTTGGCTGGCACAAGGGCCACCATAAAGTGCGTATGGACCACTCTTGGAGTCAGGGAGGACAGTGGACATCTGTGTGCTGGCCTCTCTGACTCCAAGAGTGATCCAAACATACTTTACAGTGTCCCTTGTGCCAGCCAAACTGTGCTGGCCTAACTGTGCTGGCCTAACTCCAGGTTAGGACTTTGCCCTAAGAACCACTGTTCTACAGATCATGTAGAGATGAAAGATGGCAATGGAAGAATGGAACAGATTCCTGCTCTGGATGCAATATGTCAGTTTGCTGGGGTGGCCTTATGCCAATCATGTGACTTGGCAATATTGATCCATTCTGGTAAGCACAACAGCATCAGTCAAGTAATACATACAATTTCATTTGGACTATGCATTGATCATCTTGGTTTGAGGGATATTGACAAAGACTGGAGACCAGTACTTTTAATCATCACTGAAAAGCAGTGACGCAGAGAAAAAGCACAGAAGCAAATGAACACGTTTGGTTGGTACTTCAGAGGGAGTAAATGTACAATTACTGTACCAACAAATTATTATTACGGCGCTATTAACTAGGATTAGTGTCGGACAGGATAGAACTTAAAATACTGTAGTGCTTTTAACACTGGAGCAGAGATTGTTCATTCTTAAGATTTGAGAAACAACCACCACAATCACTCCTAGGAAAATCAAGGGCCAGTTTCAATCAACACAGGTGGCTTAGACAACAATAGCTTATATTACACTGAAAGTAAAAAGCAATACAACAAAGAGAATACAAACCATTTTCATTAACAAACAATTGTTGACTTTTGAGTTGTAAGTGTCGATTTTCTGCTTCAGCTCTTGGATGGTGGGTGTTTTAGGTTTGTCTTCTACTGTTAGCGTCACATTCTGGAACAAAAAAATAATAAAGCAACCATTAAGATACTTAAGACCTGGGAAGGGGTGGTGGTCTTTTTAGGATGCAATTATTGTATTTCTGTTTCTGCAACTGACTCAGATAACCTAGGGAATCACATTTGCTTACGGAAGTGTTTGCCTATAACAGCACTCATTCTATCACATTAAGTTGATTTTGTCCTACCGCACATTTTATACACACACGTTGTCACCTACCCATCACCACTTCCAAGATCCTGGAACAGCAAAAATTCAGGCAATAATATGGCATGAACCTGTCTAAAGTGTGTTATTGTTTATACACACACACACGCACACACGCTTCAAATGTGGAGGGAGAAACATCCAATGGTTGAAACTATGTGAAATCCCACCATTCCACATGTAGGCGATATTAACTGGAAATCACCACACACACACACACACACACACACACACACACACACACACACACACACACACACACACAGAGAGAGAGAGAGAGAGAGAGAGAGAGAGAGAGAGAGAGAGAGTAATTCTTCAGAGAAAGGCTGCATCCAAATGCAACATTTCCTCCATTTCACAAGCTAACAAAGTTATTATAGCCAAGAGTTGGGACAGATAATAAACTTCTTTAGAAAGGCAACCTCACAGTTTAATGCTGTCTCTGTACCACAGAGATAATTCCTTCAAAAATTTAATAGGTAGAAGCAAAACCTGGTACACATTTTAGGCAAACTGAGGGTGAGCCCCAGTCTCTGTACAGGCCCAGCCAGAACCCTCCCAATCCTCTTCCCAAGCTTCACAGAGCGCTTATTTTCCATAATAAACTTGCATAACTTGCTCATACTGACCCCCAGAGGCATAACTAGGGTATGGCAGCAGGGGGCATGAGCCCTGGGGCTTCATAAGGCGGGCGCCCCCGCCCGCAAATTTGCGACCCCCTGTGCCCCGAGCCCGGAGGTGCATCAGCGTCTCCCCTCCCAGCCTGCCGCTCAAGTACTTAAAGTGCCCGAGCAGCAGCCCCAGGGAAGAAAGCCACCACCGTGCCCCCCCTGGCTCTGCAAACCACAGGGGCACCTTAAAGTGGCCTTAAAGTTGCTGGCTTTTCCTGGCTGCCACGGCGCTGGCACTTTAAGGCCACTTTAAGGTGCCCTGTCACCCACAATTATGTGGTTGGCGCCGCCTCCTCTCCCCACCCCTCATGGCCTCCTCCTCCTGTCTCCCCCCTCCTCTGAGGCGCGAGTGGAGCACTCAGAGTGGTAGAGGCCACTGTCGCTTGGGGAGCCGCCACTGCCGCCTCCTCAGTGCTCACTTGCCACCCAGCCGCCGCTTTTGATCTGACGCCTCGCCTCCCTCCCCTTCCCCTGGGCCGCCTGGTATATGAGTTATTTATTTATAACTGCAAGCCCGCCATGTCCACGACAGCCTGGAGGCGCCTCATGCAGGATTTCAAGAGGTAAGGCGGGACGGGACAGCCGGCAGAGCTGGCTGCATTTCCCTGGCTGGGTCTGTGTGTCTGTGTCTGTCTGCTCTGCAGACACATGGCCGCAGAAGCCACACCCGCAACATCATGATGTCACGACATTGTGACGTCATGACGTTGCGTGCAGGGGGGCGCAATTTCATTGCGTGCCACGGGCGCAATTTTGTCTAGATACGCCCCTGCTGACCCCAATAAGTTTCAGGCAGGCAGTGTGCAAAACACAAAGACCAGAGATAGCAAGGGGAGGTTGTCTCTTTAAGATGTGATTATGAAATGGCCAATATTTTAGCTTCTGCTAACAACATTACCAAGGTGATTAGGTGAAGGAAAGCAGCAGCATGAACACCACAAAATAAAATGTTATGAGGAAAACAAGGAACAATGGCCAGGAAAAGAGATCATCAAGGCTCAATCCAAAGCAATGAGGCAAAACCTTGTGCCTTTTTAATGAGGCGCACGATCATGCATGAGAGAACAGGAGTGGAGCACCAACAGTGGAGCACCAACAGCAAAAGGCAAAGATGCTGTACATACTTGTTTCTCACCTCCCATGCACAAAGAGCAATAGCAGATGGTGCTAAAATTGCCTAATCTGAATACACCCTTAGGCAACCCTCCACCCAACCTAGGGTCAGCTTCAACATGATTTTTTATGGCTTGGAAGGCAATTCCCATGGACGCATATGTGCCAGATGACTTCAACAGACCTGCCGTTAGGATAACCCAGCTGTAGATTATCCACAAATCAGCTCTACAGGAAATTAAGACATCACTATTAAGCAAGTTAACCTACCAATACTGGGGCTCCTGTATTTTAATCGGTGGATAAATGATGGAAGTTAGTTAGTGCAGTGGTTCCCAAACTGTGGGTTTGGGACCTATCAGCTACTACTATGATGAGCTACTACAACCATCCCCTTAAGTCCAACATTCATGTGGCTATGGGTGCCTCTGGACTGTTACCCAATTACAGAAAGTAGTGCATTTGGACCACTTTCGGAGTCAGGGAGGATGGTGAACAGCTGTGTGCTGGCCTCTGACTCAGAGAGTGGTGCAAATATACTTTTACAGTGGCCCTTGCGCCAGCCAAACTTTGCTGGCCTAACTTTGCTGGCCTAACTGCAGGTTAGGACTGCGCCCTCAGTCAGGAAGGGATTCAACCTGAGTGGTGCTGCCCCTGCTCCTAGTGGATGCCCCATATTCTTTAAAAGGCAAAGGCAGCCAGAAGAACCTTTTGCTTTGAGCTTTAAAGTTCTTGACATGAGAAGTAACCTTCCTGGGGAGACCAAAGACCCCTGCCAGGGGACATGAGACACTTTCCAGCATGGATGCTAATTGGGCAAGTCTCAAACTACTCATCTACTGTAATTCCAAATCCACCTAGTCAAAGCAGTCTCCTATTAGAATCCTGACTGTCCAATGCCCTTGTGCTCAACTTCAATGCTGAGGATTAGTATATCACATATTACTAGACAGAGAAAGCTAAGGATGCAGAGGCTGGTAGCTTAAGGACAGCAAGGCATAATGCACTGTAGCAGTGCACTGTAGCATTCGGGTTCCGGCTTTAAAAGTCCTAGGGCAGAGTCCCAAGAAATAAAGTTACATAGCAGATGTCATCACATGACATGAGAGAACCAATAAATGCCCATCTATCCATTTTGACCAAGGCCCCTATATAGCCTCCAGCAGTGGTTCTCAAATGTTTTAGCACTGGGACCCACTTTTTAAAATAACAGTATGTCCGGGACCCACCAGAACTGATATCATGGCCGGAAATGCTGCCATTGCGAACCCAGAGCCTGCTGCATTCCCGAGAAGGAGGCAAGAAGTTGGGTTATTTCCCAGCCATTTTCCAGCATCAGAAAGGGAAAAGGCCAGTTTCCTTGCCAGCAACCATCTTCCCATATTTTCAATATGGCTGCTCTAGGTGCTTCGTGACCCACCTGAAATTGGCTCACGACCCACTGGTGAGACCCAACCCACAGTTTGGGGCCTATAGTATATCTAATCTCTTCTGTTCCAAGTATTTTCAAGTCTTAGTTCTCACCATTCACGTTCCACCTCCCCTTTCTAGTTATTAATTTAACCATCTCTGGCACCTTTGTGTGTTTTGCCTTAGCAACTGATCACAAGCATGCCAACTAGTTTCTATGGCAATCAAGCACACAACTTACTTATAGCTAAAAACCTCCTCTGCCCTTAATGGAGGAGGCAAAGAATTCAGCACCTGACCTCAGCTGCAAAGAGTTGAAGAGCATCCACTTCAAGCATCAGCTGTAGGCAGGGCTGCTCCCAAATTAGGCAACTCCCTAATCCATCTGCAGAGTCAGAGTCACAGAGAGCAAACAAACATACCAAGCAGGTCTGAAAAAAGAAACATGTTGGAACATTTCTGGGTGTAGTTTCCAGTGTTGAAAATAAGCAAAGTTCCCCCACTCCTTTCTTGTTTTGTTTTGTCAGACCTGCTGGAAGCAAAAGGCCCTCCATACATGGTAGGCCAGCTTCCCAGTAGAGACAGTGGAGTCACAATGTAGTCATGTTTTCTCATATTTGAGTGCTGAGTACAATAAAATACTCATTACCAGGGATTGGTATATCTAGGCGGAATTGGGGAGGAAATTCCCTTGGGCACCCCCCACCCCGCAGGGGACGGCACCAGGACACACACACACCGGCCACCATCACCGCCAGCCGCACCTTGCAGTGGCGTGAGGCCGCTCCCTGTGGACAGCTGTGTGCTGCTGCAAGGAGTGCTCAGTTCGATCGGAGGACCCAAGTGCCCCTTGCAGTGGCGCAGGAGCAGCTTTGCACTGCTGAAGCAGCACTCGGCTCCTCCGACCGTCAAAGGGACCAAACGCCACTTTCAAGAAGTAATTGTGGTGTCACGATGACACCACTGAAAAGTCACTGTCAGTCAATACCAGTGAGGAGGCTAAGAGGTCATGTATAATTTCCTCCATTCTCATGATATTCTGCGCTTTCTGCCCCATGACCAGAATCAGTTGAGATTTTACCATGGAGCCATCTTTTACTATGGAAGCCATCTATTTCCATAACGAACAGTTATAATCAGATATTTTCATAGTTATGAAAAATACAGAAAGATCTAAATCAGCTGTTCCCAGACAGCGAGCCTGTGGCCACCAATGGCTCACCACCCTATTTTTGGTGATTTGTGAAACTGACTGGGTAGATTAAGCTAAGTGCATCAAGGGTTAAAACAACCTGCTGCTTGAGAGGAGCACTGCTGCCCAATCACCATTATAGCCACTGAGGCTTGAGTGGCTGGTAAAGAGAAACTTTTTTTAAGGTGGGTCCTTATACTAAAAGGTTTGCAAACCACTGATCTAGATAATTACATACAAAATTAACCAGTGCTTGCACAAATCAATGTTAAAGGCTCTGTCTTCTCTTCATAAAGTTAATAACGGTATATTTAGCCTAAAAAGTCTTTACGCATCAACTGCAATCAACTGAACATATTTCGTACACATTGACATTTTTAGCCAGCAATTCCTTTGCGGAAGGAGGGGAAGGTTCATGTCACTGTCTCACAATCAACATTTTAGCTGTCATTAATAGGTACAGAGAATTCATTAAAAAAAATTCCAGTAATGTTAGAAGAGGATGAAGAATCCTTAGACAATATTTAGGTATGTCACTCGGAGACACTCTTGCAGAGAGGGGGAGCTCTTAGATACTCTTCCAATTCAGCCACCAGTGGATCGCAAGCCAATTTCAGGTGGGTTGTGAAGCACCTAGATCAGCCATGTTGAAAATATGGGTAGATGGGATGCTGGAAAGGGGGAGGTTTGTGTGGTTGTTTTCCTTGTGTCAAGGTTGTAAATAAGCTTTTTTCTTTCCGATTCACTTTGCTGTTGGAAAATGGCTAAGAAATAACCCAACTTATTGCTGCATTCTCAGGAAAGCGGCAGGCTCTGGCGTAAACAATGGCAGCACTACCGACCATGACATCACTCCTGGTGGGTCCCAGACAGACTGTCATTCTGAAAAGTGGGTCCTGGCGCTAAAAAGTTTGAGAACCACCAACCTAGGCTTTTCCCATAGAATCAGCACCCGAAGGAACCAGTGTGACACAGACCACACTTAATTCTGTGTTGCCATGCCCTCTTTCTATACCGGGGGGGGGGTCACAAGCATGTACCACTTGAGATCACTCAATGTCTTGCAGCTTAATACAGGAATGCCCTCTGCTGAAAAAGACACTTGTCTGCAGGGATGTCAGGTAATTTATGAAAACTCTGCCTTTGCTCTGCCTGAAAGGGGTTAGGGTACCCAACAAGCTCGGGGGCCAAGACACACTTATCTGGGAGTACCATCAAACCTAATGGGGCTTACTGCTGAACAGACAGGCATAGAATTGTGCTGCACGAGACTGCCTAAAAGCTTCAAGTGACTTGTGCCATCACTACATGTGTGTGTACTGCACAGCTCCAAGTACAAGGCTCTGGGTTTGTCCAGATGAGAATGAAGACTGAAAGAGGGGCAATCCTGTAATTGAAGACCTTGATTTTACCGATGAGGAAACCCTCCCCAATCCAGTGCACACATCATGCTCCTTGGGAGTTGCTGATCTAACTCTCTCACCCAAGTTGCTCTCACTTAAGAAGCCAGCTGTTATAGGAACCGGAAGTTCTATTCCAGAAGAAAAAAAATGAGAAATTGTATATGCTATTTTTCAAAAAGTGCAAGTGCATGTTAATGTTGTCATTTCAAGAGATATTCTTTGTGAAAATGAACGGGCCTTATGTTCACTCCTCAAATTCTTCTTACGGTATGATCTGCACACATTTTCAGCTCTGTTAACAGCAATGGGATCAGATGGTTCTTTTCTTACAGCAAGGCATTTAGAAGAAGCTGCTCTTTCAGAGACGCAATCTCCTACTAAGGGAACTGTTCTGAAATACCTGTTAAACTTCTCCAGTCCAGGCAGAACCTAGCTGTCTCTCTGAATCTCTGGTTGCCTTCAATTTGACTCGGTGAATGCTCAAAAGTAGAGACAGCCAGCAATCAATAACAACTTAATTGTGTGCAACCGTCATGGGTATTAAAAATCATGAACATATTTACAATCAAAATTATGGAGCTCTAACTTGAACTCTTGCTCACACATGTAACTCCATGACAAAAACATATCATGGATTATCTTTGAAAAAAAGGAAGAATTCACACCCAAGTATTCAAGCACTGAACAGTACCATTGCAAGGGGAAGGGAATTGTGGACATCTGTAGAGGCATCCTCTCTGCCCCACTCCTTTGCTAGCAGCGAAAGGTTAACATTTTCCTGAAATCCCAGTAGAGCCTTTATTGTCAAGAGCATAAGCCTCCTACAAATGAATAGCCAAGTATCTTGTATGTTCGCAGTCACACACTGCAGCATTTGCAAGAACTGCCTCACTGTCCCCTGGGTCAGAGCCTTACATATATTCTTATCTGGAGCAATGGTACTTTCAAGGATGACATCTTGTGCAATTTCACTTAAAAGAGATTTCTAACTAAAAGCAAACCAAAAAAGGATGAGGCTGGTGGGTTTTATATGAGGCTCAAAGCATCTAAACAGAAAGTGCCTTTAGCATAAAGGGGATCCTGTGAATAATTCTTCTTCACATAGAGAAGATATACTTTTCTCTTTGCAGGAATTTAGTGGTTTATAAATTAAATACCTGCCACCTTCAAGGGCAGCCCATCTTTGAACAGTGGACCACAGAAGACTGGAGGAGGGTGCCTTGTACACCACACCTGCCCATCACCTCCCCAACCCACTTCCTGCCAGGCATCCCCTCCAACCGCTTTTTGGGTGCACTTCTTGGAGAGTAGGATGGCACACTTACCATCTCCTCTTCCTCCACTGTGCTCTCGTTTGCAGCTGCTGCCTCCTTTCTTCCCCTATAGTTTTCTCTAAACTGGCTAGGCTGGGAAGATGCTGAGAGCAGAAAGGATAAGGCATGCTCAAGTAACAAGGTGAAAAAGAGTATGGGAGAAAGGTTGGAATCCAGGTTAACAGGCAAGCTGAAAAGAAAAGCAAACACCCAATGCAGCTTACTAGGTACTTTCTTCTGTCCTAAGCATTTGCGCAATTTCCACTTCTTGATCCTTACATCCACAACTAGCTGGGCAGGTAGGCAACTCCACTGATGCAGCCAATACTTGGATGAGAAATTAGAGCACATACGCAAAGGGTGTGTGCATGTGCTCTGATGCATGCATGCAAGCGAGAGACCAAACGCTGGGCATTTCCTTAGGATTGAATACTAACCTGTAGGATTTACCTGTAGGATTGACCAAGCCCCTTAAAGTTTCCACTCTTAAGAATCCAGTTCAATAAGATGGCTTAAAGCCATGTTTAGGGAACAAGATGGTCAAAAACAGATGAAAATAGGCAAAGGTGGAAATCCGATTTCATCACAAGGGCTCTTGACAATAAGGTCACACACATAAATTATCAAGGTAACTTGCATCCAAGTGTCAACACCTTTTAAAAAAGGACTACTTCAGATTCACCTTCCTGGAAATGTCAGCAACACTATAAAAGAACAGACTCATCTATGCTCTACATTACAAAAAAACATGGATCCTTTTAGTGCGATCAGTTTCTTACCCCCAAGTGTGTTGGAACAAGCCCATAAAATTACAATATGTGAACTTTTAAAAGGCATCTCCGAATTAATTGCCCCCTTTGCAGTAGGTAGAAGATACAAGCTTCAACACAACAGGTAAGTGACTTCATTCACAAGGTAAGTGGCACCATTCATAAACACAACAAAATTAAGGAATGACAAGAGGAATGCTATATTGTTAGAGAGAAGACTGGCCTATTATTAAAAGACCTTCCGGTCCCAGAACACATAAGATGAAGAGTCAGCAAGCTGCAGATAATATAGGAATGCCTCAGGATAAAGATGGTATTTAATTCAAATTGGAGCCACAGGATGGACCAATTTTATAGCTGTGACTACACACTGCAATTCGCTTTTCATGGGTGAAAGACTAAAAAAAAAAAGCTTCATTTCTAAGATAGATCATGATGATTCAAATCATAGCAGTGTTAGTTCTAGATATCCAAAAAATAAAAATGAGAATAAAGATATGTTCTGTCAGACACGCATTTTTGTTGGTGTTGGTGTTGGAGTATGCCGATTTTGGAGTCATTCAGAACTCTCCATAAGACAAATCAGACCAGAGTTAGTGCCTGGGCTGTTTACACAGTATGCTATAAATAAAACCTGAATTCTGCAATGCAATTCTGCCAGCTAGCTAAACACTAATGTTTATAATACCTGCTGATATGGTATAATTGATTCTGTTGGTCCATTCTGTATAATTGATTCTGTTGCTAATCAATCATGCTAATTGTGATTTTGCTAATAACGCGAGGATACCATTTTGCTGCAGGTTACTTGAAATTCTGCTCAGCCTCCTGAGATTTCCTAAGCACTATCCAAATATTTTTCAAGCCTATCCTCACAGCCCCAAAAGCTAGAAAACTGCTTTTTAAAACAAAACTCAATACTGTAATAATTCTTTATGAAACTGATTGGGCACCAAGTACCAAATATTACACTCACACCTCAATTGTGGGACATGTATCATTCTGGATATTGCATTGTTTATTTTGTTTCTGGAACCAGAATCCTAACAACTCAACAAGTGGCCCCAAAGATTTAAGCAGATCACATTTCCCTGAGGACTGGAAAGTAGAACCAACAGTGCACTTGCCTATATTCATGTCCCATAGGCAAGCAAGAGCACTGTCATGATGGACAGTCAGGTGCCCCAGGTGGAAACCCTCACAACACTTTGCATATCATCTCCACCCTAGACTGACTAAGTGCCACTTTCTAGCAGGAGACACTTTCATTGCAATGAGCAGGATATCTGCAAAGCCAATACCCCAGGCAGAGATTCTTCCAGGAGCCACCCCAATGTTGCATGTTGTGCTACTTGCCCTGCACAGCCTTGCCTGCCAACACCAGGTGACTGCTGAGGTGAATGGGGAGGAGGTGCAAGACCAGGGACCATCACAGCTTCCATACACAGAGGCTTGCTTCACCAAATTGAAAGATCCTGCAGCCATGACCCTAAAGAATAGCAGAATGAGATGGCAGAAGAGTTCTGAATGCATCACTATGCCCATCTTGACCTTGCACAAGGTGAGACTGCCTAATTTCAGCCTATTTTCTCAACCCTCAGGAACAATCAACTCAGCAGGGAGTTGCAGCAGGGAGAAGTGGTTGAAAAGGCTCCTTTCTACTCACATTAGTTTGAGATACAAATTGCTGAGTTTATCACCACAGTATCAGACTACCCTTCTACAGGTATTACCTTCAGGTAAGTTAAAAGTAAATTGGTCCCTCATGTGCAGATACTCCCACTTATGCAGTCAGGAAACAGGTATGCATGAAGGCTTTTATTTGCCACAGTTACTTAAAACAGTGATATAAAATAGCCACTCACTGTTTCTATCACTGCACTGGGATACTTCAAATTGCTTGCCTCCAAACAACCACTCCTAACTTTAGGTCTTACTATCCATCACCACCTTTAAAAGCAGCTTATGTTGTAAATTCCAATTTCAGGTGTTATCAATAAGCCCTTATTCATTTTCAAATTCTCCCAACCCACATCTTTTCACACCATTCTTTGTCCTTCCACGTAAGTAGTAATACTTATAATACAACATCCAACCTAAGTAGTAATACTTGTCGGTCATTTTTCACATTTATCCCCTCACTGCCGCCACAGCATTTTTACAGACAGGGCACAAGGACAGTCAATTCCTTTTTAAGACCGAAAGATAAGGCCTTTTCAGACATTCAAAAGGGCTAACATGGAGTCTGGCAGGGGAAGCAACATTATAGTCTGTCTGTCCTCTTTTCCCAACCTCTGGGGCAGTTTACATACAGAAACTGAAAAGGATGTCAAGGTGGAACATTGACATAACAAACGCTAATTCGTGGAATTGCTATACTATCTAAGCAGATCTCTGACACACTTTTAAAATGTTTTATAAGACTCAACATTGCCTCAAAAAGCACAAGGGCTGTAACAGTTCCACCATTTCCTTCCTCAACGGATTTGAATAGAATGCAACATTTTTCAAACTCACTCATAAGTTATAGCAATCCTGGTGTTTTTCTCTAGGGGATCATTTAGGAAACCACTGCATGCGGTGCGGAATTAATTTGTTCTTATTGGCCCAGTGTGTTTAGTGACAGATGGTTCAACACTTTCACAGCTAGGAGACAATTTGAAAAAGTACACACAAAAAATAATTGACCTGTTTTAGTAACTGCAAAGTCATTCAAGCCTAGCCAGTGCCACAACCCTAAATGGGAATTATGAACCAGTACTGTATAGTCAAATATTAGTGACCCACTTGTATCCTGGGGCTCACTTGTATCCTGTAAGCTGACTGTATTGAAATATATTGTACATGAGAAGTACCCATTTAGGTTCCAAGTGTCACGACAACCAAAAACAATACTAGTTCTAAAGTACATTAAAATTAATTTATGTTGAGTAGCAATCACAGTTGGTGTACATCACAGAAATTGCTACTTCCATGATGCCAGCACTTAGATGAGTTTGACGGGCAAGACATATTCAGCATACAGCAAAAGAAGTTGGAGTACTTTTTTCAAAAAAAAATTGAAGGCTGATCCTGTTACAGCAGAAAATAGGTACTTTAGTAGGTACCAAGGCCAAGTTGAACTCCATTTTGAGGGATCCCCATATTAAAAGGATAAGGGGGTCTTTTGTTTTTACACCACCACTCAAATAGACATGCTCTTATTTGGCTACTTTTAACAGATGCAGTGGCAAAGAGATTTCCAAGACAATGTTTGTTAACAGCTTATTTCATACTGTTCCTCTGAAAACAGGATGTGTGGCAATCTTTGAAGGGCAATAGCTTCTGCTTTTAATATAGTCAAAAGTTTAGCAGAAAGCTTGTCTGTAGAGTGAATACACAAGTAATGAGAGACCCAGGGAGTTGATCTTATGGCTGTCTTACATAGAAGTCTTGAATTTGAGGCTCACACACCCTTGAGTTGTTCTGGGATTAATTCCTAAAACCAAATGTGACCAGCAAGCGTTAAGGGCAGTGTCAGAATTTTCTCTTACATCAGTAGAAATGTTTCTACTGAACATCTGACCACCACAAGGATGGAGATCAAACTGTATTTTGCAGTACGTATTTGTCACATACCTGCCAGTATTATTATTCCAGAGGTGTGCAGTAATGGTTGATGAAACGCATATTACTGTCATAGTTGTATTCACAATGAACACAGATATATAAAGTTGGGAAAAGATAAGTGGCACTCTGTTCATTGTGAAATACCCATACCCCTCCCACACAAGGGGGCATAGCTTAGCAGTAGAGCACACCTGGGGCAGGGCTTCTGATGTATTTTCTGAAAGGTTTAATGGGGAGGTTTTTCTCTGCCCTACTATATGAGACCCTCTAACAAGAGATGATAACAGAATCCGGGACTTGATACATGCAAGACAAGTCCCAGGTTAAATCCCCATTGCCAGACAAGTCCCAGGTTGGTTTCTTGTTAAAGGACCTCATGTAGTAGTGCAGAAAAACTCCCCCTTAAATCTTTCAGAAAATACAGAGACCCCCAAGGTTTGACACCTGTAAATCTTCTAAATATAAATCACAGGTCCCTTTATATGACACCACCACTAGAAGTTTCAGCTAATGACTCCAGGTTTCCTTGGAGATAAAAGATTTGCATTGCTTGAGGCGGTGAAATTCAGTTCCCTGTTTGCTGTATCTGTAGCCCAGTGTATCTATCAGCTGGATCTGACATTTTCTTCTCTCTCTTTTACACACACACACACAGGGAGCCCCTCATATTTTCCTATTCTTCGGACCGTCATGTTGAACCACGACTATAAACAGCCAGACACATAAAGCAGGATGTCATTGGCACCTGTTCCAGAAACTCTGGCATCAGAAACTTTTGCGCAATGCCTCCTAAGGCTCTGAAATGGAGCTGAAACAATATACTAGCTCCAAGCATGTCCAAAGCATTTGTTATGTTAAAAATCCAACTGCATTAGTTGCTGCTTGAGGCAGAGGTAGAACTATTCTATTGGGATTTCTATGCCTCAAGCAGCACACACAAACACCCAACAGGAAAAGGGACTGTTCCTTTTGGCAAAGTGCTTGTGTCTAGTGACATCACCACATTAACAACTGCGTGCAATACTCAACTGTACTATGATGCAAGGTTCATTTCCTCAAGAGGTTCTTCTCTGCCTCAGAACATAAAACACAATTCTGTGTATGCGAGCATCTGTGGTTCACATTCAGCTGCTTTGTAGGCGCATGTGCAGAAATGTTAACTCCTTACTTCTGATGATGCTCTTGTTGAATGCTATAAATTTATATTTAATAAAATTTTAATACAATGTTTAATAAAAAATAAACTGCATGGAGCACCTGACCACACAAACTTTATTTGTGTAGTATATTCTCTATTTGGGTCAACCAAGTCTTTGGTTTCTCACAGATGTTTTATGTTGCACTTGACCCCTGAATTTCCAGACAACTTTGGATGGTGCAACGGGTGAAGCCACATGTGTGCGCATGTGGCACCATAAAAAAATGCATGCACACATGAATAAGCCAGACCAGAACTCTCAGTAAACAGACAAGCTTCTTCTTCATATTCATCAAGGAAGTTCATAAGTATGATCCTCATTTGAAGGAGAGACATGAAAGAAATTTACAAAATCAGATTAGGTGGCAATTCGCAAAGTAGAGTGTGCATGTGAATGTGGTTCTCTTGTTGGTTTCAGCAAAATAATTTGCAGAAAAAATTACTATATAGAAAATTTCTTGCTGGGAATTTCCCGACTATTCAACATAAAAGTAGAGACCATTGCCCTTAGAGAATAAAACTCGGAAAACTGCACAAAGCAGCTTTTCAACTACTTGACAATTATTCTCCAGTTTTGTGTATTATCATATTTACTCTTTCCAGTCATCATGTGATGTGTGCATATAGTGGTCATAGTTCCAAGATACTGTAATTACAAAAAAAAAAAAAAGGACAGTCAGGTCCTAATTCTACCATACCACTGATTTTCCTAACATTCTTCCATTAGAAGCCTCCTTCTTGGAGAATCTTTGAGCAGAATAGCCGAAGTTGGCTTGGAAAACCTCATAGATGAAAAATCATTCGTTACACGTTTGAAAAAGTTACAAAGGTATTTTACTAGTGACACACACACACACACACACACACACACAGCAATATCAACAGCTATGGCAAGTAGAAAACAAAAAGCATACATCAGGTTGTTAAAAGCTTATACAGATGCTCCCTATTCCCACCCAGGAAACGCCCCCAGGAAGAGTTCAGGAGGGAGTCTAATGATGATCTAATACACCCAACATGGCTTTATTGGTAATTTAACAGTATTTTTCAATAACTCTTCCCAACCCTAAGGTATCCCCACTGTCGCAAAGCAAATACTTAGCATAATACTTAGCCCAGCAGCATGGTGTGCCTTGACAATTTTAACACCTTGTCAGTGTGCCATGAAATGAAAAAAATTTGAAAATCATTGCGCTGGATATTTGAGTTGATGGAGTGGTTTCAGAACCTCTGGCATTTAAAAACATTTCCCTATAGTAATTATCACTGTAAACATACTGACTGGTACTCTTAGTTGTAACAATTTGAAAACGTGGTGGTTTTAGGGTTTTTGTTTTCCACACAGAGAGAGAGAGAGAGAGAGAGAGAGTTACAGTAAAATTACAGGCATAGTGCCACACCAATTTTCAACATGAGGATTTGGGACCCCTTCACAAGGGACATGGGCAGCCCAATCCTGAACTACCTGACCGCCTGGGAGCGCAGCAGCAGCCAGGCAGCTACCGCTGCATCCCATGGTGGCAAGGCAGCCCCAGGAGGCTCCGCAGGAAAAGAGGACATTCATCCGTTTTCTCTGTGGTTAGGGCACAAGACAGGCAATGGGTCTGCACGCTCCTGCGCTGGAATCCGAGGAAGGCCATGCAGCCTTGCACAGAGGTCAAGAACCGGCGGCAGGCGTCAATACAGGTTCCACACACACCCTGCTCCACTCATACCCCTGCCCAGGAATGCCTTCCCACCTATCCTGAAAGGTTGCATCACCAGCGAACTCACCTCTCGGCAGCAACCTGTGCTCCCTCCGGGATGCATGCGGGTGTCGTTGCCATGGCACCATCCCAGTGCCAATGGTAAGGGCTTACTGCTGGTATTGGAGGTATAGTACTTTACAGCGCCATGCACAACAGTTGCCTGGGCGGTACGAGCACACCACCCACAGTAACGGGCTCTGGATTGGGGCCTCAGAGTGCCCCCATTGCCTAGAACAGTGGTTCTCAAATTTTTTAACACCAGGACCCACTTTTTAAAATGATACTCTATCAAGGCCCATTAGCTTTACGAGACTTTAAAAAGGTGGCCTAGAAGAAATATCTTTATTTATTTGAAAGTAATATTTTATTTGCAGAAAACTCAATCAATTTCATGTAATGAGGCAACCCCAATGAATAGCCTCAAGGGGCTTAGTTATGTGACCAAGCCTTCACTACCCATCATTGACAGACTTGGGGGGGGGGAGCCCTGTAAGTTATACAAAGAGATAAATGTGTGAGCATCTTTTTTTTTCTAGTGCTTCCCCCCCCCCGTGATTTATACAAAGGGATGTGGTGGCGCAGTGGTTTAAACCACTGCTGCTGGGCTTCCTGACTGGAAGGTTGGGAGTTCAAGACCATGCAATGGAGTGAGCTCCCATTGCTTGTCCCAGCTCCTGCCAACCTAGCAGTTCGAAAGCACCTAAAAATGCAAGTAGATAAATAGGGACCACTTCGGTGGGAAGGTAACTGCGTTCTGTGCGCTACAGCGTATAGTCATGCTGGCCACATGACCACAGAAGCTTGTCCTTGGACAAACGCCGGCTCTACAGGCTTAGAAATGGAGATGAGCACCACCCCTTACAATCGGTCACAACTAGACCATTCAGTCGTGGAGAAACCTTTACCTTAACCTATACAAGTTCATACTGCAGGAGCGTAGCTATTTGTAGGATACTTATCAGCTGATTTTTGAAGTGATGCAATTAGTTATCTGAGCTTTCCATCACCTGTGTTTTCATTGGAGGATCTGCAGGACCCACCAAAAATCAGGTCCCAACCCACCACATGGGTCTCAAGCTACACTTTGAGTAAGGCTGGCCTAGAAAAAAAAGCAGAGAATGTCTGCATTCCATCTAGCTCAGTTGCAGCTACTGAGACTTAGCAGTGGCTCTCAGAGATCTCAGACAGAGGTCATTCTTGATTGCTGGCTGATGCTTTTAACCAGAAGTCCAGGCTGGATTTATGATCACCTGTTGAAACTCAATGTCACGCAGCCAGAGGAGAGAACCACACTGTGAAGGTTACATCTGGGACTAAGGATTCAGTGAATCACAGAGTACTGTATATTTGTAAAAGCCCCATTTAAAATGGTGGTTTAGACTAGCCTGCCCATGTAAGCCGCCTTGGGCATTTGCTTCGGCCTGGGCAAGGCGGGGTATAAATTCTTCAAAAAAAAAAAAAAAGGGTGCCATGGATTGAAATGGGAACTTTCTGCATACAGAGCCGGTGGGTTACCATTGTCTTTGCCAAGGCTTTCAGCTTTGTTGACTGCTCCATGCAAGCTACAAATTGTGGGTGTTATTGGGGCCGTAGGCCCTTTGGCTGGAGTGGGGGGCCCTGACGAAAGCCTAAGATTAATTGCATAAATATGAGAAATATTTGCTCTTTTCACTGTTACCCATATGGGTGTCTGCTGGCCTCTTGACATATTTCTGTATGGGTACACACATATAGGTGCCACAGAGCATACAACTTACAACCTGTACCTGCGCCATATGTGGGAATGAGCACAAGAATTTCTAGGGTTCATGCTAGAAATTCTTGTTCACAGAAAACAAGTCCTGGACAACAATGTCTGGATGTTGGAATAGTCTGGATAAGGGATAATCTACATGGGATAATCTACTATCTCGTATTTCAACCATGATCCACAAGTTTATGAAGATCTTTTCCACCATTATTCCTATGTATTCACCTACTGTACATTGCATCCCATTGTAGATACTACAAGGCGGTATTTTTTTTAATCTCAAATTTCTTCTGTTTTCCTTTGGCTCCAAGCTTTATGCAGAGAGGAGAAGAACCAAACCCACAGTTCAAAAAAGATTCAAACAGGAGTCAGGACACTTTTCTCTACCATAGCTGTTTGCTGTATTTGTAACAAGATTCAGTGCATCTCCCTCCCATTGCTGTTCTTCCAAAAAGTATGCGGGGGAAGAAATTCTGAAACATAGTAATTTAGACATATTAGAGATTTAAAAATAGTTGCTTGCTTGGGGCTGACTTCTGTGGAACGAAATGAAGCCACCCAACAGGATCAAGCCAGCTACTCATCTTGACAGTATGCGGGTTGGGGGAGGGAGAGAAAAGATTTAGATTTCAAAGAAGGTAGAATAGCCAAGAGAAAACTTGATTATTCTTCCAATATGTATGGAGATTACACCTCCAAAAACATGGTTATACTGAGTCACAGGCAACACATTTAAAATTAACTTTGTCAGAATTCAGTAGGCATAGGCTTGGCCTGACTTTAATGAAGATAATGTTTAAAAAATACCTCAGCCTTCTTTTTTATTACATTTGTACTTTGGTGAAGTGGTGGCCAGAGATACTTTCCCAGAGGGGAAGTTGAAAATGTGCAGTTCAAAAGTTCTGCTGTAACTTTTAGTTATGTCTAACCATACATTTAACCATTTTGGATACTATTCTTACAGAAGGACTAGTGGATCTTTCCAAAACGTTTATGTCAAGCTTTTATTACCAGTTAACCTGCAGCGAGGAAGTGAATGCCAATAGCAACAAGGGTACTTTCCAACCCATTATTAATCTTCATGATGCCCTTAATATCAACACTCCAGATAAAGCAATCCCTTCCTTCACCTTATATATTGGTCCCCACAAGGGCATCATGCTCTCAACAAAACGATCTCCACTTCCATTTGGAACCCAACAGTGTCCAGCTCATTTTGAGAATATTAGAAAGTTGGGAATACTGTCCATCACTTGAGCACTAACATTTCTGTAGTAAGGCATTAAAAGGAAAGGTGTGGCATCCACTGGCCATTACACTGATGGTCAAGAATGTCGATCAGGCTGACATACACGGTGCTACTCTTGTGGCATTTTCAAGCAACATGATCCATAAAACATACAAAGATTTGTTTGCACTCCCAAAACACTGAGCTAACACCTTAGATGCTAAATGTTCCTCTCACTATTACGTAATGATCAGGGAAATAAAAGCAAAATCTAGCCAAAGCAAAAAAATGTCTGTTTTTGAAGTGGGTGTATGAGTTGCCCATTACCTTTTCCTCTATGTCTGCGTTGCAAGTTCTGCGTCGCAAGAACTTCTTTAATAAAAGGTGTATCCTCAAAACAACTGACTTTGAGGTGAATCACTGTTATTCCTCTTGCAGCTAATCTGCATGCAGAACACTGGCTGTCTAGTATGCCTCAGGAAGATTTCAAGCAACACCCTAAAGGACATATGTAAAGACATGCACAGTTATGCAACCCTCACTCCCTGCATTCGGGCATCATCATCATCTTCAAAGCAGCACTGAGCTTAATGGACCTTACTAGAACCTGTTATGATACAGATTCCCAGCAGTCCATCACAGTCCGCTTTAATTCAGTGTGCATTTGATCAATAGCTTAAAGGGGCGGGGAAGTGTTCACCAAGCTAACCATAGTAGTTAATTCCTTTTTGCCAACAGTATATTGTAAGGCAGTGCTTCTCAAACGTTTTAGTACCGGGACCCCCTTTTTCAAATGCCAGAAGTGACGTCATGGCTGGAAGTGCCATCATTATGACACCAGAACTTGCTGCTTTCTTGAGAATGAAGTAATGCTGGGCAATTTCTCAGCCATTTTCCATTAGCAAAGTGAATCAGGAAGAAAAAAGCCTATTTAAGACCTTGACACAAGCAAAACCATCACACAGCCCTCCTCCTTTCCATTGTCCCATCTTTCCATATTTTTATTATGGCTGCTTAGGTGCTTCACATACCACGTGAAACTGTTTTGCAACCCACTGGTGGGTCCTGAAACAAAGTTTGGGAACCACTATTGTAGGGAATTAAAAAGCATTCTGCTAACATTGCTATGTGCATCATGGTTCCCCCCCCCCAAACGTGGAAAAAAATCTTCCCATTTTAATTTGGACTCCACAAGGAGAAGACCAGTAATCCATACACATGCAATATTTTCTCCCTTTAACTGGACAAGAAAAATAGCCTTTAAAGTGCCTGGTGGAAAAACTCTTCATTTTAATGCTAACAAATCCTTTTTGTTCCCAGTAGCTGTTGTGGATTTAGCCATGCAGGGCACATCTGTGGTCAAGACAACAGGTATCGTTCATATGGCCCTTGGGCTTTTTATTCTGTGAAGAAAAGCATCATGACTACTACTCAGAACCCATTCACTCGCTCTACTGATCAGCCATACCCAACATTCTCTATTTGCAATTTATTTCACATATCACTGACTCAAGAGTCGATGTGTTACCAAACATGCCTTGGACACCATTTCATCAAAATGCCACTCCAGTCTTCTGAGACAGCTTAAAGATACCATCAAAAATGTGATCCAGACGGTTGCTATGTGTTTTGCTGTACCTGGGCTATACCTCAACACAGAAGGCCAATACATAGGCACACATTTCAAGGCAAATCCCTGTTGTGCTGTGAACAAAAGATTCTGCAACAGAGATATGTTAGGATAATTGTCATGACTGCTGTTAAGGCTGCTGGTTCATGAACATTACAAGCACTTATTTGTTTGCACTTCTTCCATCTGCTGTAGTGAGTTCTACCAGATGCTGTCTGTCCTAACAGAAGAGTTTTTTGGGGGGAAGGGAGTCATGAGAAGGTTTTTTGGGGGGTAAGTGGGTTGGGTGACCCATAATTAGACATAGGACAGTCAAGTCACCATAAAGCCTGAAGATCACAGGGTTAAACAGTGCCTTCCCCCCATTCTTCTGCTCAAACCCATAGCCACATCTTTAGGCTGCTTAATTAAAAGAAATATCAGGGGAAACATGAACCTGATTGACCATGACCATTCTGGCCATATACTCATGTAAAATACCAACTGACCATGATGGAGAAAGTTCAACCATCTTTACTCCATGGATGGTTCCCTCTGAAAGAAAAAAGGAAGCCCAAGAGGGACAACAGAACATGGCAACCCAAATATATAAAAAGGTAAAGGTTTCCCCACAACCGAATGGTCTGGTCATGACCGACTGTAGGGGGCAGTGCTCATCTCTGTTTCTAAGCCTGTAGAGCCGGCGTTTGTCCGAGGACAAGCTTCCATGGTCATGTGGCCAGCATGACTATATGCCATAGTGCACCGAACACCATTACCTTCCCACCAAAGTGGTACCTATTTATCTACTTGCATTTTTACATGCTTTCGAATATATAGGGAGGTGCAATTCAGTGTTTGCAATATGCATATTTAACGACATTGCTACACTGCCATGATTCCATCCTCATACACCTCTCTCCTCTGACTTGGTAACTAAACGGAATTCTGGTATTCCTCAGAGGGGTGGAATTTGACAATCACATGCTGCTGCTCATCATAACAAAACTAGGAAATATCCTACATCCACACCCCAGAGCTCTGATAACCACAGCTGGAAGTACCATGAATTGGCACGCCCCATTTTGCCAACCCCTCCTGGCTTGACTTTTAAAATGGTATTTTTCAGAACCGCAATTTGTGAACAGGACTCGCAAAACAGAATGGCAAAGGAAGCTGCAGAGACTCCCCTGACTACCACTATACCGCCATTTAAAATATTCTTCCAGACAATACTGCATTGTTATTGCTGCTACCCAGTGGAAATAAAAGAACAATGACTATAACTCTCGCCTCAGAATTCAGCTCCGGGCTGGGAACTTTGGTGTGTGGCATTGTAAATAAATTTAAATAATTCAGCAGCAGGCCTGCAGGGATACATACAAGCGGCACAGAAAGAAGAAAGAGCGCTGCCTTGCTAATGGATACTACAGTGGGTGCTAGAAAGTCTGGAGTCCCACCTCTAGGCTGTTTGTGCTTTAAGTGCTTTTTGAAGCAATGTGCAGAACGTGCGGTCTAAAAATCCTCTTCCAGCCAGAGGAGGTATACTGGAATCTGAAAGAGTCCCAAAATTAAGTTGTGAAAAGATACACTACTGTTAGGCATAAAATTGGAAAGGACTAACTGGTAAGTCGCCAGTACCTCATTAATGCCACTATTAAATAGTCATTTGGGTAAGCAATTGAGAGCAGAATTAGACAATGCATTCTTCCTTATTTCATGCCAGAAGCAGCCGGTGATGTCGAGAATGGACATAACAGGGGAACCCAACATGACGACATCACCACATGGAGTTTGCAGTACAAAATGTTACAGGGAGAGAGGGAGATCCGAGGATGCCACTTCAGCAGCCCGGCACCACCTTAACATTTAGTTCCACTTTGAATTACACAAACCTTTTCAACAGGCCTGAGCAATGCCTCCGTTTCTCAAGTTCATTCTTTAGTGTGCAAGTGAATCATGAGCCACAGCTGGCCTGAACCAGATTGCGCCAATAGTACCCCAAGGATCTTTTGGAGATTGCCAAGATGGAGGTGCTTTCAGTTGCTTGCTCAAAGTGAAGCAAGTGCAGCAAATACAGAGTTCTGGTACAAAAGGGGCAAAGCTGGTCCACCAATGGACCACCGGCTCATCTCCTGCCCAATGATTTCTGGGATTCTTACTGAATTAGGTGGTCAATATAGGCATCTACTATTAATTGTGCCATAAATGTAAAGAAATATTGAACTACATGTTCTTAGTTTGTAAACGTAGCACATTGTGGTGGAACATCTTGCCTGAAGCAGACAAAAACTACGTCAGTGCACTCTGGTTCAAGAAGAGATAAGCCCAATGACTAATCTTGGCTGCTTTCTTCTTATAAGGCCGGCCTAATTTAAAAATAAAAGGACCAAATAGGGTTTGCTTCTTAGAGAACAGAAATGCATTCTAAGAACGAATGCAAACGTGCAGGAGAATCCCACCATAAGCAATGCTATTGCATTGCATCGCACTGTCTGCAAGGGTATGGATAAAGAGTCCAAGACTAACTCTGTGCACAACAGGAATAACTAGCAATGCTATAATCCAGTGCATGTCTACTCAGAAGTAAGCCCCACTGTGTTCAATGGGACTTGCTCCCAGGAAAATAGGATTGCAGCCTTAAAAGTGATACAATTTATTCTCGCTTGTAAAAAAAACAAAAAACACAAACATATAACATCTCAAATTTCAGGGAATAAAAATTATCTGTACCTAGATTAATGATAAAGGCAACAATTCAATGACCCTAAACTGTACATCTGCAGCGTTTTTAATATTACTTATGAACTTGTGGCCAACACAAGATGCTGAACAAGATGGACCACAGTGAGGTCAGGAGTGAGCCCTGCATGCTAAATACCAGGTGTCTGCTGAAGTCTTTGGGAGGTCTATACACCTACAGAACAAACTAGAACAGACAGCACTGGGCTAAAGGGCACCTGACTTTTTGCTGCCTGTAACCCTGTGGAGAAGTTCATTAGATAAATTAAAAATGAGGCTAGTAACCACAGCAATTATCAGCAGGCTTTTCTATTCCTATGAAAAGTATCAGGTAACTTGCATGTGCCTTCTGGGCTGAATTTTCCATTGCTATGCGCTTTGTTAATGTCACTGACACCACTACCTGCAAAGTGAATATAACATGCGGCTGCCCAGAGCATAATTCACCAACAACTTTCCTCCTTACCACATGTTGATTTTTATGGAGTTGTTTTACAATTGAGAGCAATATGAAACTTGATCTTGTGAATGGCTAAATTCAGGTCCGTGTGGTTACGATAAATTGGCTAATGTTAAGAAAAAGAAACACACCGCCATTCTATATGGATCTCCTTCCTTATATGCCCTTAACACACTCATATGAATTGTGAAGACACAATTTTACTCTTTACCACTCTCCTGATTAGCACAATGGTCTGTTTCAGTGGTTCCCAAACTGTGGGCTGGGACCCACCAGAAGGTCAGGAGCCAATTTCAGGTGGGTCACTAAGTACCTAGAACAGCCATATGAGAAGACTGAACACTGGAAAGGGGGAGGGCTGTGTGGTTGTTTTACTTGTGTCGAGGTTGTAAATAGGCTTTTTTCTGCCTGATTCACTTAGCTATTGGGGAACTAACCCAACTCATTGCTGCATTCTCAGGAAAGCAGCAGGCTCTGATGTCACAGAGATGGCACTTCCAACCATGACAACACTTCTGGTCAGTCCCAGATAGATCGTTGTTCTAAAAGGTGGGTCCCGATGCTAAACCGTTTGAGAACCACTGTTCTAGTTCAAAACCCACCAACACCGAGAGTTCAGGTTATATAATGGTGGAAACTCTTGTCCCGCTCTCCTTACAAACAGCCATACTCTTATCAGAAACACCTTTTTCACTTAATACTTCTTCGTTGAAACTGGGTACAGTTATTGATTGGCAAACATAAGAAAGCTCTCTGCAAAGCCCATAAGTGAGGCACTTATGTTATCTACTGTCAAGCTAAGAGTAAGCCAATAGGCAGGAATACAGAGTGATGAAGCAACACCGCTACAAATATAATCACAGCACACAGTTTAAAACCATGGGGTGATTTGGTTGAAAGGTATTTATGTAACAGATTGCTCATTATAAAAGACTGAATTCTAGTTTTTTTCCCCAGAAGAGTTTCTTCAAGTCCTATCCTCCTCCACAAATTCAAGGAGCTGTCTCGACAAGCTCTGATCTGAAATAACTCACCAGAACATGCTAATTGACTCATCTTCCAAGTCAATGCTGCTGATTCATTGATATACACATTTTCCATATCTGATCCCACTATAGTGCCAAAGACTAGCAAGCAGATGCTAGGGAACATTAGCACAATACCACACACATTAACTATTTTGCCAGGTGTGCTCTAAAGGGAGGCTAAGTCTTGGGTGTTAAGGCAATAGGGTCTCTAAGAAATAGCCAACCAAAGTCAGGCTGCCTAGAGCAGAAATATATTTCAATTAAACTTCAAATACAAATTAGAAATGAATGGGGAAAGCAGGCCAAGACACATCTTTCTCAGATCAGCTGCAATTCTGACAAATGAAATTTGCAGAAGCACATCCTCATATACTGTAGTTTGCAATTCTGTGCACACATACTAGGAATAAATCCCACAAAACTCTGTGGGCCTTGCTGACAAGTAAAAACATTTAAGGTTGTGGTGTTTATGCATTCATCAGATATTTCCTTGACTATTTCAACACAAAGTCTAGGATCCAATAACTCTGACCACTTCCCCACTCAGGCATTTAGTACACAAATTGGATACTGCTTACATGTAGCCAGACAAGTATATATTCTCAACAATAGTTCTTGGTTACCACTGAAGGTGAAGCTGAATTCATAATGCTGTACAGTCACGTTATTTGCATACAGCTTTTACACAAACGTTCTGCAAATGCAACAAGTAAAACTACAAAAGCAATGATACATTGGTACCCCATAGTCAATATAAAGCATAATAAAAACAGAGCAGTAGCAACAGCAAGTTAACAGGAATGCTATTAATCCACTAATCAATTTTTGCGCACCAATATTTAACTATGAATCCAGAACAGTACAATGCACATGTAAGCCCCAAGAAATTCAATGGTAGTGCCCATAGGTGCTCAAGATGGTTGCAACCAAGGTGAGTAAGGTTACCCGATTTCTTTATGGATTTCTAACTGAAATTTTAGTTTTCTGCTTCCCCCGTTGCTGCAAGACACTTTTCCCAACATGCAAATGCTTGTGGGTGTCCTACAAGAGTATACACTATGATGTAAAAACTGTCATCACATACTGTACTCAGACAATGGAGCAGTGCAGCACTCTTGATGGTTGTGTTTCATCATGCTAAGTATTTTGAAGACTAATGCAGCCTTGAAAATGCCCCCCTTCCTGAAAAAAGTGGAAATAAAACAGCACATTTCAAGTATATAGATCAAAGTTGCAGAATAATTGAAAAAAGTACTTGAATGAATTCAAAACACACACACACACACACACACACACACACACACACCAGAATGCTCAATACACTGGACAAAAAACCCCAACAAATCCTGGATGCTTAAGAGTAAAGGTAACAGTTCAGTCAGAAAGAACAAGCAGGTTATTCAACATATAACAATTCACACGCTTTGGGAACCCTTGTCTACAATCAAGGTATCCAGCAGGTTGATTACATTTTTTAAACCTCTATAAAAGCATATAATGAGTTGTTGATTTTCTAAACCAAAAGAAATCCATAGAGTTTCAGTCACATTTTGGGGGAGGGGGATGTGATCATGGAGCTAAACACAAAAAGGAACATAAAGACAGAGAAGAGGGAGGGACAAGAGTGCAGGAAAAGATAATTCTGTTTTGCCGGTACAGTATACAGAACTGTATCATATAATAGAGCTATGTAAGAACATGATTTGATACAGATTGCAGAACAATTGTGCGCAGATCAGTTTCAATAGATCGAGTGCCTTAATTTTAACCCAAAGGTATAGCAGAATTGCAGTGCCTATGCCAGTTTTTTTCCTTCATTATTGGACTACATAGCTGTCCTCAGCAAGAGTATCAGGTTGCAGATACCATTCACTGTAATGTACATTCTCTACCACTGCCTGCACTTCAAAATGGGTCAATGCTAGGAAAACTAGCACTGTTGCACATGCATTGTTCTGTTGAAGAAATGGCAGTTACAGACCCTTAAAAAGCACACACCATAACTACACATACCCTTTTAAAGAAGATTTACATGCAGAATCTCCCCACCCCATCCCATCATCAAACACTGGCACCCAGGGCTGTGGCATTCTATGGTCGGCACAAGAGGGATGTGAAGGCCAAATTCTAAGGCTGCACCTGTTTCCCCCCCCCCAACTCTAATAATAATCCCAGAAAATTCTTAGTGGTGTAGGGAGAAGCATTCTATCCACATTAACTGGCCTGTGCTCCCCAAACAGCTTGCATCTAAAATCTGGATCCAGGAAACATTTAATTTGCATGATTCACAACAGCAGCAGAAATTGGAAAAGATTCCTATTAGTTATATATTAGATTCCTGTTATACTTATACCATTATGATTCCAATCAGATATACATATACAATCATCAGCTCTGCCCATAAACCTTTAATTCTTCTTCCAACACTTTTAAAAATTTTCCCTTCAGCAGGAGCTCCTGCAGTGATCAAGTTCTTGAGGATATCAATTACCCTTTTGCAAATCATCTGCTTTTTACCATATTAAGGCCTGGATTTGTTGTTATATCCTTTTGCCCACAATTCGGCATACACTGCCTTTAAAATACCAGGTGCCTGTTACAGCTGCAGGGGGTGAGCAGCTCCTCCCTATCAGCCTATGTGTGTTATTCTATTAACCAGACCTTCCAACAACAATCTGTCCCAAAAGAAATGATGCCATTTTAATAGTCCTGTAATGATATGCAAGTACAAAAACATCTTAAATTACATTTTCCCAGCTACTAAATACCCAGGTACTTGCACTGTCCATTAAATGCAACGTGATGACATAGACAGGAATGCCCCAGTATCTGCCGGGGTTCCATTCCCCACTCTCCCGTGAGGATACCTGAAACCGTGAATTCTGGGGATGCCTTTTTAAAGATAGGGGAACATCAGTGGTTTTGCTGCAACAAGGTTAAAAAAAGAGATTTGTTTAATGTTCCCCTATTTTTAAAGTATCTGTGGATAACTGAAACCATGTTACCAAATCCGTGGATACTGGGACACTCCTGTACATGCAGAAACAATTTGTCAAGAAAGCTGGTGCCCACAGTACAAGAAATCTGCAGGGGGGGGATCATACCATAAGACCCACATGCTTGCTCAATTGTAGCTGAAAAATGCCGATTAGAAAATTGAAAGTGAATAACCAATTCATATGCATTTGCAATAAGAAAATAAGAAGAGCCCTGCTGGATCAGGCCAAAGGCCCATCTAGTCCAGCTTCCTGTATCTCACAGCGGCCCACCAGGTACCCCAGAGAGGCATGAGACAACAATGCATCCTGTTGCCACTCCCTTGCACCCGGTACTACTACTGACGTAAGGAGGTTGCACGGACATGGATACCACAAATCTGTGGATACTAGGTCAGGGGAAAAAATCCAAAAATAGCTCTGCCTACCTTCGCACAGCAAACTTGCTGTGTTTTTGAAGGCCGCAGGCAGTCTCCCAAGCAGCCTGTAGCCTGGGTTTTGCAAGGCTCCTCCCCTCAATGGCACCCCAGAATGTGGCACCCCAGAATGTGCACCCCAATGTTCCCCTCAATGGCACCCCAGAATGTGTCACAATCAATGCATTCTCTTCCTGGTCACATGTAATGTACAATGTTGCACAATGATTTTTTTTTTCCAATAGTGCTGGAAGGGTGTCTGAAATGGGACAAAACTCTGGTAGGGATCAGCGGCTTTAGAATTTTGCCCCCATTGCAATTCTGATTCAATTACAACCCCACTGATAATTAGGGGGTAGAAAGCTTCTATTTAAAGCCAATGGAAACTTTTGTTCTAATCAAAAGCATGTGGGAGGGTGGCACATTGTGGATCAGAACAACAGGGGAGCAAACTGCTGAAATGTCACCTGTTGCAGTTTCACCTCATTTTGAATACCTTTCCAGCATTATTTTCTATTTATTCATAAACGATCCAGAGTTGAGGGTAAGGAGCTAGGTGGCTACGTTTGCAGATGACACTAAACTTTACTAGATGGTGAAGACCAGAAGGGATTCTGAAGAGCTCCAGACGGATCTCTAAAAACTGGGGAAATGGCAGCAAAATGGCAAAGCTTTTCATAATTATTTCAAAGATAATACACATTGGGGCAAAAATTCAAAATTTCACATATATACTCAGGAGGTTCTGAGCTGTCAAGGGTTAAACAACCAGCTACTTGGGGATCAGTGCTGCCAAATCACCATTGTAACCACAGAAGCTTGAGCTGCCATAAAGTGAAAGCTTTTTTTAAGTGGGTCCCAATCAGTGGTGTCATCCTGGCGGAACAGCCCGGTACGCCACTCCGCCAGTTCGCGGATGGGCCCGGGCCGCACCACCTCTCCCGAGGACGGGCAAGCTGCTCCTGGGCCCATCCGCCCTCCCTCACGTCCCGAATCGCTCTGAAATGGAGCAATTCGAGGCGCAGTGAGGCGTGGCTGCCCTCCGCCATAGGGGCGGAGGGCTGTCAATCATCCAGGCGTTCCGGTTCCTGGTGCGCCCGGATGACGTCTCTGGTCCCAATGCTAAAAAGTTTAGGAACCACAGATCTTTACAGGATATAAAACCATTAGGTAACGATACTTTAGATATGCAATGGAAGTGTACAATCCACAGTAAAGTCTCATGTGGTAATTATAATTTTTAACACATATTCCCAGCATTCTAAAAACTAAATTGAATTAGCACACTAAAACCTAGGATTCTCTCTGAAATAGAAAAGAACATAAGAGCCCTGCTGGATCAGGCCAAAGGCCCATCCAGCCCAACTTCCTGTTAATCTTACAGTGGCCATCTGATGCCTCAGGGAGCAGACCACATGCCTGTATCCTGTTATATTACCCTTCCCTTGCATCTGGCATTCAGAGATGGGCTACCTCTAACACCCAGAGACTGAATACACCCACCAATGGCTTTCAACCTGTGGTGGACTTTTCTCCCTGAAATCTGTCCAATCTCCTTTTTAAGGCAGTCGCACACACGCACGCACACACCCCCCACAATGTCAACCTGTATAGGAAGAGGTCAAAGGTGAAAGCCAGAATATGGCCTCAGCCTCCTCACTCAGTCAGTGCTGGGAATTCATTTATTTATCCCCCCCAGACCTCCCTATCCTCTTCCTCTCATCTGCCAAACAAGACAGAAATCCTTCGGTAAATCACTGAGTGTTTGGCTCAAAATGATTTTGTTTCCTTTGGCTTGCAGTCTTGGCTTCTAGGGGGATACCAAGTAGAGCAAGGGATAGTATCATGATAAGAGCTTGGGGTGCAAAACTGGATATCATTGGAAAAGTTGGGCTGAAGATATAGCAACAGTAGTTGGTATGAATCCAATTTTGCCCCAAAACTTAAGAAATAAAACTAGACCTCAAATAGTTAATGGTATCAATAGAAGAAAAGGGAAAACCCTTGTGTTTCAGGCTTAAATTCAGACACTAATGATTTCAGAATTTCTTAACAGAGGCAAATTATCCCACATAATTGAGTGTGAGCTGTCTGGCTGTCTTTCACCCTCCTCAGAAGCATCTGGCACTGCCATCATTCGAGAAAGAAGATATTTGCCTAGATAGGCCAATTCACTGATCTCATCTGGCTGTTTGTACATTTCTGTTCTTCACACAAAAGGACTTTTTTTTTTTAAGGAACAAAATGTGCATTGGGGTAGAAACACATAGGAGAGATTTTGATCTTTCATATCGCCTACGGACATGACTCAGTAAAGGACTTTTTAAAAATGGCACCAGATGAGACAGGTTATTAATGAAACTCCCACTTTGGCCCACAGTAAACCCAAAAGGAACTATGGCAGAAATGAATGCAGCATGGAAGAAGGGTTCCTTACTCCTTGGGTTGTGAAAGGGCCCCAAACAGCTTGGTGAGAGCACGGCTATGAAGCTATACATGTGGGCCAATTGGTAGCCACGCTTTTAGAAAGATGAACCCAAAATCACCAGTTTCAGTTCAGCAATCATAATTTGTCATAAAAACACATAAAGGACAGAAATCTCACATTTTTAAGTCGAGGGTAGAAATCTCAATCTGAACACATGTCTCCACAGATACAAGAAGCAGACCAGGAAGGTACAGCGTAACTTCCGTCTGCTTTTAGCTAAAAACAAACAGGGGCCCCAGATTGTGTGCAAGGGCTTCACCACATGCTCATGCTCTAAGACGAAACCTCTGAGGGCATGAGGGTTCTTTTTCCTGTGCAGAAGTAAGACTTCCCCCTACATGCCTCTCTCTTCTCTTTTTACAAAACAAGCTAGCTGGTGAACTGAGGCTGCCTACAGACAATTTTCCTTCTACAGGAGTCAGGCTTGCCCCTTACCTTGCCAAGTGGATTAAGCCCCAATCCCAACAACAACAACAACAAAAGCTCAAAGGAACTAGGACAGTGATGGCGAACCTATGACACGCATGTCAAAGCTGACACACCACAACGTTTGGAGCGAGACACCAGCATTCACCAATACCTGACAAAAACTGAGTTTGTTTTACTCACATTTCATTTTTGTAATTATTTGATACTTCTTTATATAATATATAGCATCATATATGATTAGACTGTATTTTTTGTTTAAATAAATGAATATAAAGAATTGTTTCTCTTTTGTTTGGGAGATGGGTTGACACACCACCAGAGTCAAGTTAAGCATTTTCCTAAGTTTTGACACACTGAGCCCAAAAGGTTCGCCACTGAACTAGGAGATGCTTTTGTACTGGAGAGAAGCGGTGCACGCACAACAGATTTTGAAAACTTAAGAATATTATTCGAAATGCGGTGATATTTCTGTGTGGAAGCATATAGTCCATTTTCTTCGTTTTTTAAAATTGTGGTCCAATCCTAAAGGCCTGGCTAGCTAATATAAAGGAATTGCAAACGTGCCGTGAAGCACATTCGCAATAACATGCGAGTAACTAATGCCAGAACTGGCTCAGCACCAGTCAGCCCTGGGCCTCAGCACCAGCTAGCCGTAGGTGATTTTCAGGGCAGGGGAGACAGGGAAGGGGCAGAACTGGACAAGGGGAGGATCAGGCCCAGGCAGGGGATGAGGCTAGTGGTGGCTTCCACCGCTGGATCCTCTGTGCCGCTTTGTGCTAGGCAGCCTGACAAAGGGCTGCCCCAGTCTGGGCAGCAAGTGGAGATTCAAGTAGCCCCATTGAAGGGCCTCGGGCTTTACTCAGGGAAGTGGGACAAAAGTCCCCTTCCTCTGAGACCACCCCATTGGCAGCTACAGCTCTCATAAGATGCATCAGTAGCCATTTTGGTGCTGCTGCCGCCGCTGGTCTAAGTGCCAGGCAGCTTAGAACTACCCCGAGCACTCATGTGAGTATATTCAAACTTTCACATACTCGGGGGGGGGGGCAGAAATCACACACAAAACACTTCCATATTTGCACTAGGCTAAGAGTGGAAAGTGGGGTGCTTGTTCTGATGCTTGTGACAGACACCTGTCTCAAAAGTCACAAAAATTAAATGTACACACTCCAGCCAATTGAGTACCCTTTTTAATGTAAAAGGGCAATAAAATGGAAATTTGACTTTGGAAGTCAAGCATCCTATAATGTGCTTATTATTGTGAGTCTCTTATTGGATCTGGCAGATCACCATAGTTGCTAGGATCCAGGAGATGCAATCATCAGCTGAGCTCACAGGCTAATCAACTGAGCTCACTAGAGAACCTTTATTTCATGTCATTTCATTATCTGAGCTGTGCAATGTGCTCACCGCACAAAATTATGATTACTTAGAACCGCACCTACCCAAATCAACATTTTCATGGTGAAACACTGCTCTGCTCAGGAGTTATAACCCCTTACTTCTGGAAAGCTCTGTGCACTTAGTCTTCAAGCAAGTGGTGTTGCTCAGTTCTTGCAGACATTTTTCAACTGCCCCTTTGTCAAGTCTAAAGTAAATCTAAACTTGCACAGACCAACACATTATAGCTACTCATTAGTATTGGTTCTAGAAATATGTAAATTAAAAAACGGGAAGCTGGATTTAATGTGGTTTCTTTTTTCCTGTGGCAGCTGAAATCTTTATTTTTATTTTTCTAAAAAAAATCAAACCAACCTGCTAAGGCTTCACCTAAAACCGGTCCTAGCTCTTCTAACAGCACATTGCAAATTAATACATTTTTTAAAAAAATGCAAGACAAGTCCTTCCATTTTATTTTGTTCAAATACCATGATTCTAAAACCCACATAAAACTGGAGAAGCAGACAAGGTTTATCCACTTACCCATTTTACAGCTACCAAATAAAAATATATAGAAGGACAGAACATGCCCATCAATGGTAAGAATCATAATTATAAACACACATACAAACATCTAGAAATATGCATAGCACGCTAGCCAGTAACCTCCAGGTGAATATAAATCCTGAATTTAGACCCTGGCACAGAACACCAAAACCAGGACATAATCTTCCAAGGAATAACCTCTTTACTTACAGAGAGAGAGAGAGAGAGAGAGAGAGACTGACTAGATTCCTTGCACTGAGAACATGGCTCAATATTGTATAGTCTCTTTAGCAACCAATCTTGCAACCTTTAAGCATTCTGATGTTAAGAAACATTATATGCAAAAGATGACCTACTATACAGAATCTCAGTCACATAGCTCTGACATCCAGGGAATAGCAAACAGGTGTCAAAGTCAAACACTCGGATTCGTATCAAAGGAACAGAGTTTGTAAGCAGGGAAACAGCACACAGATTAAGGGACTGAAATTAAGCAGACTACCCATGCGTATTCAACAATGATAAAATAGATGCCCTTGGAATATTAGTCAGTAAGCTTCCTTGGGCACCTCGCAATAAGGAGGCAGTCACAGGGGTAAGGGAGGATTTGCCACAGGAGAGCTCCATGCAGCCTGTTACCTTTGCAGAGGTTTTGCTTTGAGGACTCCTAAAGAAGGTGGTCTTGGCTGTAAAAAAACAGTCCTCCAAGTCTTCATCCAAGCTACAGTAGCCACTGCTCATGCTGTTGTCGACAGTCATCTAAGAGGGGATTCCAGATCCTCAGAGCCTGCAAAGTCCTCCGGTGAGCCAGGCAGCCAGGTAACCATCTGATTTGCAGCTCACTGCAGCAGCACCGGTGTTTCCCAATCCAGTTCCTGTGCATTCAGCAGCGCCTCCTCCAGCTCCCACTTGCCATGCTTTGCAACAGTTTCTTCTGATCAGAAAATCACAAAACGTCTCCACATGCACACACAAGCCCAGCAAGGCAAACCTCATCCATTAATGTCCCTGTTCTGGCCAACGGCTGCCAGAGGTAGGGAGGGTGCCAGACACCAAGGGATTTTCCTTCTGCTCTTGGCTCACAAACTCATTCACCATCTGCGGCTTGATCGCCTATCTGCAAGCCCACAGCAGAGAACAGCATCACATCCCCCTCCCCCCCTTTCCTGCTTGCTTTCTGTTGAGCAGAGTTGAGCCACTTCCTCTTGCAAAGGTTTCTCACAGTTTCTGCAGGGAGTTCTTAGCAGAGAACTGTCTGTAGCTCATCAGATTCTGACTGGCTCAGGGCGAGAAAGAAGCGAAGTTGCACCATCCGGGAAGGGGACAGTCTCTTCCCTAGCTTTTCAGTGCTCGTAACAACCCTGTCAAAAGGTGGGGATGGAGATGAGAGCTGCTGATTTCAATGTATATTACTCGAGACGAACCTCCAGTGTAGTGCCCTCCCAAGTGAATATCCTGCAGTCATTTACTGCATTCCTTATCTGACTGAAAGGCTGTCCAAAACCAACCTCCTCCATTGTGTTTCATCTCTAAAACCAGAGAAATGAAAACCAGGGATTTGGGGGGAGGGGGGGAGTAGAATATTAAGAAGAGACCATTCACAAACAGCACTTCCCATTCACTCTTTTTTTTATTAGAGAAGACAGGCATCTATTGGAGATTTTCCAAACTGACCTCAAGAACCCCCCATTATGACACACCCAGCATAATGGACCCTCCACACATGCTCCAAATATAGTAATACATCAACTGGATTGGTGCATACAGAGAGAGAGAGATGGATGGATTTCCTTAGCAACACTTCAGTGCAAGAACCAGCTTGTGCCTCTATATTCTGTAGCTAATTTTAGAACAGCCAGGACGATTTTTCAGCATAGCCAGCCAAAGCAGGCAACCGTTTTGATCATAACCTTAGCAATCACTGTTCATCAGGTTAGACTTTTCCATTTGTCACCTACTGGCTTGTCGACGCTGAGCTTTAGTCAGAAAGACCAGAATCTTGGCACCATTGACTCTTCAAGGTCTAGGGCTTGGCTAAAGTCAGATTCAGACTGCTTCCTTCAGCTTGTGAGATGCCAGGTCACCCGACTCCATGAATACCTACATATGCTGCAACAGCAAGGGCTATCCAACACCTGATCAGCGGTGTCAGGATTCAGCAAGGGTCTTCCTTTGTGCAAATGACTTTTTTTAAAAAAAATGTCCCTGGTCAGATTACTTCCCCGCAATCTGCCATGCCATGCCATCATGTCACCTCTTTTCCACTTGTTACTCCCACATCCTAGTCTGCCGCCAAACAAAGTGGGATCTTTTGCAATGCCTGTTTGCCTCAGCACAGCCATAAGTGAGTGACAAAATAGTCTGTATTCCTTCTGGCATTTCAATTACCCGCATAAAAGGGAAGACAACCCTGATCTAGCACTAGTGTTTAGGAAGAACCCCTGCAAAGAAGGACCCAGTATAGTGCAGGGGTTTGGGAGTTGGACTAAGACCTGGAAGATCCAGGTTCAAATCCTCACTCAGCCATGAAGCTTCCTGAATGACGCTGGGCTACTCACTGTCTCTCAGCTTCACCTACCTCACAGGGTTGGTGTGAGGACAAAAGGGGGGAACTATACAAACCACCCTGAGGTGTTTAAAAAAAATGGTGGTATAAAATGTGAAAAATAAATTAATTTGGGGCCATTCAGCTATCCAAGCCAGGATATTACCCACCCAAGACAGCGGTCCATTCCACTTCCAGGCAAGGATGGCCCCAAGACGCTAGTCTCAGCAGTGTAATGTATTTTAAATGAGACTTTAAAGCATGCTGTCTTGCATTCCCTAATGGAGAACTGTACTTGGAAAAAATGCAGAGGCAATTTACAATCCATAAATCTTATTTTCAAAAGCGGCTTAGTGATTTTTTTAAAACCTAAACATTCATGCAACCTCTACTTTAAAAACAACAACAACCCTTCCTGTCAATATCTGTGTTCCTGTGCATAGGATAGCAGACATTGATTATTTAATAACTTATAATGCTCTGGCAATATAGGACATTGAACCAGTCAAAAGTATACATGATGCAGTCAGAGCAGGGCAAAAAAAAATCCTTTGACCTGATCCAGCGGGGCTCTCATGTTCTTATGTACAGGCTGACAGAATTTGAACTGGCCATAGTCATTCAGAAAAGAGGCTTTAGGATGGTGGATGATAGCTTATTGAAAGTGTCCGTTTCGTATGCAGCAGCAAAAAGGGTTAGGGAAGAGATTGAAAAGACGATGTCCAGCATCAGAATACCTTTATGCAAGTCTATGGTGCAGTCACATTTCATTAAATATTGTGAATGGTTTTGGCCGCACATCTCAAAAATGACACTGCAGGGCTGTGGATGCAGAAAGTGGCATGGTCAACTTGGAGTGCTTCCCCTATGAGTAAAGCTTTAAGTGTTTTAGTTTAGAAGAAAGAGGTAACAGGCAACATTTATAGAGTCTAGATACATTTTTCCCTCTAACAATGCCCAAAACTTTGGGTCATCCAACAAAACTGACTGGCAAAAGACAGTGTTTCTTGGTTTAAAAAAATGCTATGTTGATCTGTGGAATTCACCACTACAAAATGTGGCAGTGATTTAAACATAGTTGGGATACACAAACGGAGGATTAGGCTTTCAGACATGACAGCCAAATGGAACCTCCATGTGTGAGAGCAGTGTGCCTCTTAAATACCAAGTTACAGCTGTTTGCAGGTAGGCTGCTTGCTTCCAGGCCCTGCTTATGGGCTTTCAAGAAGCATCTGGCTGGCAACTGTCAGAAACAGGATGTTAAGACTAAAATGAAGCTTTAGCCTGATTCAGCAAGATTCTTCACTGCAGACATTAACTATAAGACTGGAGTAAGTGTGAAACCAGCACACGGCATATCAGCAAAATATTACTGGGGCAAATGCAACGCACGCGCGCACGCACAGAGAGAGGGGGAGAGAGCGCTGTGTTTTCAAACCTTCCAAGAATTAGCTCAATTGGAAGACTTGATGCATATCGAGTATTCAAAATTGGTGAACATGTTGTGTGCAAACTCGTACATGCTTGCTGACATCCTTTGACCTACCTGGTTTCTCACATTCTCTGAGATCAGCAGGTTCATCCTTGCATCAACAGAAACTCAGCTGCCACAAAGCAGCCACTTCTTCCTTACACGATTTGCATGTCTCATAATTCTTCCTGCTTTGCTTCTAAAAACCTGCTACTCTGGCATTTAAGTGCTTTGGGTGGGATGCCCCCCAAACTCTGCCAGCTCAGCATCACAAATTACCTTATTGCTGAATTCTCATTCTTCAAAGTAAGTTTCATACCCATTTGCTTCTGCAAGGGTTAAGCATGCAATTGTTACTGTCATTGGTCCCGGCTGTCCTAGCAAGACTTCTACATTCCCACATTCAGGCACTGCCATGAGAAGACCTGATACATAATCAAAGCTATTCTACTAGGATCACAAGTTTTAATGCTGGCACATACATCCAAACTGGAAATCATCATCACCTAGACAGTAGGTGCCATACCCAGTGATGGGGTACGCGGGGGTACGCGAGTACCGGTTCCTAGGATTACGGCTGGCCCCGCCCATTCGCCCGCCCACTCGTCGACTCCGTCCCCTGCAACGTTTGAATTTCCTGCACGTTTGAGTTGCCTGCACGTTCTCAGAGCCAGGCAGGTAGCGAGCGGAGCCTTGCCTTGCCACTGAAAAATGAGCTGCTCTGGGGTTTTTGAACTGTTGGGTCACTTTAACATGATGCCAGGCCTCCTTAACATGTTCTGGGGGTGCTGTGGAATACTGTTGCAACTGTTGGGTCAGTTTAAAATTGTCTGAGGCCTCAAAAAGGGCTTTTTTCATGTCACTTCCTGCCACAACATCACTTCCGGCTTATGATGTCACTTTCGGTGGGCGGGCCCGACACGTGCCAATCAAAAGTGAGTACCTGTTCTTGAATCATTTAGATGACACCACTGATGAACTTCCAAAGTTTCTCCTGAAATTAATACCACCCAAGCAAGCATACTTGTAGGCGCTTCTGTGGGTAGAGGTTTGATATATTCAAAGGAAATCAGAACAAATATCTAAAAATGGAAGATAATGCAGTTCTAGCCAATCACTGACATAATACAGATGGCCACACAGGAGCATCGTATGAATCACAGTTACTATAGCAGTATGTGAAGGTCCATTTGCTAAATAAAGCCAGCTTCTAATTAAGGCAACTCAAGAAGAAACATGAGCAACATTCAGATTATTGGGTGGATTATTAACCACATATATCTTGGCTTTCCACCATATCAAAATGGCTCAAATTTTGATTGGATCTACATGTGATATATGTATACATGTAGGCCACCACACTCCATTTTGATAGTTAATATACAGGCATCAGGTGAGGGCCATCCTAATCCGCTAGCATATGTCATCTCCCCACAGAGTGATGCCCAAATAGGGCCACAAAATTCAAAGACCAGGATCAAGGTGAAAACATGCCGATACCTCTGAAAGTTGCAGCTTATTAAAAATTATTCTTTCATTCATTTTATTTGAAGAATTTATATCCTGCCTTTCCCATGCTGAAGCAAATACCCAAAGCAGCTTACATGGGCAGGCTATTTTTTCAATGGGTTTTTTACAAATATACAAGTGATTCACCAAATCCTCAGTCCTAGATATAGCCTTCACAGTGTGGTTCTCTCCTCTGGATGCAATTTCAAAAATTGAAAGGCCCTTCAAGTCTGATTCAGGGGGAAAGAAGAAGAGTCCTAGTCCTTCCCACAGCCCTGCTCCTATACTTTACCTATATTTCTGAGATCTTTGGCTCAGAGTACGGCAAGGGTCCATTTTTTTAATGGAACCTGGCCAAACTGAATACAATCCCTATAGAGACCAAAGCAAAGGTTATTTTAGTTGGTTGCATATCCCACAGAAGAAGGATTAATTACTCAGGACTGCCATGGTATAAGATGACATTACACACACACACACACACACTTTCTCAATTAGAAAATCTTAGTACGCACTAATGTTTAATGCATTCACAGAGAGGGTTTTTTCCTAGCTAAAGCAGCCCCATTTTCTAGATTGGGGAAAACCTACAAAGTGCATGTTTGTATCAACGGACTGCACAGAATTTGGCAAAAGAACATTCAAAAACTGCACAATGATAGAATTTGCCTTAGGAGCCTCCTTAAACACTAGTCCAAATGTGCCACTGAATTCTTATCTCTAGTTACGCAGATTCAACATCAGCTGGGAATTATTCTACAATTCTTCTCATTAGAAACATACCCAATATTTTCTTTCTATTAAGGTATGTTAAAGCTACAGAAAATCCACCTTAAATTTTAATTCTTACAAACTGGAGGCAAATTGTAGGCTAAGCATTTAAGATGGCAATGTGCATAAAATGACCGTATTTGGGTAAAACAGCCCAACTTCACTGTACTCTATTTCATGCCAAAAGCTTGGTAAATCATCACAGGATAGATAGAAGGTCATCAGCTCAATCTCTTTGCCTTAAAACAGGATGGCAGTGCATTCAACCACATATCTACTGCTTTATGGGCTACTGCATTTCATCCAGATTAGAATGCATTTGACAGGCCTCTGCAAGGGTCAGGCTCCAGGAGGTCAGGTTCTGGAACCCAAAGGGCTGGCAGTCAGCCCAAGTGACAAAGCAGCAGCTGTGTGATCCAAAACAGGCAAGAATCAAGTCCCAGAGCACCAGGCAAGGGTCAGAGGCTTAGTCAAACCAGACAGATCAGGATTCAAGGCAGCACAAGGAAAAAAGGAGGAGTTTTGGCTGACCATGTCCTTATACCAGAACACCCATTGTTAGGTCTGAGAGAGGAGTTCAGATGCTAGAACTTGATAGGGCTTGGTGGACCATGACTGGCCCTTGGGACTGGATGGCTAGTTCTCAGGCTAGTACTCCAGTCTAGATGGCACTTTGAAGCCTGGAGTTCAGCCAATCAGGCTTGCAGTAGAAATGAAGCTACGATGGTGCAGGAAGCGGGCAGCCCAATCCTGAACTGCCTGCCTCCTGTAGAAGCAGCGGTACTAAAATGGCTACCATTGCACCCCATAGGAGCCAGGCAGCTGCTGGAGCCTCCTTGGGAGAAGCAGATATTCGCCCCCTTCCCCCAGGGAAAGCCTGCAGTGGGGGTCCTTGGCTCACCACCAGCTATTTTGCCAGCAATGAATCAAGCAGCGCCATGTCAGGCTGCCAGGATGACTGCCAGGGATAAGATTCGGGGGTAGAAACCATGACCAGTTCCCACCCCCTTGCAGAGCCACTCCTCTCCCCGGTTCCTCCCCCTCCCCAAACAGGTTTACCAGTGACCAATACTGCAGGAGAGCTGGCCATTGTGTACACCCACATTGGGGCCAGGAGCTAATTGAGCATCAGCACAACACACGCGGTACATTGTTACAGACGTGCTTTACGGCACGTTTGCAACATTTTATCCATGGTACACGTGTACCGCCAGCAATAGGGCCTCCTGGATCAAGCCCTAAGATACCAAAGCCCGACTGCCGGGAGCCCCAGCACCTCACAGTATCACAGGCTGAAAGGAGAGAACAAAGAGTCGTCATCAGAAGTGCAACAATTCAGGAGACCACAGCAACGGAGCCAAGCCAAGCCACATGCCATATCTGAGAAGGTAAATCAAGACAGCATTAGCCAATCTGGCCTAAGGAAAAGACCCACCTCCTTCCTGATTCCACACATGGGGAACTCACCTATGAGCAATCCAAGAAAAAAAATTTCTTTAACACCCATCAGAAGCCGATGCTAGTTTTCACAGGAATATTTAACAACCCTGGGGGTGGTCACAAGGCAGGAGAAGACTCTTAAAAGGTAACATTTCCTTTGCCCAATACCCCATTCTACAGTCATTAAGCTTGCAAGAGTCACCTCAGAGGCTCACTTTGTTTTTAAAGATGCTACTTCGGCAAGCAAGGCTTAGGAAAGGCAGCAGCATTTGGCCATCACTCCTGAGTATTGACTGAGGGATCCACAACCTGACCAGCAAGATGTCATCTGCTGTCATCAACAGCAGAAGGTCATCTTAGACTGCACCATCCAGGTGTGTGGTGCCCTGGGCTATCCCTAGATGGGCACAAGCTCAGGGCAACTCAACCAACCAGTGCAGGCCATTTATTAGTCATGAAAAAGCATGCAGCCCTGGGCTGCCACTCCAGTTGACCTATCCAAGGGACTGCTCTGTGTAGAGTGACTGCTGGTGGTGAAGAGGCCACTCCTTAGCCTGCTGACATCAGCACTCCATGCAAGATGCCCCCAGTAATCAAGCAATGGCACAGTGTTGACTTTGTCACTTATGGCCTCCAACCCTACAAGAGTGATATCAAAGCTTCGGAGAAAAGGGAAAAGAATGTCCATGCAATTAACAAAAGAGCATGTTGCCATATCAAATTAATAAGCTCACTCCCAGTTTGAAAGGGACTATTTGAGCCACACTCGTTCTAGGTTATCACATCAAGCTATTCTGGGTTACTGCAGGGAAGCATGGCAGCAACACCTCAGGTCCCCAGCAAAGAGAATAGCCTGCTTCATTGAAGCCTCTCTATTATTACCACTATCAATGCATTCCAGCATTTCTGCTAATGAAGAAACAACTACGAATAGGAATCACATTTTAAAAAGGTACATGCATGACATCAGATAGATACCTAACGAAGTCACTGGCAGAGAGGAGCGGTAAAGCTGCAACCAGTAGCTTACAGTAAAAGCAGGGTTCAAGTTTCAGTGGGTGAACTGAATGAACTGTCAGCTTAAGACACAAGCTGCGAGACTTCAGAACATGGCAGTAAACCTGGGCCACAGTCCAGCAAAAGGTTAAATGCACTTAAGCCCACTGAAAGCAAGATGATTCACAGCAGCTGACCAGTCTAGGAATTTTCCTTTTTGGGCATTCAGCTTCCTCGGCAAGACATGCCCTTCAAGGCCTTTGTGCTGCCGACCACCAGTTCTGCTATCTTGGGACAACTGGAAAAACCCTCTCCCCCCCAAAATGTCATTTCACTCTCCTGCTGGCAGGCAGAACACACCACAACCAACCACTACAGACAAAACGTCCCAAAGTCCAGGGTTGTCAGATTTAGACAACTACAGTCCTGAAATAAATCTACTGTACAGTGCCTGTGGGGGAATGAACAAAGCAAAGCAGGTCCAGGAACAAATACGTGGCTGAATGCTTTATAATCTTGATAATAACAAAATGCGCCCTTGTTAATATTTCATGTATTAGTCTTTCAGGAGCCTTATCAAGATGATATCCTCTTTACTGGGCAAGCTTAAACATCTCTAGCTGATTTCCTCCAGGTGGCATTATTAGGCTCAAGCCAGTTTCAGTTCAAATACTTGAACTTAATTGGGACGTAGATGGAGCCACAAGGGCCTTTCCGGGCAATCAGCTGTACTGCAGCAAATGCACATCGGTTACTCATTTGTTGTGGGAAATTCAGGTGTTTTTCGACTGCACTTATATTCCCAAGACATCATATTTTCCTGAGAAAGGGTGAATATTTTTTGTCACTGAGAATAGCCAATGGCCTTCATCCAGCTAATTGTGTCAATGAAGATCGTGAGTTTTGTGAGGGAAGTGGCAGTACATGTTTTACCAGTATCTATTGGCTAGCACCTGTAACATCATTAATGCTGAAGAACATGACACATGCCATCTTGTGAACCTTTTTTTTTTTTTTTGGTTGAATGTTTTAGAGCAATGCTTCCCAAAGTGGTGGGTCACAACCCACCACCCTGGAAAGCAACTGCTTCTGCCCCTTTAAAGGGGTGGGGGGATCACATTGCTGCCTTTGCCCCACCCAAGGGACTTACATGGCTCCCAACTCCCTCAGAGGAGTTTGGGAACCACTGTTTTAGAGACTAGGGACCAAATCACATGTTCTTTTAATTCCATGTGTTGGGCCTTTCCTCCTCTTTAAAAATAGTGCTCAAGGCATGCATGCAAAATGTGGCTAAATCACAGCAGGGTGTAGGGAGTCTATAAAACTCTGCCCCTACCACAGTTCCAATCCATATCATGTGCCTCCCCCTCCAGGTGTTACATACTGTAGGACACAAGCCTCAAATGAAAGCCAACTGAACCTTTTTCCTAGAGCCAATAGCAAAGGAGGGGACATAATCCAAAGTCAATGGAGCCGTAAGACAGCAATAGACAGTAACTGGCCACAGTCATAACTGACAAGCTTGGGCTAGGCAATCGTTAAAAAAAGCTTAGAGCAGCTCATTATACTAAATTCCTTCATTGTCTTTCCTATAGCAGTGAAGGAAATGATGGTTGTATACAAATATATACAAAATAGAACTGACAATTGCCTTGAATATACTATAATCTCTTTTGTAGAAGGGCATCTAAAGCCACAATATTTTTTTTCCAAATTCAGTTTATCACTAGGCAGCTTTGCAAAAATTTGGGAGCAAAAAGATAGTATCAACCCATGGAAATTTTCTCCCATACCATTTGAATGAAACCAACTTTGGCCTATATTGGTCCTTGGCCAAGAACAGAACACCAGCTAACATGAGGATGCAAAACAGCTCAGGTACATCAACAAAAAATTTCGTATCTTCCAACAAGGCTGAGACTACAATTCTATGACAAACAGCAAGACATAGTCTAGCTCTTGGAAAATTTTTAAAATTTGACAATTTTTGTGAGAAAAATTAGATTTGAGAGCACCAAACGAATACATTTCTCTTTGCAACAGTCTTGAAAACTGCTGGAAAGTTAGATGTAGGACACAAACCCAGAACTGCACCATCAACACTTTTGCACTCATGTCGGGACCCACCAGAAGTAATGTCATGGTCGGAAGTGACATCATCAAGCAGGAAGTGCCATAATTGTGACATAATCAAATGATACTCTTGGAATGCAAACCGGTGTCCTTAGACTGCAGTAATTGCACAATCATGAAACATCCTGGACAGAAAGTAACATTAGGTCAAAATGTTACATAAAATAACTGAACAAAACAAAAAACTCACTTGAAAATTGTAACTGTGAATGTTAACATTCACAAAAGGAATATAGCAAGAGTAAGGATTGCAGCTTCCAAGATGGCTGCTCCCAGCTTTCTGTGACCCACCTGACATCAGGTTGTAACCCACCAAGTAGGTCTCGACCCACAGTTTGAGAAACACTGCTCTAAAAGGAACTGCTTGCATTTGTTGGCGTGTGCGTGTTATTTTCCTCGCTATGCGTATTTAGCAAATAAAGCTCCTCCCCTGTGGGCTGGACCAGGGAGCAAGGAAATGTCAGAATGACAAACGGCAAGGCCTCACTGCCTACGTTTTTCTTATTGGGTCCATCAATAATGTATTGGCTGTTTTGTCACCTTGAAGATGAAACAGGCCTTTTCCATACACATTCAGCCTAAGCAGAATCCTCAGTATTTTATACATTCACTTGTATGTGTTTCTCTCTCTGTGTGTACGTACTATGCTGTCAGAATCATTCAAACCTCAACAGAAGTTCTACTTAAATTTTCATTTAGCATACAGCTTTAGGGGGAAGAAACGGCACAAACAACCACCACTCCTTGCGTGCAGTTGGGTGATGTCTAAATTTAGGTTCTCTCACAGGCTTTTCTTTTAATTGCTTTTCAGAATGATTGCCAGGTTTGAACTTTCGAACTGATTAAAACACAAGATAGAAGTCTGACTCAAAGAGATGAGAAGCTTTTTCCAAGCTTCATTTGAACAACAAATGGGTGCCATATTCTGTATTCAAATTATTGTGCACCCCCCTAAAGATGGCTATACGAAGGCAAGCAGAGGCTGTAGGCAGTCAGCCACGGCCTTCGCGGGCCTCGGAAAACCCTCCGGACCAGATGGGAACTCAACTCCAATCTGGTGCGTGAGAGTGGGGCCCAAATTCAGCACTTGCAGGATTTGGTATCTGCGGGAGTTCCCGGAATATTGAGGGCCCACTGTGGTTCTTCCCTCCTTTTGTCTTTACAACAACCCTGTGAGACAGAGTTAGTGACTGGCCCAAGGTCACCCAGGAAACTTCATTACATGGCTGAGCAGAAATTTGAACCTGGATCTTCCAGGTCTAAATTCATCTCCAGAACCATTACACCACTCTACACATGCACAATTTTTTACAGGCTGGCATTTTGTACGTTCTTTTAAATTATGGGATCCACAGGACTTGTTTAAATTTTAACTGTTTTAAATATTGTTTTTAGTATGTTTTAATTGTATATATTGTGGCCTTTTTAATGTTGTAAGCCACCTTGTGTGCCTTCGGGCAGAAAGGCGGGGTAGAAATCGAATAAATAATAATAATCCTATACGGTAACCTTCAGACCTAGACAAAAATCTCCTGTGAGCCTGAGATAATGATCTATGGTTAGTCATCCCACAGAAGCAGCCTCCTAGAGGCGCCAAGTGGCAAGCTTGAACCACCAGGCACTTTCAGTGGCTGCTCTCTATGCGTGCAACACCCTTAGGCAAGAGGCCTGGCACAGTATAGTATGTTTAGTTCCAGAACTGAAACCATTTGATCTGGACTTACAGCAAGGAAGTGGACCCAATTAAATAAAAGATAATTTTTTAAATAAAAAAATTGATGTTACTGCTGTCGTATGTTACCTGCTCCAAGCCCTCAGAAATAAGGTGAGTTCAAAATGTAAAAGTTTTGTGAGTTAATACACAGATTCACAGAAGTGTAAATTTCAGCCACTCCAGGAAGCATATTCTAATCTGTGACTCTAATCTAAGCATATTCTAATCTGTGAATTAAGGCTCCAATCTCAAACACACTTCCCAGGGAACGTGCCCCATTGAAATCAGTGAAGTTTACCGCCAAACAGAAATCTTTAGGACTGTCATTTAATTCATCACAACCATACGTCCCATTTTTTAAAAAATGCTCTAGGCAGGTGGTCAAAGTCGCTTTCACTCAAAAGGATCACAAATTCAGTTTTTGTTGCCATCTTCATAACGCTGCTCTTTCTCGTGTCAGCAAAAATTACAATATGCCTAAGTCAATAATTTTTTTATAGCTGCACCAATGCTCTGAAGTGACAACACCATTCATTGTATTGCTTTTGCAAATATTAGATACAGTCAATAATACAGATGTTCTGAAACCAACATGTGATCCCCGGCCCAACCTGAAGCACCAACTCAGGCCTTAACGTTTGATCCTGCGCAGTCAGCAAAATTATAATGTGCTTTTAATGGGCACACTCCCCATTTAGAGCTCTGTGCAACTACATCCTGGGGGGCTGAGCATGCAGGTTTGATGCCCTGGCAGTTTGGATGGAATTACAAATAACTTCCCTGATGGCTTAGAAAGGGAGAAGAAGGGGGAGGAGATGTCATATTGTCCTTGCAGGAGCTTAAATCTCTTGGCCACACTCATAGAATAAATCTGATATTGGTATTAATGAGCTTCTGGTTGTTAGAGATAGTTGACAGGCAGCTGCTGATAATTACTATTTCATCAGACATATTTTACATCCATGATGCCAAAGGCAATTGGGAAAAATTCTTCCAAGCTCATTTTTTTAAAACACACACACAACTGCCTGACACACGCATCCCAGTCTAGCATGCTAAATGTTGCAATGGACATGCAAGCATGCAGATCAGGTCTGATAAGGAATGTGGAATGGATTTGACAAAGAAGAGGAGGAGGGGGAGGTAATTTTGGAGCTTAATCGTGAAAATGTTAAGGTCTTTCAACAAAGAACTGAGAAAACATATGCAACTCACCAAGTCTGGCAGTGTTTTGAAGTTATGGATCTGTTTTTCTGCAGGATCAGTTTTTCTCCAAGATTCAGATTCAGCACCTGTAACCCTTCCCTTTCACAAGTTGTTACTTGTCTGATCAGATTAACAACTGCCAACTGGCATCATGATGATAACAGGAGATAAATGCAGGTGAAAGTCTTTGGAGCATGTAGGTGTCTCTTGTAGACAGCCAAAGGATGCCTCCCAAGCCACACCTCAGTCCTAGAAATGTGAGTTACAGGCATGCCCCGCTATCTGCTGAGGCTCCATTCCGGACCCCACCATGGATGTCTGAAACTGTGGATACCAGGGATGCCTTTTTAAAGATAGGGGAACACATCAGTGCAGTTTGCTGCAACAAAAGCTTTGTTTAATGTTCCCCTATCTTTTTAATAGGCGTCCCAGTATCCATGGATAACTGAAACCGTGCATATGCCTGTTCTCACTTTTTCCCTTTGCATTAACAAACTGAACAAAGCAACACCAGGAATCTTGGGCATGGAACAGAGGATTTGTCCCAATAAAATATCCTCAAAGCCCCCAAGATAGTTCTCATCAAAAAGAAAGCTGACAGTATTTAGTTATAATGTCAAAGTAGGTGAATTCCTACTGCATGGCAGACAGGAGATTCAACTTGCCAGGTGCGTGTTTTATTTGTAAAGAGATTGGCGGAGAAGGGAGTGGTGGGAGACCAAAGGGATTTCTTGAATTTTTCAGTTCTATATTTAGCAACATTTAGCCAAAAGGAAAGCACATGACAAACACTTCCATTTATTTTTGTGCATGCATAAAAATATGCACCAGTCCACCATCTTTTCTTCCTTCACAATGTGATCAATTTGTCATCACTTATAACTTGCCTTTCCTATGTTTACTCCATATCAAGGTTCAAAACAGGCTATTTTAAAAACCCACTAGCAGCTCTGATTTCATTAATCAAGCATGCCCACCTATCAAAAGCTTATAATCAAACTTCCATCAACTGTACCTCTCTCAAAGGACCCCAGAGAGCATACATATATCTCCAAATATTGTTTGCATTGGTAACTGCTGCTTTGAGTCAAGACTTGTCAGAACCAAAGGGCACAATAATAACCTGGAGTTAGGTTGGGACAATTAAGACAACAAATTTTGGCCGGCACAAGGGCCACTGTAATGTGCGTTTGGACCACTCTTGGAGTTAGGGATGATTGTGCAAGTCCAAACATACTTTACGATGTCCCTTGTGCCGGCCAAACTTTGCTGGCCTGCCAGTCTAACTCCAGGTTAGGATTGTGCTCTGAAAGAAATGCAGTTACTGGAAGTTACCAAATCCAAAAGACCTGAACTGAAAGAGGATTCTATATTCTCAAACACCCTCAAAAGTGTGAAAGGCCACATTTTATAAGAGATCCAAGTGCCTGGTTAGATAATCACTAAATATCTCCCAATACGGATCCGATGGACACAGCTAATAATATTTAACAGTGCAACAAAAACAGGGCACGACACAGATGCTTGGATTTCTTGGCTACATTCTTACAGCCTAATCTGATAGGTCAGAAATACTGTCCTGACATGCCATGGATGTGGATGCAACGCTACATTGACATACCTCCAAAACCAGTGTAAATGCCAAAATAGGGCGGCGACATGGGCATGCTTGGAAGGAATCAATTTATGCCACATCTGAAACACCCTCTAGACAACCTACAAGTGTCTTTGCAATGTTACCCCAATACCAGAGCTGGCAGAGAGGGAAAAAACCCCTTCTAGAAAACAAGGGGAAGGGATAACATTTCAGAAAATCTCAAACCCTATCACCCCTTTCCTACAAGGATGCACATAATGCATAGTATACTCTGCAGGCCACAAGGATTTGGAGCCTTATGCGCAACACCATACACTCTCCACTCATGGCCTCTCTTCAAGTATAAGCTCCTTTGTACAAGGACATATCCAGGGCCACCTAACTGCTAACCAACACAGTATCTAATCTAGTGACCCACTTTATGCAGTCATGCAACAAAAACAGCTGAACTCTCAATTTCTCAAGTTTATGGAACATGAAATGGCAACTATTTCAGAATCCAATACAGGTAACTGAAATCAGGGATTCTCATTTTCAATGGTATTACAAACTGGACACAAAGCTGTTCTCCTTCTCTGCCCACTTTGTTCCGGAGTACTGCCAAAGCACCTTGTCATTGCAGAACACATTCCTCATCCAGGGATGCAAGCGACCATTCATTTGCCTTCCAGCTCCCCCAAGTGCCGCTGCTGGGTAAAACATTTAGCAATCATGCAAAACAAGAGCTGCCTGGCAGGAGGAAAGACAGAGAGAAATGGAGTGCGTGTGCATGCATGCATATTTATTTTTAGGAGCTAACTGCACTGGGGGGACTAAGGGGCTATAAATTGTCAGGAAATCAAATGAATTCTCCCACTCTGACACTCCTTCAAAGCTGTTTCACTACTTTATTATTTCTAGCTTCAGCCCTGTCAGACTCTCTCCTTCCTTTTCCGCATCTGGGAACCAGAAGTCAGCAAAAAAAATTTCTCACTCTCATTTATAGCCTTTCAAATAATTCTGTACCACCTGTATTTGATTGGACCTCATAAGCATTATTGTAGAAGTAGGTCACTTATAGCCCAATCCTACCCTTTCCATGCCAGGGGTCACTAGGAAACAAGAACAAGATGGCTAACAGTCTGTTGCCCCATATAAACCCAAGTTGCAGTCACATTTGGAATACCATGTCCACTTTCGGTTCACCACCTAAGACTGGTCCCCACCCCTTAAATGGGAAAAGGTGCAAATGAAGGTAAACAAAACAATCAGAGGCTTGGAGCCTTATGAGGCAAGGCTACAATATCTTGGATTTTTAAAACTTGGAGGTAAAAAAGGGAGACATGACTGAGAATTACTGAGAATTCTGAGACTGAGAATTACTGCATAAAATTATGTATGATGTGAGAAGGGTGGCTATACCCCTGCAGAATCTTTGCAAGTGGCCAGTGGCAGGATTACCTCTCTCTGCCCTTCTCTCCTGCTTTTGGGCCACTGTGTCAAACAGAATGTTCACCAGTGGTTCCCAAATTGTGGGTCGGGACCAGTGGTGGGATTCAAATGAATTAACAACCGGTTCCATGACGTCATAGCCGGAGCCAAAAAAAACCCGAGGCCGGCCAAGGTAAGCGAGTGGGCAGGGCCCGGCCATTTAACAACCGGTTCTATAGAACCTGGGCGAACCCCCTGAATCCCACCACTGGTCGGGACCCACCAGTGGATCACAGGCCACTTTCAGGTGGGTTGCAAAGCACCTAGAGCAGGCATATTGAAAATATGGGACATTGGGAAGGGCTGAGTGGTTGTTTTGCTTCTGTCATGGTTGTAAATAGGCTTTTTTTCTTTCTGATTCACTTTGCTATCAAAAAATGGCTGAGAAATAACCCAACGCATTGCTGCATTCTCAGGAAAGCAGAAGGCTCTGGTATCACAATGACAGCACTTCCAGCCATGACATCGTTCTGGTGGGTCCCAGACAGATTATGCTTCTAAAAAGTGGGTCCAGGTGCAAAAAGATTTGTGAACCACTGTGCTAGACTAAATGGTCCTTGGTCCTGATCCATCAGTGCTTTTCTTATGCCCTAGTGACTCAGCTACGACTATGCCTTTGGCTTCTGGCTCTCTGCCTCCCCACCTATTGCACCAGAGTCAGATTCCCAAGCTGCAGGCTGTGTCAGATAACCCATACAGGACATGTTAAGTCCAAACTAGATGCACATGGTGATTCTCTGGTCAACCTTTGAGATACACATTTTTTTTCTTTACCAGGCAGTTTACAGTGTTTTAGCTACCTCAGCTGTGAAATGTTACACTTTAGTATGAACTGTAAAGATTTGTGTCACTAAACTGAAAGGTCCCCAGATCACATCTTGGGTGGCCCTGCAAAACACCTGCTTTCTCATCTCAACTGCACACACATCAGCACCCAGCTACAAGGCCTAGAATTTACATTTTTTTATTAAGCGATTACCAGATGTCAGCTGTTTGCAAAGGATACTTCCCCATATGTGCAAAGGAGCTTTATAAATAAGTTTGTAGCAGAGCACAAAGATCAGAGCTGTATTAAAGTCCAGTGCATGATATGCCTAACCCACCATAATATTATCTAAGTCTAGAAATTAGCTGTTTTCATCATTTATTTAGCCCTTTACAGTGCATCAAAGTCCTGCAATAATGGGGGGAAACAACTGGTATAGAAGCAATTCCATGTGTGACCGGCAAAAAAAGACAAAATGCAATAAATTCTAAACTGTTGGAATAAAGATATTGATAAAATAATGTTCCTTTCCTGCTAGATCATGCAGTTGGGTGTCCAACTCAAATATGACCTCTTGGTTTTTTTTAACCAGTCTAATGCAACCACTTTTGCTGGACTAATGAACATTAAACACTGCTGCTTAAATCCCTGGTAGTGTTTGTTTGCGGGCTCCCGCAGTGGGCTCAGGGCAATTTTGTGTGTGCGCAGCAGGATTCACACTTTGCTACTTTCTCTAGTATGATCTGATCAGACTGCTCAGAACATTTGTGAAGGTAGCACTAAAGCACCACTGTCAACTTGGGAAAATTCACCGTTAGACGAGCATTTCCTCAGGGAGAAGTCAGGTCAGACATCCAAGTCAGGTTTCTTCACACGCAACAGTCCAGTGATCTACCAAGGAAGTTTTCCAGTCTAGGTTCTGCTTGGAGGCTTATGACCAGGATAGGTTTGTTTGGGTTCCATTTATTTTCAGTAAGTACCTCATTTGATCCAAACTTAGATTGGGGGGAGGGGGAGATCGATCTCTCTCTCTCTCTCTCTCTCTCTCTCACACGGAACACTGTTTGGACCACTCTTGGAGTCAGAGAGGCCAGCACACAGACGTGCGCCATCCGCCCTGCTGGCCTAACTGTGCCGGCCTAATTCCAGGTTAGGATTGTGCCCTGAGAGACATCCAACTTTCTCCTGTGGGTTTATTCTTTGATAACTGCTTAGTTTGTCCAAACAAGCAAAAGTTTTTGTCAACATATCCTCAACCTGTCACAATATGACCACATTAGACCCACAACTAGAACTGCAGCTAGGATAAGTTTAGGATGTCCTATTAACTCACTGGAACTTTCCCAACTCTTAAGACCGATTCAGAGAGCAATACTAACCTGGAGTTAGGCCAACACAGTTAGGCCAGCAAGGGCTGGCACAGTTAGGCTAGCACAAGGGCCACTGTAACGCACATTTGGACCATTCTTGGAGTCAGGGAGCATGGCGCATGTCTATGTGCTGGCCTCTCTGACTCAGAGAGTGGTCCAAACGTATATAGCAGAACGTATGGTATCCCTTGTGCCAGCCAAACTTTGCTGGCCTAATTGTGCCAGCCTAACTCCAGGTTAGGATTGAACCCTCACTCACAGTAGAACCCTTCAGTAGACTAGACAAGCCTGGAAACAAAGGTCCCAGGACCCAAACACAACATATGCATTCCAAACCTGTCAAAAACTTTCTGCTGTTTCTATATTCCATACGTTCTCTTGAGCAAAGCCTTCACCATTCATTCCCCTGACACACACAGACATATTAACGTAAAAAGATTTTATTAAAGAGCCAAACTACATACTACAAAAGGGAAACCAACATTCTCTCACCACTAAAATAGGGGTGAGGATGAAATTTACACTTTAAGGAGACAGCATGCATTGGTTATAAAACAACCTATCTCAAACTACATTTACATTGGTCAGTTATTAACCTTTGCCAAGCAATTCCAATCCAATATGCAGCACTTCCTTTGGGCTACGTCAAGTTTCCTAGGTTGGAATTCTCTTCTCATTTTTGTAAGAAGCTTAGCCTTAACCCACCTGGATCCTTCAACTAACCACCAAAACATAATCTCTACCATACAGAGCTGATGTAACTATCCTCACCCTTCACAGGTGACATTCATCTACATTCACTCCTTCTTACCAAAAAATGCCCAAGCATTAAAGCCAACCTCCCCATTTAATGTAACTTTCTGCTTAACCCCTTCTACTCCAACCATATCCATAACAAAACGCTCCTCTAAGAATCCGGTGATGCAACGTGACAAATGAGATGTTTCCAGAATAGCTGCAGCTGATCTTGAGTAAGGCGTCTTTGATAGGTTACTGACTGTACTCAGTCTGGCAGAAAGTCGCGGCATCACATGTGCATTTTCCACCTTCTTCCTTCACAGAACCATGACAAAATAAACAGGAAACCCATGTAGTGACAGAGCCCTGAAGTGTTTTTAAATGGGTTTATGATGTTCCTGCCAAACCTGCTGGACAGGTTGTCATATAGCAGAACGTGTGTAGTTACACTGGTTCAATCAACTAGAGAGCAGGCATGCTTAGTAGTTTTTAGACCAGCACAAACTTTATCGCAGAATATTTACCAATCAAAAACACCACCACCCTGACCAAGAAGTTCAGAAACACCACAAGACAGGTGTTGCTTTCACAGTAGTAATGTAATACAGGAAACTGGCAGACAACTACATCAGGTGTATTTTGCCAGGCTAAGTAACATTCTACGACAATGATTTGCAACCTCTCTCATTTCATGGCGTACTGAGAATATGTTAAAATTGTCAAAGCACACCATCCTTTATGTACAATTGAGGCTCATGGCACTGCTGGTCAGGGCCTCATGTCTCCCAGTGCCCTGCTAACATATGACCATCCCCCAAACTTCTGCAGCACACTTGCAGAACATTTGTGCTCCCCTGTATAGTTCTAAGGCCTTATCAGAAGGATGCTTAGCTATGAACCTGTTTGGCCCAGACAGCAGATTCCTACCAACGGCTCTATTCTGCTCTTTTTCTCCCCCGCCTCCATTATTTCATCTGTAAGATCTCTTTTGTTGTTAAGCAACAATTAACAAGGGGGATGCTCACACACCATCTTCTGTATGTGCCAGTAAAAAAAGATGAGTGCACACAAGGCTGAATACCTTTTGAGCATTACTTGCCTGGGTGGATAAAGACTGACACTAAAAAAAAAAGACACTTCCCTCTAATTAAGTATCCCACGGGTCAAGAAAGCTATTTCCCAGCCAGGCCCCTCAGAATGAGGGGGAAAATGCAGAAGGGATCCACTCAACAACCGGGAATAGAGGCAAACACCTCCAGCCCCCTCTTCTGTCATTGCCTCATTCCAACAAGATTCATGCATTTTTAATCCTTATATCCCGCTCTTACTTATGAGCTTCCATCCCCAGTATAGCCAGAACACTTTAGGAATGCATTCCAGAAGGGTGCAATATCCCAAGAGACAGTTGTGTGCCTGCTCACTCCTCAATGGCAAATTGACTTAAAACTTTGGAACAGAGGATTTGACAGGGGACTATGTCTCACTGCCATTGTTCATGTCCTACATGACGACAGTGAACGTTTGTTCTTTTAATTTTACTACAGGACATAAAGGTAAAGGTTTCCCCACGACCGAATGGTCTAGTCAACAAGCTCAGCTCAGTGGTTTAACCCGCAGCACCACCACATCCCAGGTAAAGGTTTCCCCACAACTGAATGGTCTAGTCGTGACCGACTGTAGGGGGCAATGCTCATCTCCGTTTCTAAACCGAAGAGCCGGTGTTTGTCCTGAAGACAAGCTTCCATGGTCATGTGGCCTTGATGACTATATGCCAAGGCGCACAGAAAGCAGTTACCTTCCCACCAAAGTTGTACCTATTTATCTACTCGCATTTTTAGGTGCTTTCGAACTGCTAGGTTGGCAGGAGCTGGGACAAGCAACGAGAGCTCACTCCATCACGTGGTCTCAAACTGGCAACCTTCTGGTCAACAAGCTCAGCTCAGCTATTTAACCTGCAGCACCACCACTATAGGACATAGAACTTGGTAAAGCACATCCTACTATTTCACCCCAAAGTTCCAATGGTGAAGATCATCATGAAAAAGTTATTCTTCATCCTGCCACCTTGTATGGTGCTTGGCCTATGGAAGAAAAGGCTACCAGCATATGATTAAATCCCACTTAATACTCATACTTAATTTCTAAAATAGGAGGTCACCTGTTGAGCAAGACTGATTCTCCAGCTTAGAATTCCTTCTGTCTAATCCCAGGTGTCCCAGGGCTATTTGTAGTCCTCAGCTATGAAAACTACAGCAAAAGCAAACTACTGAGCCCTCCTGCCACAGTTTCACCCCGTTTCACACCCCCACTGTAATTTAGTGCACAAACAAATCCCGCTCTGGGCAAGTGGTGTTATTAAGCGCATGCCCAATTTGGCCCTTAATCTCATACCTGCAGCCCGAGAGCTGCAGATCTTCTCCAGCCTCTCCACAGTTACTATTTACTTGCCTCTCCACTCTAATTTTAAGGGAAATAATTTATGAGCAACTATGTTGAACACGTGTGAAGCCTTCAACAGAAGACCTGGGAAAGACATCAATTAGAGGCTCTTTGCCAACCTTGCTGAAATACAATTACGAAGGAAGGAAGCAACATTCTGTCCTGCCACATCAGTGATCTTCTCCCACTTGCCTGTCATCTCTATTGGCCTCCAGCAAGTGTCAAAACACTTTAGTCACATTCTCCTCCCCAAACCCCACAGGGGCAGCACAAGTCATACCTGGCTATAGTTTTGTGTTAAGGTATTTTCCGGTGAAGTTTTGTCGCGGGTCTGTCCTTCCTGCTGGCTACAGTCCAGCTGGATGAGGCTTCTGCATTCCTGATGGCAAGTGTACTTGCAGTCTAGAGAGGAAGAACAAAATGAACCACAGTGAGGGCAAGGCTTGAATAGTAATCATCAAGTCCTACCAAAGTGCGCACTTGGAAGCTCAGAAAAAGCAGAGAATGGAAAAACTAAGCATAGAATGTGCATCCAAGGTGGAGACTGAAGTCACTGCTAAAGAGAATCACATATACATGGAAATGCAAAGTGAAACTTGTATGATATCAGTAGGTTATCGTTAATACGCTATGGAGAGATTGTGCTAATACCTCCCCGCTAAACACATTCATGCAGAGATCCAGACCTTCTCACTGCTCTAATGTCGAGAATTCCTTGGAAGGAAGCCAGGATACGGTTCTGATCCACTCTATGCTATCTTTGCAATAGTTGGGAAATAAAATACCCTCACAGCTGTAATCTCAGCAAGCCCTTCTGTGAATTGCTGCTTGCATAGTATGTTTTCAGGTTATACAGATTATATGCATATTTGGGGGTCACACTGTCAAGGCAACTTTTACAATGAACAGAGCTCTGCCTAGTACATTATCCACGGCAGATCACAGTCACTCGGCTACTGCAGAGCATCAACCTTGATAATGTCCATGGCCTCAGCTGCCTTCACAATGGCATCAAAATTCACGACTGCAGAAATAAAACATTGTTTCTTTTATGCTAGGAAACTGTGCTGGGAAGTCAAATGGCTTGTAGAACACAGCACTTGGGATGCACTGTCGGAAAGGAGGGGAGGGGTAAATGAATCAATAAACCAAAACTCTGCAAAGCGCTGTAATTAAAAATGAAAATGTAAAGGCAGCTGGCTGCAGTATACGCAGGCCATTAAACAATGCTTTCATGGGAATAGCAAGCAATTCCTCCCACACACAAGCGGTAATTTGGAAAGAAATGGGGTAATATTCTTGAATGTTACTACTGCAAGTAATGGGGAAAAAATCTCAGATCACAATGGAAATGCCATTATAAAAAATATTTTGGAAGACATGCACAAATTTGGTTTGCCTTGCATAGGAATTTTTATCCCACCTTTCCAAAAAATGCATAAGGCAGCTAATATCACACACTTGGGTTATAATCCTAAACATACATATTAGGAAGTCAGCCCCAGTGAACTCTGCAGAATTTACTTCCAAGTAAACATGCTTAGGCCTGAGCTGTTAGGCTATACTGTATACAGGAGCACATGCACTTATAAATGGGCCTTTAAGTAGGGTGTGTACTCTCTTTTAACGGACACCACTTTCCCCCCTTGGTCCTCTGCTTGCTAACAAAAGCAGCAGAAAAATCTGTTATGGTTTTCAGGCATAAGGGTGGCATTCAGAGTAACACTCCCCTCATTGATCAAGTGCACTTCCATTCACAAAGGTGTAACTGCCATCCCAAATTACTCAATGTGTAAATGAGATGCCCACGCACAGAAGATTAACCAAGATGAGACGTATACCTAATTCGTTCGGGATAACGACATATATAGCAAAAATCCAGATAATGAGTATCCAAATATCCGTACTAGAATAAATAAGGCCCACATGATCATTTTTAATGTTTAACTCGTGTATACATTTACTCTTTCAGCTCAAAGTTCCACACTTGTCTTTGAGCCTAAGAAGGGCAGAGGAGATAAAGGGGAAAAAATGGAAATCAAAATTAATCTATCCAGCATTCAGATACCTTCTAGGAAGCAAAATGTTTACAGTGCTTGGCATCTACAGATGCACCAAATCTGCATAATGTAGCAAACGTAGTATATCATGGTGGAGGCTTCAAAAGCGAGACAGTAATTACTAGAGATTTCTCTGACTGTTCTCAGAAATGCATATTCGCCTTTGGATTGCAAAGCACTCCTTAAAATGCAGCTGCAAAGCCACAGAACAGAAGCAAATGTTTGTTTGAGGTATCAAGAGACCTTATCCCATATTTCAAAAAACTGGAAGCATTTTATAAACAGATATGAACGGAGGGAACGTGTTTTAAACTCTTGTTGACAGCTCTCCCTGACACCATCTGACACCAGATGGTGTCAGGGCACTTTAAAAAGATGGAATGCAATTTAGACACGAAACGCAGGTGTATGGGTTGGAGCCCAACCACATCGGAAAATAATGCTTACATTAGCCATCTCCAAGCTATCACGTTACAAAAATTAATACATCCAAGAGTGCAGAAATGCAAACAGGACAACAAAATCTCGCCACTGGGAGAAATCATCTTCCAATTACAACTATCCTGGGACAAACTTCCATACGTTAAAAAGTGCCTATTAGGAGAACCTGCTTAAGAGATATTTTTTTCATGTAGGTGGTCCCTCAATGCATAACAACCTGGAAAATAGGGCTGGTCCAAGGGCTTTTGTTAGTCTAGATGAAATATAATCTTGTCATCCTCTTCCCACTTTCTGTGCCTTATTGTATGCCGAACTGATTAGATGCTCACTTACTTGAGAGCGAGCACCACTGAACGTACTTCTGAGTAGAGGATAGGGTTGGACTGTAAATTATCAAAAATTGACCATTATTTTCATTTTAATGTATTTACTCCCTCTACTTTTAAACCTGCCTGTGTCATGAGTAGCTGGCAGAGATCAAAAGTGCCCTGTGGCATGGAAAGGATATCACCCAACTGCCAAGCCAACAAATGACAAAGATGAGGTACAGTGAACCCGAAATTTATGGCATCCCAGGCAGCTGACTAATTTGCCTATGAGCCAGCCCTAAAGGCAGCTCATATTTGGAAGCAGACGGGGAATGGAGGTTCTCCCTCAGCTGTGTTCGAAAAGTCAGTCCAATGGACATTGCCCTCAATGTTGAACATAGGTCAGGAAAGCAACACTGTCACATTCTTGTCAGCCTCCCTCCTACATATACACAAAAAGTCTACTGAGAGTGCTTTAGAAAGACCTCTGCCTCACCATTGCCTCTATTGATATTTCACATAGATAGATAGAAATTTATTGTCATTGTACTCAAAGCATGAGAACAACGAAATGAGGTGCTCTTCACACCATACAACTGGACAACACCAAATAACATATACAAATAACAGTTAAAACAAACAGTTAAAACAAAACCCTAAGCATACAACCAAGAGGTATACATTTATTAAGACCACCAGATTCAAAACTCTGCATTTAGCCTGATCACAGCACTTGGGTAAAAACTGTTTTTAAGCCTACTTGTCCTAGCTTTCAACACTCTATATCTTCTTCCAGACGGTAAGATCTCAAACATCGAGTGACCCGGATGTGAAGAATCTTTCAAGATTTTTTGTATCTTTCTCCTACATCCCATATCATACAAATCCTCCAATGAGGGAAGAGGACAACCAATGATCTTTTGTGCCCTCTTTATCACTCTTTGGAGTGCCTTTTTCTCCACCTCCGTACAACTCATAAACCACACACAGAGGCAATAAGATAAGATGCTCTCTATAGAGCTACGATAAAAGGCAACCAACAGACTCTCTGACAGTTGTTGTGATCTTAAAAGTCTCAGAAAATACAATCGTTGTTGGGCCTTTTTTTCTAGGGCTAAGGTATTTGCACCCCACGTTAAATTTTGTTTCAAGGTAATACCTAGAAACTTACATTCTGCCACCTGTTCTACCACAACACCATCAATATACAACGGCTGGATGTCCGAACTGCTCTTCCTGTAATCCACTATAAATTCCTTCGTCTTATTTATATTAAAGATAAGATTATTTACTTTGCACCAAAGGGACAACTGATGAACTTCATCCCTATAAGCAGACTCATCATTATCAGAAATGAGCCCCACTAGCGTTGTATCATCTGCAAACTTGATAATCTTGTTGCTCAGATGGATAGAGGTGCAATCAGACGTATAAATGGTGAATAAAAGTGGGCTCAATACACAGCCTTGAGGAGTGCCAGTATTAAGAATCGAGTCGAAAAGGCACAGTGAAGCGAGTCGAAAAGGCACAGTGAACTCTGAAGCCAATAGCACAACTGATGCTACCACCAGAAAACTCATGTAGTGAGAAAAATATTTCCTCAGACTGTTGAGGGAGGGACAGTGAGGTTTCTGTGAGGGTAAATAGGCTAGCTCAGAATACCATATGAAGGGGAGTTGCAACGAGACAGTAAGATATCTGGTGAGCCACTATGAGATACAGGAAGCTGGACTTGATGGGCCCTTGGCCTGATCCAGCAGAGGCTGTTCGCACAGTCCTGAAAACCATAAAATCATTCCACTGCAGAAAACTACAAAAGCAAAAAATAAACATGCATCAGAGTTGCTGAAATCCTGTAGGGCAAAGGCATTAGCAACCTCAAGAGAGAAGGAGAGGTAATTCATCATTTAACACTTAACCAGCATGTGATGCTTATCATATTCCTATTTAGACCCATTTTGTTTAAATATGCCTGAGGGCAAGCACCGTACAACAGAATCCATCATTTAAATGAAGAAAAATCTGAAATAAGGAGGGAGAAAAACCAAGTATGGCAATGATTGCACACATACATCTGGAGCCATAAGGGGTGCTGCTGCTATATAAAGACCGCTCCACATCCATTTTGAAGGCTGAGGATTCAAACTCCACCTGCTGCTACAGAGGAGGGGAAGGAAGCTCAGGCTACACTTCAGTCAGATTTGAATAAGGTTGGAGTCTTTCATGAATTCATCCTAGTGGAATGAATGACCTAAAGGAGAAGCCATGAGAACTGGGAACAAGACTTTCCAGGGAAGTATGCTCGAGCAGGAAAATTTGGGTTAAACATAAGAGTACAAGAATCTTGCTGGATCAGACCAATGGCCAACTAGTTCAACGTTGTGTTTTCCCACTGGCATGCCAGAAGCTTCTTGGAAGCCCTTGTATACAAACACCCCTTTTCCACCGCTGCTCTCCAGCAACTATGTTCAGAGGCATAAAATCCCTGAAACCTGGAGGTGTAGTACTAGTAGGATTTTTATTCTTCCAAGGCTGGAGCACATAACACGCTACCTTCCCATGTTGCATCACAGAACCATGAATTTTTACGAACTGAATTTCCAAAATGGCTTCCCATTCAAAACAAAGATTTGCCTTTTCATTTAAATCAGAAGTCCCACTTGACATATATTGTCCCCTGGGTCATAGTCGCTATATGGCCGTGGACAGGTTCATACACCTGAATGCCAAAATTATTAGTAAATTAATTACTCTAGAGCCATTGAACTCCCACCTACAAAATGGGTTTTAATTGTTATTAAGGATCCTTAATGGTTATTAAGAATATTTATAGACTGCTTTTCAGCAAAAAGAAAACATGGATAAGTATCTGTGAAGTGTAGTGCTGCAAGGATGTGGTGTCTTTTCAAAGGAAAGCTTACAGTGGCATACCTGGAGGGGTCAGGGGGCAAATGCCCCAGGTGGAAACAGCAGCATAATTGCCACCCTCCTGCCCTCAGTTGTGCCCACCCTCTTTCACTGCTATCTTAAAAAGAGGAGGAAAAGGGCTGCCTCTGGAGGGACTTCTGAGAACCAAGAAACCGTATGTGGTGGCCCTGGCTCTCAGAAGGCCTTTTGGATGTCAACAATAATCACATTTGGTTTTCGGCCTTCTGAGGGCCAGAGTGACTGCATGCAGTCTCTCCAGCCCTCAAAATGCCTCTGGGGGGGAGGCCACAAGAATGACAGGGGACAGAATCTCCAGGTGGGGGCAGCACCCCTAGAGGTGTGCCCCCGGACACCCCCGCCCCACGAACACCATTGAAAGCTTAACTGCTAAGAAAGCTTTCCGGAAGCTGTTTGTAGTGAACAACATCTGGATTTTCCCCCTTAACCTGGAGCCGTATACATGTCAGGATATTTAAAATAGGGAAAACAACAATAAATATTAACTGAAACAAGGGAAGAGTCACCACTGATATGAAAGTGCTTTCCATGCGTTTGAGCATAGAACCACTGACCCATAGAACAATTGACCTGATAAATTTGGCAGTCTGAACAACTCACAAAAATTTTGAAGTTTGCCAAGCTTACCAGGTTACATTTTAACAGATCAGCAAACACACTGATCTGAGCAATGGCGTTCCTTGCACTTCTATCAAAGGAGATGTAAGAACTTTATTTGCTCTAACTCGATCAGTAGCATTCCCCAAAAGATCCACACTTGCTCACGGCCCCAAGTTCTGGAGTCAACTCAATGCCTCTGTCTTAAAACAACCGAGCACCTGGTAGCCCAGATTTACCAAGCTATGACTTACCATAATATAGTCTGCGCTACCTGGTGCTGTGGTTTCCCCATCCTATGCACAATACTTCTATGGAAGCAAGGCTCAGGGCACAGTCCCAACCTGGAATTAGGCCAGCAAAGTTTGGACAGCACCACCGTAAAGCGTGTTTGGATTCTGAGTCAGGGAGGATGGCACATGTCTGTGTGCTGGCCTTTTGTGGTCCAAGAATACAGTGGCCCTTGTGCTGGCCAAACTTTGCTAGCCTAACTGTGCTGGCCTAACTCCAGATTAGGATTGCGCCCTCATTTTCATCCACTCAGTTTACGGTAATCACCTACCAGCCTATACTCACAACATGTTCTGTAACAATGTCCATCAGCTCCAAAGCACAGCCATACTAAATAGCTTCTTTCCACAATTTAATACTGTTCACATGGGAGGAACACCACTGCTCAGTTTAACTTACTCCAAAACTCCACAGAACACACAACAACCAGTCAGAGATGCATAAAATGCCCAAGTGCATAGAGAATCTGTGAACTATTATACAGAAGTCAACTTTGTGGTATCACCTTATCCAACTGATTAAAAAAAAACACAAAGGCTTTCAACCTACATAAGCAAAAAGCATTGGTGTCCTGATTTTAAAACAATGTGATTGGCTGGAACACTGCGTGGCCTATGGCTGCATCGCTTCCAACAAGGCAAACTCATTGTTTTGGACTGCACATCCGCTTGAGTGTTATTGTAAGGATGTTACCACACATCAGACGCACAAATCCATTCTGACACTGAGGGTAGTTTTAGGACATGCCAGACCATCCCTGATCACACCCCATCTTTATACATATCAACATCTAGAACAGAGCTTCTCAATCTGTGGGTCATGAACCACCACTGGGAAGCAAAACTCAGCCATTTCCCCTTAAGGGTAGTGGCTCAGTTATGGGTGGCTCAGTTATGGGTGTTCCCGTGGTGCCACTGCAGTAGTGGCGCTACGGGAAACCCAGGGGTTTTAGCGCTTACCTGGGGATTGCACTGAGGTCCGAGGGAGCCTCCTCTGCTTGCCTCCCCAATGGGGCAAATAAAGCCCAAATTTGCACATGAATCACGGGACGCCCCTGCAGCCACAGGCCCTGCCCCTGCAACTACTTAGCGAGTTCCCAACGTCAGAGCAGGACTTTGGGAACCACTGATCTATAATACATGCCTGCTTGCCAAGGAATCCTATGCCTGCATACCTAGCAGTAAGTCCGATTAAACTCCATGGAGCTCACTTCTGAGTGGACAAGCATAGGGTTGCAGTGTTACTTACATAAAAGTTAAAGATTCAGGGGAGCCACTCAGCAGCCTTGGAAAAGCTGACCATTTATTTAGTCATCTCTCTGCTGTGGTTTTCCACTTATCAGGGCATTCAGATTAGGAATGCATGAAACCTTCTCTACAATTTTAACCTCATCAGAAATAACCGTGCATGTTTGGGATGTTTTTCCTACCAAGCCAGATACAGAATTTTCCTGAAGCTATAGTTAGTTTATGTGTTTGTTCAAATCACAGCATTAGTTTGAATTGTTGTCCACTCATTCAGCACCTGGAAACAGTTTTAATTTTTCTTCAAAAAAAATGGGACAAATATGTGCACATTATTTCCTTTGAAGAAACTGAAAAGGTTGCTCCGAAGTTGTGATGGGGTGGGGAGTGACTAGTAGTTATGAATGATTACTAAGTTCTTACCAGTTTGCTAGCACTTATCTTAGTTCCCATTCAAAGCCCTGTACAACAGTGGTTCCCAAACTGTGGGTCAGGACCCACCAGTGGGACACAAGCCAATTTCAGGTTGGTTGTGAAGCACCTAGAGAAGTCATATTGAAAATATGGGAAGATGGAATGCTGGAAAGGGGAAGGGTTGTGTGCTTGCTTTGCTTGTGTCAAGGTTGTAAATAGGCTTCTTTTCTTTCTGATTTACTTTGCCATTGGAAAATGGCTGAGAAATAACTTTTTGCTGGATTCTCAGGAAAGCAGCAGGTTCTGACATCACAGTGACGGCACTTCTGGCCATGTCATCACTTCTGGTGGATCCTGGACAGATTGTCATTCTAAAAAGTGGGCCCTGATGTTACAAAGTTTGAGAACCACTGCTCTAAAGGATAGGATTTGTTGGTCGTTTGTTTCACAGGTTAGTATGGATTGTAACATTACTGCAGATGTTCCCTGGATGAGTCACTTGTGACTCCATCTTTAAATTGGGCCACCTTTAAATTGAAGCAGTAATTGAAAAGGCTTTGAGGTTTTACAGAAGGGATGTTCTCAAAAGGCATGCCTTCACTAGTGCTTGAAACATACTATTTTAATCAAACAGCAAATCCTTCCTATACTTGTAGAAACTTAGCAGTGGCCCTTCTGAAAAGAACAAGATTCCCTACAAGAATGTGCAGTGGAGACTCCTGTAAAAGTCAGACTAATGGTGCAATCTTCCTGAGTCATGCCACTAGTGCAGCAGCCGCTATGCCAGCTCTGAGTATTGAATAAGCACCATAAAGTGCTTTTTGACACCCAGAGAGTAAGCAATGCCAGAGGGAAGGCCCATGCCATCCCGCCAGCACTGAATTTTGAGCTACAGCCCCCAGAGCAGGTAGGAGCTGCTCCAGGAGGTCCACAGGAGGGTACATGGTGGAACGAAGACAGGTGGAATGGAGGCAGGAAGGGGGTACACGGGGCAAGAGGAGGGCAGAACAGAGAGTTGGATCAGGCCCAGGAAGGGACAAAAGTGACAGGATTTTCCCCACCGTGGCTCGAAAGCCTTACATGGGGCTTCTTGCACTAGCGAAATGGCTGGTGCAGACCTGAGTAGCTCCATCGATCAGGCTGGAGCTCAACAGGGCAAAGGAACATTTGTTCCCTTACTCCAAGGAGACCTCCAGCCTGCTCCTAACCAGCTCTGGATGTAGCATGGGCCAAGCAGCTCTGCTGTGCCAACGCTGAATAGGATCAGGCTGTGAGATGGCAACCCTATGCACACTTACCTAGGACTAATTCAATGGGACTTACTTCTGAGCAGATATGCCTAGGGTTGCACATGCACTGTAGACATGCACTGTTGTTTTGTTATGACAACTGTTGTAATAACTGGTTTAAAGCTTCCACCATCAGGGCAGGAATTGTAGGAAAAGTTTAAGACAGTGTAGCAGTTAGTGCCTTTTAAAACTACAGATGAGGAGTTTCAATTCTGTGGACTGTTATTTCTTTTTCCCTCCTCAATGCTTACCACCACCACATTCTTAATTCAAAATTTTAAACATTTTGCATGTGTCCCTCCAAGTTCCAGTTTTGCTGGGTAAACAATTGCTATTTTTCTTTTTCTCCAAATGTTTCCATTAAACATAATTACCTGTGTGTGCGTGAACCAGAGCAACACATGCATTAAATTAGGTTAGACTGACCTAAGAACATACACTGCGAGAAGTCTAAAGTGACACCCTATGGGGATCACAACTCAGAATATCTGATTTAAGAGTCAGTGTTGCAAACATATATGCTATAGTTCCAGATCCAATGACTAGAGATCATATAGTGGCTGCCTTTGTGCTGACTCCAGTTTCTCCGGCATGTTCAAACTCCCGTGCAAATCCTTAGCACTGTGAGCACTGCGCTTATCTTGGTGTACACACATCCTTCCCTTTATATCAAGAAAATGGTGACACTATTCTTCTTCATGGGGGAGATGTTCCTTAATTGTGCTTAATTCTTCATTTAAGGCCTGGCCTGCATGATACCAGAAACCTATGATGAGGACTGTCTAGTCTAAGGGGCCTTAGGGAAACAGGCATAGAAAACCTACTGTAACTCTCCTATGTGCAACAGACACATTCTTTTCCCATAAATGGAAGTGCTTGCATATGTACATTTTTGTTTTCTAAAAGCTCTCTATGGCATGAAATGGAGAATAATAAGCATACTAATGAGCTGGGAAAAAATCCTGCTTTTGCAGATAACCACAACCATGTGGAAATGTAGTTCATTTGGGACACGCATTCATAAGTGAAAATGATGGGTTTTTCACTTAAGGAATTTTTTTTAAATCATATATATCCATCGACTCCCTACACTTGAGGTAGTCTTCAGAGGTAGAATGTCTAAATATTAGTGGCAGCTTAGGACCAGAAAATACGCACTGATAGGGCAGGGAAAGTCACACTGTTAACTTACATTGGTCTTCCTTGTTCTCCAATCATTCTAGAAATAGAAATCATATGCCCGTCTAGTCTTATCAAGATGTCACATTTCCATCACCATGTCAACGACCAGGTGGGTGGACATTAGAAATTCATTTACAAGATTAAGATTTCTGTGGTCCCTTTCACCTTTTGCACAATCATAATCACTCCAGTAACTTCCTAAGAAAGCTAATTTTAGAAACTTAACACAGCTTTAGGATGAAGCCTCCTGGCATGGCTCACATGTCATGGAAACAGGACACATCACCCAAAGCGCCACAGAGGAAGACACTGAAATGCGCTTCCGAGGGAAAATGAGAAATAGTTCATAGTACACCTTTATCCACAGAATGTGTTGCATTCCTAGTTAAAAACAGAAAATCATGAACCTACAGTCTTACTATACTATTGGAGGGCATCTGCATCTTTAGTATTGTGCTACTTACACACTATACAACAAGGAAATTGACAACTGGACGGTCAGGAGATCTCAAAACCTATTAACACAGCAAGACCCGAGTCGATTTCTCACACTTGAAAGCAGTAGCAAAACTAAAAAGTCCCTTACTCAGCACAAGCTAAATCTGGTTTTAAGAGGTTGGATATATCTATAAATTCAAGCAGTAAAACTCAACGAAGTACAAGAGCACATGCAATATAATAAGGAAACAGATTTGAACTATAATCCTATATGTTAGTGGTTCCCAAATCCTACTTGGACATTGGGAACCCTGTGTTTGTGTCGGGGGAGGGCAACAGCACAATCTCCATGATCATGCTGCTGCAAGGCAGGGAAGGGGTTTTTCAACTCACCTGGGGGTCGCTTTGGCTCTCCAGAGGTTCTAGGGAGCCTGCGACCCACTCTGCAGCCCTCCTGGCACCTTCAAACTGCAGTTGAAAGGGGAAAAACCCCACTTCCAGTTTTGCAATGAAAACAGGAAGTGGGTTTTTTCACCCTTTTAACAGCAATTTCAAGCTGCCAGGAGTGCTGCAGAGGGGGTCACAGGCTCCCCAGACCCTCCAAAGAGCCATAGTGACCCCCCAGGTGAGTTTAAAAAAAAACCCTTCTCTGCCCTGCAGCAATATGATCGTGCTGTTGATTTCTGGGTGATTTCTCTTAAAGGGGAATCACCCTTTGCCTGTTCCCCTGGTGGGTCTAACTGAAAACAATGGGACTTCTCAGTATACATGCATAATAGACATTCATAGAACTGTACTTCAAACTGATGTTTGTTAAGACATGGCATATATAACTCAGTATTATTAATAAATATGTATATATCACTTTTTGGCAAAAAGCAGTTCACAAAGTGGTTTACATAGCAAAGCAATAAGTATCTCCTTAAACCCTAAAAAGAGCTAGTGTCACTTCTCCATCAACAGCCACTGGAAAAGATGCCATGTTGGGGTGAAAAGAGACAGTTGCTCTCCCTCTGCTAAATACATGAGGACACTGCTTTAAAAGGTGCCTCTTTGCCTAGTTAGGAGTAAATAGCATATGTAATAAATTAGCTAAATAAAAGAGCAAAACTTCTAGATTAAAGCAAACTTTCAATAAATAATTTGTTCTAGGCATATTTAGAAGAGGAAGAAAAAGACGCTGCGAAGAACAATTATTTGGTTTTGAAATGTACCAAATTGCTGCAAAACAGCAGGCATCATCAAGCAGTGTTCCTAGGAAGAATAAATGATTGAGCCCCAAAAGAGCTTTGTGTTCTCTTGGCTATCATTCTAAACAATGGGCAAGACTTAATATGCTGAATCTCAATAATAGGAATTGACACACAGAAATGCCACTCTTTCAAAAAATCAGAGTGAGCTTTTCCAAGCTTGGAAAAAGCTATGCAGCTGTATACTAGAATACACTCTCCGATTATCACCAGACTATAGTTACCCTGCTGACCTCAAGTTATGCTATCCATGTTTGATTGATTTTATACAATCTATAACTCTTTCTCATATTCAGAAGCAAAAATGAACAAGGGAAATGATTGCTGAATAATTCTTGGCCTGCTGTTTGAAAGAATAAGCCAGTTCTCATTTCAGGCAGTCAACTGCTGAACATGGTCTGTGTGAAGGTCACAGGATATTCATAAAGATCAATATTATGGGCAGACACTACTATGTGATATTTCAGAAAGCTTATGCAGAATGAAGGACGAAATGGGGCTACAAAATAATTAATATGAATTCTTAAGTCATTCTAAAATCCCTTTTCTTACCTTTAATAAAACTTAAAAGTATGCCCATCTCTCCTCCCCCCGCACACATACACCCCTCCAAAAAAATTCTGATGAACCTGAAAGGCTACAGAAGAAAAGGAAGTTGCCCTAATCCAGATTTGGCAAATTCAACCCACCCAATTAGACCACAACTAGATTTTATTTCACAGAATCTGTACCTGAAACCTTTAGAATGTGATGTTTTCTCCAAGTAGAGACACTTGGGGGCGGGGGAGGGAAGACTTACTAATGTTTACTCCATGTTCACTGTTTAAAAAAAAAATCCATAGAGATGCCATTAGCATGAGCAAAAAGACAAAAAACAGGACACAGAAATATGCCTAATAACTTTTCCAGTACTCTCCCATTTTTTAGTCTCTTAGCAATCACAAGCAGAGACTTTTAAACAACAAATGAAACTTCAGAAAACTTCTTATGCATTAATTACTACAAAATGGTTTCTTCACTTGCGTCAGAATAATCAGGAAAATATAGCCTACCAAAAGCCTACCCCCCCGCCCCCAAAAAACTAGCGATGCTTTGAGAATCTTCTTTGAGAAACCCATTGCCACACTAGAATGGCTGGTATCTGAAACCAGATTGTTATCAAAAAGCCACAGCAATGGTACTCTGTTCACTGCAATTCACAACAGCACTACAACAATAAGCTACCTGTTCTGCCGACACCAAACATGACTGGGCTGTTTAATACAATCAAAAATAAGATCTACCACCACAAGCAAAAAGGAATTATACTGTATTGAGATTTATTTATTTTTACAAAAATCAAGATGGGGTCTGAAAAGGTCAGGTGTTCAAGTTATTAAACAAGAACGTTCTTAAATACCTTGCAGAGCAGCATGGCACAAACCCCCTCCCCATTCATCTATATTCACTACCCAAAATTTTCCAATTCTTACCAGACTCAGTGTCTACATTTGCCCAAATGATTACAGCCTACCTTTAGCCAGCAAGACCTCCCTGCTGGGCCTTTTGAGTTTCAGGTGGAGACCCTCGGACCATGATTTTGACTTCGGGAAATGCCTGAAGATCTTTCGGATTCTCTTTGTTACTAGTCCAAAGCAAGCTGCAGCCTCCGCGTTCCCTTCTGTCATTCTTCTAACAGAAGATCAATACTTTCTTCGGGCACCAGCAAACCCAGGCAAGCAGACAGGCAGCCAGTGCTTGAATGCGGAAGCAGCAAAGGAATTATACTGGGGTTGCTGCAAGTTATTCACACTGCAAAATTGAGGCCTCTCTGGAGTGTTAATCTGCAATTTTCTCACTTCACTTTTGTCTGTTTTAGCATTGTCTTCTAAAGGAAAAAGGAAAAAGCACACACCACACTCCAGAAACTTCCATGGCTGCATCGGTAACTCATGGAAAACTTTCTATTTCTGGGGCTTTTTGACTGATAAGATAAAGCAACCTAACGGAAGAGGCTACGGTCAAGAGAGAGACCAGAGCCATCCCTTTCTTTGCAGAGTTCCCTTTCAATATCTGTGGCTCTTATTTTCTGCTGGTCAGTTTTTTCTTGATCACAAACCATAAATCTTAATATACTAAGTAATTTATCTCACCATTTTCTATGGATATTAAGAACAGTTAAGCAAAGACCGGAGGTTACAACAACAAATGCAAGGCCAACTATTGTGTCATGCAAGCAAAAATAATAATCATTCCTCACTGTATTAGCCCAAGCCATGTGCTATTATACTCCCCCCCCCCAATATGTCACTTCTCAAATTGAAATGGGATGAGGCACTCCTCTGGTCTTTTAAGTTCCTGGAAGGGAGGGTGTATATTTTTCACAGAAACAAAGGACAAAATGTCAACATATTGACAGGTAATTTAAAATAGGACCGTTAGGTGTGGATGCATCTAGTGACATACCTAGGGACCGATGTCACAGCTACCACCCAAAACGTTCCCTGCTTCTGTGTCAAGAGTTGCTGCTTCCCAGTCATGACAGTGATTCAATAATCAGAAATGTTTACTGACAGTGGAAGTAAGGCCTCCACTTGGGGTAAGGCCAGTGGTGAAATTCAACCAGTTCTCACCAGTTCTGCAGAACCGGTTGTTAATTTTAAGTTGGGAGAGGGAAGAAAGGCAGCGGCCGCCCTGAAGGACACAGAACTGGTTGTTAATTTATTTGAATCCCACTACTGGGTAAGGCCCTTACCCTTACTCCCTACTTGGAATAAGGCCCACCTGTCCCACAGATGCTCTTTTCACTTTGTAAAGGCAGTAGCTTCAGCAATTATCAGCCATACTGACAAACTGGAGACTGCTGCAGCGGGCTAACTCATCCCCAGCGCAAACAGGGCTTTGCACTCTGCCAGGGATGGTGCAAAAGACCCCTACTATAACTCCCACGGGTCTTTGCAGCCAACCACACATGCGCAAAACACCAGGTGCACGGCTTGCTGCTGCAGCAGACCCCAGAAATGCCTGGCTGCAAAGACCCCTGGGAGTTGTAGTAGGGGTCTTTCACGACTTTCCTGCAGAACGTGAGCCTTTGCTCAAGGAAAATGGGTGCACCAGATATGGCCTATGGGCCGGAGTTTGGAGCCCGCTTGCAGGAAATACTCCTTGTTATGTATTAGTCCCAACTCCTAGACTGAGAAAGACAGTTACGCAACCAAAAATAGCTCTCTGCCTTGAAGGAACATGAAGAGGAGGACTATGCCTGCTGGCCATGCATTTAGCTTTCATGAGAAAGGGACGGTACCCACGAATACCACAGGAGTGGTTACTCTGCATAATTGCTCCTGCTGTTGTAGGTGTTTGTGGGCACTGCCTTTTCCCCATGAAAACCAAAGTATGACTGCCGGGGTGTGGCCAGTAGGTACCTCTGCATCAGGGACAGAGCGAGAACACAGGAGTGTTTCATGAAGAAGACTAGTGACTGAACAAAGATTTAAACCTCAGCCTCCTGTACATTACAACACACTAGTCAGTGCATTTGCTTCCACAAAGAATTAAGAACATAAACCTGCAATTTTAATTTATTTATACTCTGCCCTTTTGGACAAAAGTGCATTCAAAGTTCCATTCAGGATAAAGTATATGAAATAGACATATGCAAACCAAAAGGAATTCTAACAAGGCCACTTAAAAGTCTACAAAATCTGAACTCCTACCAATCTTCCATAGGAGAGAAGACCAGCTCTGCTGCTTCTGAAGGAAAGCAGTTTCAAGACCAATGTTGACTTCAACCCTCTGGGAAGAAAATTTAAACTTCTCCATCCCAGAGGAGAATATTCAATATCTACCAAGCAGCTTGGTCAGAGATCATGAGGACAGAAAGGACCAATTTATATGATTGAGATGAAGTGATAAGGTTATCAGAGTCATGCTTGCCTTCCAGTGATGGCTACAGCATTTGCATGACAATGCAGCCATCTACAATATCCTAATTATATGAAATGGCTTTCCGATGATAGCTGCAGGTATCACAAGAGGAAACTCATCACATGAACGGCTTGACAGATTGAGAGCCAACAATGGTTATTCAGTAGAGGGTTTACCATTTCAAGTGATGCAAGTCAGGAGAGTTACCTGCCATAAGCAAATTCTAGGATTTATGGACACTAGATAAAAATCAATGTGTAAGCTACAGAACCTGCTTTTGAGAATAACATTATACCACTGACAATGATCCAAAAACCAGGAGCACCCATGAAATCTGGGCAAGGGCAAAATTATAATAAACCATTATGAAACCATAACTGCGTGTTTACAATGTAGTTTCCTCATGCCTCTCTTCAATATGTCCACAAGCCTTCCTGATCCTTTTCAGGAAGAAAAAAACACTCTCAGTTTTAATTTTTTTCCCCCTGCATTGTATTAAAGTAGAAAGGGTTATTGTATATGGGCACACAATCCTACTCATTCACTACAACTGGTGCAATCCTGAGTCAGGCCGGCATAAACTAAGCCAGCAAAGTTGGCCAGCACAAGAGCCACCGTAAAATATGTTTGGACCACTCTCGGAGTCAGAGAGGCCAGCACACAGATGTGACCCATCCTCCCTGACTCCGAGAGTAATCCAAACATGCTTTATGGTGGTCCTTGTTCTGGCCAAACTTTGCTGGCTTAGTTTATGCTGGCCTAACTCCAGTTTAGGATTGCGCTCTAAACCTATGTACCTGAAATAACAGCATATATTCCCCCATTTGTCCTACCACCTGTCCCCTCCCCCTTCTCCATCGTCTCCCTTGTCTCCATTTCTAGACTGTGAGAGCTCCCAGGAGCAAAGATCCGTCTTCTCTTCCATTCTATGGCATCATACACTTTGATGGCATTGTATTCATAGCCACCATGTCCCTTTTGGACAAGTAAAGAAGCACCATGAATTCACACAATGGACCATTCCATGTATTGCCCCCAGTTCGATGGAGGTGGGAGACGAACTGCAATGCTTGGGCATGCCCTCCCCCATCATCTATGCATTCCACTGCCTGCGTAAAACAGGTGCTTTCGGGTGGGCAGCTGTATCAATGCAGGTGCTTCCATGTAATCTGGAATCTTAACGTGAGAGGGTTCCCCTTCCACATGCTCCGCTGAACACACAGGCAGTAAGGGGCTTGACTAGCAGATGCTTCAACATCAGGAGCTGCCACCACCCTTCCTAGTTAAAACTTTACTCCAACAGGTGTGTGTGTGTGGGGGAGAATTTCTAGGGTAATGGCATCCACAGCAGCACTGAAAAAGGAATTTATGTCACAATGTTGCTGCCTCCAGATAAGGTGGGCTGAGCACTAATTGAGCACCCCCCCCCCATGAAAGGCTTTGGGCAGAGCCTAACCAAAGTCTGGCACTGACCATGTATGTGTGTGCGCGTGCGCATGTGATAAGACTGAAGGCAGGAGGGAGCCAAGTTTATCCCACAGTTTAATCCACATCCACTCCTTTGAAGGTGTAATCTGTACTTGGCCTCAGCAATGCCAGCAGCAGAAATTCCTTCTGGAAGCAACCAGCATTTACTGCAATGTATTGTCACGAGAACGTCCACGCCTACCAATGGAATGAGCTACCTTACACAAAACACTTACCCAAGACAAAGAGATTATTAAAAATTTACAAAGTTCTATGAATCATCAAGAGAAGAAAAAAAGAAATCCACAGCTTCCTCTTAAGGGCAATGACAACACATACCTGCTTCTTGCACTGGAGCCAATTCCAGCTACCTACAGGAATGTGACAATTAAAATAGCCTGTTTTTGTTTGTTTGTTTTGTTTTAAGAGCTAGCTTAATGGATTTGTTGGATGGGTAAGGACTCCCTACCCAGGTATTAAAATGAACACATTTTAAGCATTTTTAATGAATTAAAAAAGGTATAAAACATATAATCCTGCTCTTTTTAGAGATATCTGCTTCCTAAAAAGCCGGTGAAAGAGGCACAAGTCCCTTTCACAGGTCAGCCACTCCGGATACCAAAGTGACTGTGGTTGAAGAAAGGGGTGAATTAATTTAACGCAGCTTTTCTCCACACAGTACTGCAATGACAAAAGAAGCTGTCTGTCCCTACTGCAATGTCCCTTCTATGGAACCCTTAAAATGGTACTCAATAAAATGGTACTTAAAATGGTACACAAGGTTTGGCAACCATAAACCATGAAATAATGATGCACCTATCAGACCACAGAGTTATTCCAATACACTTGGGCAGATGAGAAGCCTGCCACCGCAGGTGAAAAAGGCAGAACTACAACCACTGTTTGCCACAGGACAGAGAGTGAAGATTTGTATGGGTGGTGCTGGTTGAGGAACAAACATTTCCCCTTTGGGTGGGCAAAGTGGCAAAAGAATGACAGAAGAAAAAAAGAACTCCAGTCACATGCAGAAGACTTCTGCACTGCCTCTTAATACCTTGCAGGAAGCTTTTGTTTTTTGCTTCACCATTACACTCTTCAGGCATTCAAACACGTGGAGCGCACTAGGGTGGGCCCAAGATCTCTTGACACCCGAGTCGCCATGCCAACTGCCACTTCCCTTACCCAATGATGTGCCAGCCTCTGAACCTCCCACTCGCCAATGTTCTAGCTCAGTTCTTTCCTCCAGTCACATTTCCTTTCCTCTCTGCCCCAATCTTCCTTTTCCATTATGGGGAGTGGGAGAAGAATCAGCAGTAGAGGCAAACAGAGATGGATGCCCCCAACCAAACTGCTGCCCAAGACGACTGCTTCAGTTGGCCTCATGGATGGACTGGCCCTGAGCAGAACAAGTGAGAGTGTGCTGGCTAGCCACACCCCTGCACCGATCTCAGGTGTCCATTAATTCAGTGCTTGCCTGCAAAGGCCAGTACTGAACACACAGAGCATTTTCCCACATTGTTCAGGACATGTCTTTGCAGCCAAGGATGGATGGATGCCCAGGGGGTGCCACCTCCATTTGCCCTGCTTTTGGCTGAATAGCCACCAAGGTTGACCACGTAACTAAAATCTATTGCCACATCAGGATCTGTTTGCCACAGGGAGCTTCCCAATTGGTAAAAATTCAGGACGAAAATCAAAGATCGGCAGGTTAATCCAAAACTCCTCCCTGCCAGAAGGTGGTTTGAAGTAACATGACACAGTAGCCTTGCTGAAGGTAAGCAGGTTTGGGTCTGATCAGTGCCTGGATGGAAGCATGCCTAACTATGAATGCCTGTGCAGTGGAGAAAGGTGGGGTGTCAATGTAGGTGAGTACACATGCTGAACCCATTTCTGGCTTCTTTGTTTAAGTAGTTACTGACCAAACTAGCCGATGAGCAGAAGCAATCGACACCTCCAACGAAGCACCCCAAGCATAATTTCGAGAACAGATGCTGTCATCGAGCATTCCATGAATCTCCAATACCAGCTTCCTTGTGATAAGGCAGCAGAGGGGAATTTCTAGATCTACTAAATATAGAAGATACCATACAGACATTCTATATAGTCTGGCACCAAGGTTTGCTTCTGTCATTTACTATTACGGCTCTACCACTTGACTGAGTTTCCAGTGGCATATCAAGTAGTGTCACCAAAGGCTTTGTAGCTAGATTGCAAAGAACATGCCGCAGACAACGAAATGGAGCAATCATCATTTGACGCCCTCTCAAAATGCAATGGTCACACTTGGCTGGCCAGCCACCTGGGTCTGCTGAGGAGCAAAGCCATTCATGCAGGCACATGAACCAGGGAAGCAAAAGTGAAGCAGGCGAAGAAATGGGGAAAAGAGGCTGGCATTACTGAAAGTGAGAAAGGCTAATCAAACCCTTATTTTTCTTGGATGTCAAAAGTATTCTTCAAAGAGAAGCAACAACCAATCATTCTGCCTATGCCCAACCCTGGTGTTTTACTGGAACTTACTAAGTAAGCAGAAAAGAGCAGTTTGGTTGTTTTAATGTCAAAGCATTATTAATTTGGTCACAATATTCCATGATTTGAAGCATACTTTAACTTTGCAAAGAAACTTCCTAGGAAAAGTGTAAATATTCAGAAACAACCGTGTCTGTTCCAAGAGTATAAATGTCAGATATCTCAAGCAATTTTGGGGGAGAAAGGGTAAAAAGATTTTCTTTAGTCTAAATCCATTTAATGGTGGTTTCTAAACTATGTGCCACAGCACATGAGAGTGGTGCTCTCATGTTCCCAGCTATCTTTCCCCCCCAGCTCTCTTGGGTGCCACCATCTTTCACACAATCACACAATCCAAGATGGTGGCACCCGCCTTCTTGGCTCTCCTGGGCACAGCCATATTGGATCTCATGAGAATCACACAAGATCTCACACAATCCAAGCTGGTGTACCCAGCAGAGCCAAGGCGAAGCATGCAATGCCTCTGGTTAGTTCAGGAACTAAAACTGTTAAGTTCAGAAAACCAATTGTTTAAGTGGTCATAAGACGAGCCCTACTGGATCAGGCCAATCTAGTCCAGCTTCCTGTATATCACATGGTTCCCACCAGATGCCTCAGGGTCTTATTCTTTTCAAAACTGAGGCCTTGAAAATAGGACAGAAAAAACTGACACACAAACAGACTCGCATTCAATATGTTGAATGACTTATTCCAGACTCAAAAAAGCCAAGCAACAATCTTCTTCCAGCTTTAATAAGAATATTGTGTCAACACTGAAATGTACTAACAAAGGGCTGGGCCATAGCTCAGTGGTAGCACACATGCCTAGCACACGGAAGGTCCCAGTTCAACCTTTGGCATCTCCAGGTAGAGCTGGGAAAGACCCATGCCTGACACACTGAAGAACCACTGCCAGTCAGAATAGGTAAGCTAGATGGCCCAAGGATCCAACTTAGTAGCAGACAAATTTCCACATCCCTCTGAAAGGTTCCAATTTGGCCACCTAGAGAAGATCTCAAATGTACTTCACTTTGCTTTCCTTAATCCATTTCATGGTCAATTGCAATATGGAGCCAAACCGAAGGTGGTCCAGCAGCTGGGTAGATTGATTTAAATTATCGAGAAATTCGTAAATCGCAATCAAGCTTCCAGCTTTCTAATGCATATTTTTCCTGAACAAGTACGCATACTAAGTAGTTGCCATTATATATATATATATATATATATATATATATATATATATATATATATGCATGCAACAAAATAGCACCCATGAGCTATTTTGCTAACAAACAGCATAATCCAAAACCTTCTACCATGAAGCTCTACAGAATTTACATTTGCTTAGGAAAGCAAGTGTGGCTATAAGGATAAGTATTACCAGGATTTGATAGTTGCTACTATGTTACAAGCGCTTTCTAACATCAGAACAGCTACAGAATGGTGTAGGATTAAGGCTTTTGGCCCAGCAGATACCTGAATGTGAACCACTAAACCATCAATCTTTTTTTTCCTGTAGCAAACCTATTCTTGTCTCAAGTACACCTTTGCCCTCATCAGGATTTGAAATAGCTATCCACAAGGTAAGCAGTTTGCAAGATCCAGAGGAAAAGGTCTCATTTATTTCAGTGGGCTTCAGACTAAGTAAGCCATTACCCAAGAGACATTGCTCCGAAGGGAGGATAATGCATTTCATTATGCAATATAAAAAGGCCCCAAAACCAAAACCTACTCCAATGGGCCAGGAAATCAGGCTTTTACACTCTTGGCATCAGTAAGCCACAAGTTCTCCCTAATCGGCACACACCCAGCATTAACTGTAGAACAAAAAGCCAGACGGAATCCACCCAAAACTATTCTTTTGGAAAGGGAGTGTCTGTTAAATGAGGAAGATTTTTTTAAAAAAGTGAGTCTTTTTAATATGAGCAGAGCTGAAAATGTTTAAGTTCCCATAAAGGGGGTTTTACCAAGCAAAACCCCCTTTGGACTCAGCACATGTTGCTGCTGTTTCTGTGCAGTTCAACCAACCAACAAAACAGAATGCCATTCAAGCAACCTTGAGAATTATGTAATCAAGCCATTTAGCATAAAACACATCCTTCTTTAAATGTGGATTGTGGTTATACAGTCAAGGCAAAGGCAAATTTTGTGTGAAAATGATTTTGCATGCAATTGATAAGGGGGAGGGAAAGCAATTATTGTAAGCTCTGTATCCTTGTACAGACAACTGAAAATACAGTTAGAATATTTTAGTTATCAAAAAGGCGCGAAATAAAAAAATCTTTGTCAACAACTTTAAGGTCCTGTTCAATAGTGAAACCAGGTGTAACACTAGCTATCATCCCAAGCCAAGCATAAGTTGAGGTCAGCAAGGAGAAAAGGGAAGAGACTGGGAACTAAGATTCCATGGTTGTATTTGTCTGCCAAGACCCTTGGAGTTTATTGCAGAGAACACCAAGAAGAACGAATGATGCTAAGATGTGGACCAGGAAATACATTGTATGCTGCATGTAAAATGGGCCTCACTGAAATCAAGTGTAAGGAAGGCATCTCAGTTGAGGCTTAACCAACTGTACAATGAGAACTGTCCATTCAAGGCTGACAAATAACGGCTTTTATCAAGCTGTTATTGCTTTTCGCCAGTGGTCATCTACCACCTGCAATAGGGTAATGTTATATAATATTACAGTACAATGTGACAACATCTATGCAAGGAGTTGTGGTTTCCTACGAACCATTAGGCACAGGCAACTGCAGCAGCAAGATGCTGAAAGCCCAATCTTATGCATGTCTACTCAGAAGTAAGCCCCATTATAGTCAATGGGGCCTACTCAGGCTAGGATTGCAGCCCGAGTCAGGGGAATGACCCAGCTTGATCCAGACTGTCAATTCCACCTCTTTTTCCAGCATTCCAATGAAACAGGACATTGTGCATCATTATTAAGACTCGTATAAAAACAGCATGAAAAAACATTGTATGGGGTGGGGAGGGAACACACCAAGAACAAGCCATTTTCAAAGTGATGCAGACATTCACTCTGTGAAAAAAAACCTGACCAACTCTGACATCTCACTGCAACTAAATTATAGGGTTGTGTACAGAATATCACTGTGTTAGAAAACCTTAATACAAGACAGCAGGACCAGATGGAGCCACTGTCTCTTCCAATTGCCCTTCATTTTCAAACGGCTCTGGAAGAACAAGTTTGAGCCCCATTTGTTCGTCTGTGTGTATATACCACAGCAAGAAATACTTGGGCACTAACCCAAAAGGAAAAAACTGGGAAGGGAACTAAGAGGGGTCAGTAAAAGAACACTTGGCTACAAATCTAGATAAGTTTCTGGTGATGTGGGAGCAAGCTGCATGCAACACTGTCTAAGGAGGAGAGTAGAAGCTTGCAGACTCTTGTCAGTTCGGTCCCTTGCCAAGTATTTAGACTGCAAAGCTTATTAAGCAGAAAAAATTCAAACTGGCAGGCGCTCCCAACTAAAGATGAAGAAAATAAAAGCTATGCAGTCTTCTATTGGCTAAAGTATGGCTAGTGATGCCACTGGATTACATATTTTGATGGAACACTAAACTGGGTAATGAACACTGAGCTTCGGGTCAAGCATGAATGGAGCACATGCAAAACTGGATTCAGGTCCACTTAAAATGAAGAGAAGGGGAAGAAATCTTTTTCTGATTGCTCCTTCGAAGTATATTAACAAGATATTAACAAGACACATCAACTCCTTTCATTCTTGATTAGAGGGAGCCCCACAACAACAGTGCTCAATTACAAGGAATTAACCCTTATCTTCTGTTATGGGGCCCCCCTAGCTACTGTTTGCAAGGCTGTAGCAGGCCATATTTCACTAAAATTAAGCGGTGGGCTTTGAGGGGTGGGGCTTGTAGATTTCATTAAGTATCCTTTCTACCTCCTACAATTCAAGCAATACACAAACTCCACCCTACATTGCAAGCTCTTTGCTAACTTTTGGATACAGACCCAAAGCGAAAGACATTTTTATGCATTGTTCTCAGTAAATCTGACTCTGGGAAACAGAGCCAGCTGTAGGGCAATTTGGCCAAGTTGGGCCCTGTGCATGGAGGGGCCCTGCACTAGGGTGATGAACAAAGTGCTCTCAGCCACAGCTGGCATCTTGCTCTGTTGCCGACACTCCAGCATGGCATCTTCCATGCTGAGGTATGGCAAGGAGAGATTTAATGCTGGCCCCTCCTCCTGCCCCAGATCTGATTGGCTTGCAATCAGCTCCCCCCCCCCCAAGCAGCTAGATGCCACTGCTGGATGCCTTCCCACTGCCACTCATCCTGGTGAGTAGGGGACCCTGCAGGGGTGGGGGCCCCACAAAAATGTTTTGCTTTGGGCCCCACAGCTCCTAAGGCCAGCCCTGCAGGGAAGAATAAGACAGCACAGCAACACAGAGACAGCTGAAACAGAGATTGTAATATGCATTGAAGCTGTTGTTCAGTTAAACAGCCCAATTACAGTACCACACTTAAGTACCACAATTACAGCACAATCCTAGGCACATCCACCCAAATGAGACTTACTCCCAGGTAGGTACATATAGCATTGCTGATTAATTTATTAAAGCAGTGGTTCCCAAACTTCTACTTGGAAGTTGGGAATCCTGTAAGTGTTTGTGTAGGCAGGAGGGGGGAAAAACAGCAGCATGATCTCCATGAGGATTTTTCAGCTTTCCTAGGGGTCACTATGGTTCTCTGGAGGGTTTGGGGAAACTGAGACCCCCTCTGCAGCCCTCCCTGAGGCTTAAAAAAAAAGCTTAAAAAGCTTATGTTTTTTTCAAAACTACTTCTAGGTTCAAGCCAAAATCCAGAAGTGGTTGTGATTTTTTAAAAAAATTTTTTACAATATTTTCAAGCCTCAGGAAAGGCTGCAGAGGGAGTTGAAGACTCCCCATACCAGAAACACAGGTAAACTGAAAAATCCCCTCCCTGAGTAGCAACAGCAGGATTCTGGAGATTGTACTGCTGCTGCTTACTGAACCATTCCCCTTAAAGGAAAATGGACCTTCTTCTGTTCCCCTGGGGGTCCCAATCCACCAGTTGAGTTTCTTTTTAGGAAGAAAAGGAATCAGAATTCCACTGTATAAATCTATGATGACGTGCCCACAATCTGAACACCACACCCAGTTCTGGGCATGAAGATCATTGGGAAAAGATGCGTTTCATCTTGCCTAATATGGCAATTGCTACGTTATGAATTTTCATGAGACATTCAAAGATTACTTCCGATAACTAAGCAGAATTCCCAGTATCACTGCATTCAAACTCACTGAGCAGAGCAGATGAATATATCAGATTATGGGAAAACGTCATTTATCACATCTGGAGATTGCATTTCTAACGCTAGCAGACATCCAATCAAATCAAAAAGGTGTTTTGAGTCTATGCTTGGTGAAAGTATTAGAGTAAAAATGACAGTAATTTCCCCCAGAAAAGATAATTAATATGAGGATCCTAGATTTGACAGATCAGCAGGGAAACATGGACACACACATAATCAAATCTAAAAATGCAGAATGGTATCAAATCTATTTTTAAATGCAGTTTCAGACATTCTTGAAAGACATAAAAATATTACTAGCTTATGCGGTGCTATCAAATTTAGATTTTAAACTACCAAGATGCCCAAGATTACTTTTCCATGGATTACCAAATCATTGCATAGATTTCTGAAATGAGTGCAGAATGATTAACACAAATAGCTCAATCCAAAGCATGCCTACTCAGAATCAGACCCACGGAGTTCAATGGGTCCTACTCTCAGGTAAGTGTGTACTGTATAGGATTGCAGCCTAAGAGAGCTCTCTACTTGGCTTTCTTACAAGAGCCACTACCTCTCAGCCTGAGCTGAGAGCAGTCACCACAATCCTGACTGTTCCCTGTAATACGAAGGTAATAATATTAGCCAACGCGAAAGTGGTGTTGAAAAGATTACATATGTGAAGTGCTTTGCACATTTAAACCTGATAAGGCGTTCTTATTTGTCATAGTCTTGTAGCAATGAGACTACCTGCTTGGGGAAACAAAGAAGGCATCTTATATGTTACTGTACTCCACTATAAGAACCTGCAGCCTGTTAACAGTTAACACTGCGTATAACAGGGCAAAAAAGGGCTGCTAAATGCATACATTTCTAGTTCTCACTAATACTTTTTTTTTTGTGGAAAACCAGAATGCTTTAGAATGCTTTGGGGACTAGAAAATGTAAAGTCCGAAGTCTTGTACCCATGGGAGCTTCCACACACGGACAGAAAGCAAACCATGACAAAAATATAATGGCACTATTTTAATTGTTTCAACAGAAAAAGAAAAGATTGCATAGAACAAGCATGACTCTGAACAGAGTAATTTCATTATTGACCTCTCAAACCATGCAACTGTTGACAGTGTTAAGAGCCCAGAACGTATAAACTTCAGTTGCTTTTAATATAATTTTAAGCCACTTTATTGAGCATTCATTTGCAGCTAACCTGAAGATGAATGACAATTTAGTACCGAGACAGAAAATGTTTATTAGCCATAGTCCCAGGAGAAGCATAGCTGGCAGGAAAGCACACAAGATGTTCACCCAAACCGTGGCAAGTAATCAGGATGGCATGGACTACTATTGACCCAATGCCAAGTGACTAGGGTTTTTTTCCCCCAGCAATAGGGTTCATCAAAAAATCCTAACACAACATGCTTATTTCCAATAAATATCTGCCCATGTCAAAACATCTTTCACATAACTCAAGAGTGAGGCAGAATGAACAGCTTCTAAAGCAACTGGAAGCAATCTGAGGCTGCAAACCTTATACATTCTTACCTGAGGGTAACCCCATTGAAGACAATGGGACTTACTTCCAAGGATTGCACTGTGTTCCTTGTGCTACTCAAAGTTTCCCAGAAGCCCTGTGTGAAAAGTCCCAGCTCAAAATTCACAACATACTATATGCCGTCATCACTCATCCATATTGGCACACACAAAAATTCATAGAAGTAGCCAATGATGGTTACCTGCACTGACCCACCCTGATTTACACATACTTGTGCACCCTTTGCATGGAGTCTACACAAACGTGCACCTGAACCTTTTGCATTGTCCAGGGGCCTGGTTCACACATGCAGGTGGACACATACAGGCTCTACTGCAAATGGTACACTTTGGTGTCGGCAGGTTGTGGCTGGGGCCAGCAGTCCACATGTTCATTTGTACCTAAATAAGAGGAGTCTGGATGAATCAGGAGTGGGAGAGAGTCCACCAAATAGGTTGCAGAAAACTCAAGAGAGACTTGTGTTGTCTCTCTTCTTGGGTGTTCCACATGAAGCAAGAACAGTATTGTGCAGTGATGGCGGCAGGTTGCTGAAGAGCAAAACCCTGCACTAAGCCCCACCCCACATCTTTCCATCGATGGTGTAACTGTAAGGGGGAGCATCAACTGTGCCTGGCCAACCCAATCCCCAATACCATGCTCAGCTTACTGTATGCTTCTGGGCCCTGGTCTTTGTCTGCTCCTGACCTGTGGTTCTGGCCATGAATGTGTAAAAATTTCCAGCCCATTTGCATGCCATAACTCACCATAGGAGCAACATCATTCTTTAAATATATACCTCTGCAGCTCTGACCACATCACAGACAAGTCATGGCTTAAATGCAACATCTATATTATCAAGTGATTTACTAAGAGGCAGTTACAGAAAAGAACAGCACGGTAAATAGCTGGCTGTGGAACATATTTTTAAAGGATCATACAAATCAGGGTGAGAAAGAGGAAAAGAAATAAAAAAGATTCACCACTTGAAAGATCACATTAAATTTTTCAATGGATTCATGTTTAGAGAACTGGAACAGTGAGATAAAATGGGAGGGACAAATAACGTATCCCTTGGAACAAATGCATCCAAACTGCAGTACAACTGGAGATTTATCAGAATAGCCAGGAGGTATTGTAACACTTTTAGGTAATCAAACATTCAAAGAAACAGGACATCTGTTTACACTTGAATATCCCAACCCAGGACACAACATGAGTGAACACAAAAAATGTAAACAGAATCAGTACTTTGTACAAATAAAACATAGATCATTTTTAGACAGCCTTTTAAAAAAATAGACTTGTACAAACTTCAGATATGCCTATTGTATAGCACTGATTGAATGATGCCCTGCAATCTGGAGTACTCCCCAAAAAATTTAAACTAACCTGCACATTAGGACCAAACTGGACTGAGATTCTCAACATTTGGTTTCAAATCCAAGCCAACAAATATTCCAACACGCCTCATGAAAATTTTAAAAGGACTAGCTTTCAGGTCTTGAACATAAATCAGTGTACGCAGCAGCCTTCCCATAAAACGGCAGAGTTCTCCTCCAAGGCTGTTAAGTGCTTTAATACGAATGCATATGGGATGCAAGACGCGTACAACGTTTATTAGCTACCCTGGGCGATAAATTATGGGGTGCTTTTTTTCTAAAGATATTTGCGCAAAAAGGAGCCTTCCTGGCCAATCATGGGGGAGGCGGGGAACTGCTGCGACTGGCTTCAGCTGTAGCTGGAGACCAAACCGGCCACTCACCTGCGGTGGAGCGAGGGCGAGCCTGCTGCGAAAGCAGTTTGGCTGTTAAAGAGGGAGAGACGCTCCAGAGGGGGCCGGAGCGAGGACGGTGGGCTCTGCGTGCAAATCAGAACAGAGCCGGCAGTCATCTGTGTGCACACTGCGACGGGAGGGACACCTGCAAAACGGGGGGGGGGGGCCCGAGGCACACAGAAAGTTCCCCAAATCCAGGGCAAAACTGAAGTCCGAGGGTGGGTGCGGACATCCCTCTCCCCAAGCGATTAGGCACCTGCCTTGTCCCTTCCCTTGACAGAGGTGGGAGCGCCACTATCCAAGCAAGATGGAAATCTGGGGTCAATGACAGGTCGAGGAGCAGATCTGCGACCCCTCGCTTCGGCCCTGCTCGGGGCCGGGGAGCCACTGTCTGCAAAGAGGAGGGGAGGGGAGGGGAGAGGAGGGGAGGCAGGTGCCGCGCCGCCCCCCGCCCCCCCGACTGGCCAAGGCAAAAGGTTCACTTACTGGCACAGCGCAGTCCCCGCTGCTGCACGGCCTCCCCGCACAGGTCGCACCAGCCGCTCCGCAGGATGAAGGCGACGAAGCGGTGCCCCTCGCCCTTCTCCTCCCGCACTCGGGGGTCCCGGGGCTGCTCGAAGATGGTGCGCACGTCGGGCAGGAGCCGCGGCGCCCCAGACCGCAGCCGCAGCCGCTGGCGGTACAAGCCCGAGCGAAGCGGCTTCAGCGCGGGGCCGGGGGAGGCGGGCGGCTCCCGGAGGGCGAAGTTGGCCCCGGCCGCCGCCCCCTCTCCCGGCAGCAGGAGTTGCGCTCTCGACTGCGCTCTCGACTGCGCCTCGGCGTGCCTCGCGCGCTCCGTCTCCGCGGCGCTTGCCGGGTGCCTCTCGCAGACAAGCGGGCGCAGCGTCCCGCCGGGGGCGCCCCCCGGGGCTCGCCCCTGCCCGGCGCGCGGCTCGCCCTCGTCCTCCGGCCCGCTGTCCTCCTCGGCGTGGGGCTCCTGCGGCTGCCTCCGCCGGGGCTGCGGCTTCATGTCATTGGCAGCGGCGCGCTGGAGGAGCTTCTTCCGCTCGCTGGCGCTCAGGCTGTGCAGGAAGCGCTGCTGCTCCTTCTCCAGCAGCAGCGGGCACGGGTACTGCCCGATGGCCGGCGAAGCCATGGCCATGGTGAGCGGGCAGGCGGCGGCGACCTGCCGGAGGGTGGCCAGCAGCGCAGGCGCTCTTCGGAGGGACCTGCGGAGCCTGCGAAGGAGGGAGAGGGTGGAGCGAGCGAGGCGGCGGTGCCTCGCTCCAGCCAGGGAGGCGAAGGAGGCGGCTCGGCTGGCCGGGAGACGGGGCTCGCTCGCCACAGAGCCGGCACTCGCACCCGCTAACCTGGAAGTCCTTCGCGCCGCAGTCCGAGTCCCGTGGGGGAAATGCTCGCGGCACGGGACACTCCGCTCGCCGCAAGGGGAAGACGCCACTGGAGCGGCTCAGGGGTGAGGGGTGGGGCTAGTCCTGCTGGGCCAGTGCCGGAGGGGCGGGGGAGGGCATCTTCGCGAGCCCACTGCGGAGACAGGAGGACGACCTATAAGGAGCTAGCCCCGCAATCCGCTTTTGAGATGTGCGCGATGATAAGGCTAAGAAGCTTGTGCATGCACAGAATGCCTTTTCCTGCCGCAGCTGAACTCATGGAAGGCTTGGGGAGGCGGGCAACAGGTGCGAGTCTACACACGCCCCTCTTACGCGAGAAATTCATACGCACCGTCCACTTCACTCCGAAAATCCTAGAGCCGCATAAAGCAACAGGGTTCTCCTGTCCCGCACCAATGGCCCACATGGAGAAAACCAGAGTACACTTCAATTCTGCACCTACACAGAGTCAAGCGGTATCAAGGAACTGTGGCCGTGGTTCCCAAACTTTTTCGACTGTCCCTGGAGGCTTCCTTTCCCTACTGGGCCATTGGCAGTAGCTCCTTATTGGGGCTACAACCTTATAGGACGGCTATGGAAACCGTGGGTCCCCAGGAAGCCACAGCTCACTGTCTGTTTGGGAGCCACTGAACCATGGAATTCAAGTAGCAGAATACGCGCAACTATCTCAAGTTGCAGAAAACAAATGACAGCAATTCATCTGTGGGGTTGAAAAGACAGGCTGGTGCTGAGGTCTCACGAAGCTTCACGCCCCCTGATCAACTTGCTTTCTCTCCCCATGACACAGATCTCTTTGCTGGTATATTCTCTCTGATCAGTCTTGCATGGATGGGAAGACGGACAGTTAACTCACTCAAGAGCGCTGAACTACTCAGCTGGGGCTGATAAGCCAGAGAACTCTTTCTGTGCCCTAGGGAATGTCTAGCCCTGGTCCTTTTGATTGACTCAATAGGATCTTCTATTAGCTGCTATTAAATAGACAGCAAACAAAAGCTTTCAGTGCATTATCTGCCTTGCTCTTTATCTGAGCAATGCAATCACGAGCTTTAAATGTAATCCTGGCTCCCTGCATAAGTTGCCAAATAAAATCCAATCCATCCCTGCACAAGCTTCTGCAAAAAGTATTCACCTGGTGAATGAATATTCCAAGGTGTGATGGGATGGGGGAGGACAAACTTCAGCCACTAGGCTGGGTTTCAAGGTTTAAATCAAAGTCTTCTATACTAAGCATAGGACGAGTTGGGCCTTCTTGAGTTTTGTGATGGCAGAAGGATATAGCTCAATCAACAATAGGTAAGCTACCGGCACACACCAACCCTCAACAAAAGGGTGGCCAACCTTTCAGCTCTAGGGATCCTGGGAAAGCTAACCAGGAAGAAGGCACGTGAGAGTCCTCCCTCACTGCCACTGCTGCAGCTGTGGGCAGTGACATGAAGGAGGACTTGTGTCCATCCACTGCCCAGTTCAAGGACACCACTGAACGGGTACACAGCGCATGGAGGTGCATCCCAAGGCAGGGAAAGCTCACTGTTATGGCGTGGGGACATGGTTTTTGCCCCCTAAAGTTTTGCCCCACGGTTTTTTAGGGCCATCCTAAAGCTGGAGGCATCACTGACGGTGCCCAGGTTGCCTGAAACATGTGTAAAGGAGCTTCTGATTCATATAAAGCAGTGGGATTCCGTTTAAGATACAAATTCATCGGTGGCAACACTTTTAGCCATTATAGTAACTCAAGCCACTGTTATGGAAACATGTGGCATAGAGAAACAAAACAACTTGAATATTTTACAGTCATTGGCATATCAAGGGTGTGGCAAGTGGGGACATCTGCCCGAGGTGCCACTTGAAGGGGGGCCACGGGCATGGACTTACCCATATTCTACCAATGGTGCATTTTGCACCAGTTTTAGGGATCCTCTAAAAAGAGGTAAATGTCTTCAGAAAACATTCAGGAACTTGCTTCCAGGCAGGATGGAGCTTCCAGGACTGGCTTTGTCACATGATGCTGCAGCAGGCCAAGCACAGGTACAAAACTATTTTTCTTTTAGGGCATCCATGGATTTTTGCATAAATTTACTTGGTGGGACAGGGCTGGCTTCCCACCCCATGATCCCCTGTTTGGACAGGGGTGCAATTTCTGAGCTAGCCATGGGGGCCATTTTCCCTAGATACAGCACTGTCTACAGTACACTCTTTGATACTTGCAATCTTATCAGCAATGTGTGGTGTGGGTGTGATAGGTGAGGTGGAACCGCCCTACCAGAGTTATTTGAAAAGTGCTGCCACTGCTGTGATCACACAATCACAGGCTTTGAACAGCTGAAGCCCATGGATTGTAAGTGTTTGCAGGATCACGGCCACTACAGCAGCAGCAGTGGAGGCACTTTTCAAAGAACCAAAGTCAGCAATTCTACTCCACCCATCTTTTTAGTGCAGCGAACAGAGCCTGCTCTCCCCTAAGCTTGAAGATCCAATTAGTCTACGGACAAGTCACTCCATATTTTTACTCGCTGCTCTACCATCAGAAACAGAGAGCTTTTTCTCTAGCAAGATTTGATGCCCTGCCATCTGCTGTCCTTTATGGGAAATTCTGTAAGTTTCCTCATGCAGATAGATGCTGCCCTTGTGGACAGGGGCATATCGAGACAATCGCCGGTTCTCTATTGCCCTTTCAATGTTGAGATGCACCAAAGTTTCCTGGTCCCCATCTGAGAACAAGATGGGCTTTCTGATGTGGCTAAATTATGCTTTCTCTTATCAGACTCTTCAGCTGACATAACTGAAAGGGTGGCAACCTTCCTGCATAAGTTAACTGATTTGCACATTAAAAAAGCAGAATTATGCCCTGGATGATTTAATGTGTGTGTTTGCTTTTGTTCTTTTGTGTTTTGTTTTCCTATGTTATGCCTGTCTTATGCCAATTAAGGATCTATACTACTACTACTCCACCACCTGACACACCCTCACTGCATGTAGCTGAATCTAATCCTACTCAACCAGCAGATACAGCACAAGGCCTGCAGTGTTGGCTGCTCACTGACCCCTACGCTGGGAATTTGCTGGATAACACTCAGCACAGGGGTCAATGAGTGGCCAGCACAGCACAAGCTTTGCCATATATTGAGTTGTGGCCTGGATGAGTCATGGCATGCATCATAAAGTTGGAGGGGAACTTCAAGATCATCAAATCCAACCAGTGGCAAGAGGCGTTTGAAAATGGTATTATTTACCTTACTCAGAAGCAAGCCCATTGTGTTCCATAAGACTAAGGCCAGGGGTTGCCAACCATTCAATTTTAGGGCTCCTGGACCTTTAACAATTAGGTAGAAGAGGGACTTTCTTCTGCACAATTATTCAAAGTCCAAGAGACCTGAAGTGGAAAGGTTGGCCACCCTTGTAGTATGGTGTCAAAGGAACATTGCAATGTGATCGAGGTGAAAAAGCACCAACTTGCTGGTGCCACAAAAAGCATGTCTGGAAGTGCCTGAACTGGTGAAAAACTTTCACAGAAAGACTATGCTCTCTAAGCAACAGCATCTCTCTTCTCCTTCCCGGTGAATGCACCATGCATTTTGTAGGGTTTTGCCAGAGGGAAAAAGAGGGGGCATTACAACCAGGTTGGAATATTTCTCTTATAAATAACCTCTATCTGGCCTCAACATCATATGATTGTCTTTCTAAGAAAAAGGTATAAGAACATATATTTCCCAGATACTGCAGTTTACACTCTTGTTCATGCTTTTAACACCATGAGAGTTCAATGAAAAATAACATTCTTGCATGAGTCACAAATCATCAGCAAACTATTTGCTCCATACAAAAAAAAATTAATGCAGGTGAACACAAGTTTAAAACAAAGCAGAGTAAAAGGCATATAGCCTGAGTCCACATATGAACAACAGAACAATACAAATGTGGCCACTTAAAGAATACAAAATAGATTCATTCATAAAATTACTATCATTAGACTCAACTAAATTATGATAAATATTAGATAAGTGCAAACAATTATTTTCTTTTCAAACCATTTGCTTACTTCTAATTTTTACATCATTTTTGCTGTCGACATTTCTGAACTCTTATGGCTCAGCAAGTAAGGAATTCTCATAGGTAAAGAAAATCAGTTCAGAATTGAATCTTAGACCTGATTTCCACATAAATTGGGAAAAGTAGAGACTATGTGAATCCTCAATTGCCCTTCTATCACATATACTGTACATATACAGTGCATGACTCCTCACTAGGCTTAAGGGAACAATCTCCAGGAAACCATGTGAGCATGGCTTGGAATCTTAACACAGCAAGTGTCCATTTAAGAAGAGCATAAGACAAACCAGACAAATCTATTTCCAATGCATGAGTACTATTAAAATATTTTAGCCATAAGGCACATTTGGAAGAATTAATATCTGCCAAATCTCACCAAGCCACAATGCAAAGCAATCTGGTTTTAATTAGGAGTTTAGCCTTTAGATCTCAATTCTGTAGGGGAAAGCCCACAGCTGAGAGTCAATTATTAGTTCTGACAGCCCAGTACAGAAAGCTGATTTATTTGGCTGCTCTGAAAAAAAGGAGGAAAAGTAATCTGTTAAAATCTATGTGCAGATGCTGATGACTACATGCTTCTGGGCCAAGCTGACTACAATATTTTGTCCCTAGCAAGAGTCACATCTTGCCTCCTCCAACCACAAATTTGCTCTTCTTAAATGAAGTACAGTGCAGAAAGTCATGTGAAGGACTGTAGCCATGGAGATGGAACTAAACAATGGAGATAGAGAATATCCTTAATGTTATTTTTAATCACTAATTGTAATGCCCATGTAAGTATCAGAGCTAGCCATTAGTTGGTTAGCCATAGGTCTATTTTGTATTTCAGCATCAGAAGAAGAAATCTGACTTTATGTTTTGGTTAAACAATAAAAAGGAGAAGTTAGTCTTGGAATGTCTCATTGGTAGAGGCAATCTGATGCAGTAAAATCAGAATATGTCACCTATATGACAGTGATTATATCTGATAAAATGATTTATAGTTGACTAAAAATTTAATTTGGAATAAAAACACATGACACCACTTTCACCCATTTTTATTTTTGGATAACACCAACATCCCCCCCCCCAAAATAAAACCATTGTAGACTACCTCTACTCATGGGTAAAATCAAGGGTACAAGGCTGATATTCTGACTGCCCTTTCTACATTTACTTTCCCTGCAAACTGAAGCCTGTCTTTTCATATGTAATTTTGAAAATGAATCTTAATGCGTATTTCCTTTAAATAACATTTGATTGGACCCCCTCAATGTCAGGGAGACAAGCTTTTCTGTTTTAGAATTTCTTTACCATTTCCTACCACTCCCAGAAACACATCTGAAGTGCTGCACAAAGTATAAAAGGTAAAGGTTTCCCCACAACCAAATGGTCTAGTCGTGACAATTTGGGGCGGTGCTCATCTCCGTTTCAAAGCCTGTAGAGCTGGCGTTTTTGTCCAAGGACAAGCTTCCGTGGTCATGTGGCCAGCATGACTCTACGCCGTAGCGCACGGAACGCCGTTACCTTCCCACCAAAGTGGTCCCTATTTATCTACTTGCATTTAGGTGCTTTCGAACTGCTAGGTTGGCAGGAGCTGGGACAAGCAATGGGAGCTCACTCAGTCGCATGGTCTTGAACTCCCAACCTTGTGGTCGAAAGCCCAGCAACAGCGGATTAACTCGCTGTGCCACCACATCCCTTTCACAAAGTATACATAAGCCCAATAAAATCAAATTAAAATCATAAGTGAACAGAACAAACAACAGCAGAATCCACAAGCCACAAGGACAACAGGTCCTAATAGCAGGATGGTGCAGTGGTTCTAGAGAAAGACTTGGAAGAACCAGGTTCTTCGCTCAGCTATGAAGCTTCCTGGATGACCTTGGGCCAGACCATTAGGGTTTGCGTCACCCAGTACGGGAGATCAGCGCATCACCCCCCATGATGGATCTCCTCCTCTCAAACCATACAGAATAAATTACAATACCATATGCACAACCTAAATGCAGTGTTATCACTAGAGTTGGTGTTACCCCCATCAACTTCATTTATTTGTGTATAATAAATACACCCAACAAATTAGTAACCAACAAAAAACCCGTGGCCAATTTGATGACACTCACACAATTAAATAAACGTTCTAGTATTAGCTCTGATACATGGAAATGAGAACTGACTCATACTAATGATTTTTTAAAAATCACGATTTTTACATAAAAAGTTGTATTTTCAGTTTTTTAGTCATAACATTTGATAGAATAAGGATACGACACCAGTTTTTTCATTGAATTCCAGGTGAAATTCCACATCGAGCGGTATATAGCATGATGGTATTATCTTTTAAAACCGCAATTTTAGCAATTTCGGTCCCTGGTGGTGTCACTCCCCGTGCACGTCACCTGGTGCGGCCTGCACCCCCCTAGTGACACCACTGGGCCAGAAACTATTCCTTAACCTACCTCACAGGTTTGTTGTGAAGACAAAAGGAAGGATGGAACCATGTACAACACCCTGAGCTCCTGGGAAGAAGGGTGGTATAAAATGTGGAAAATAAATAAAATCATGTAACCCTTCTTCCTGACATGTGTTTTGCTTTATCGGCAAGGATTTTTACTTTTCTTCCCCACTATTTCAGTTAGACAGTGCTATAGGCCTAGGAATAGTTTTATTACCTTATCTGAAATTTATCATCCACCTTCATCCCACATTGGAGAAGCCTGAGTCGACATAACCCTTAGAAGATGGTGGCAGAAATTCTCACAATGATTCAGGACCTTTCATAAAACAAAATGCCTTATGGGCCACATTGTGGGCTGGATGCTTGACTGCAGTGAAAGCTCTCAGATGGAAAATGCAATGAAGATGAAGTCATTAGAAAGCAGCCTACAATTTAGAAATGTATGGAGATAGCTACAAAACTGTATCATGACTGGAGTCAGAACTATTGGTTCTACTAACCCAATAGTTTAACTCTTCATTGCTCTTTGGGAGTCAGGGAAGCCTTAGCCAGCCCTGTTGCTTGAAAGATCCTTTTAGCTGGAGATACTGCGAGCCTTTTGCACATACTCTACCCCCATATGACAGCACCTCCTCCCTTCCCAAAGAAAAATAAATCAGACTAGCTGTCTTCTGCAGCTGCTCTCCTACTGAGAGCCTCTGGAGCCATTGGCCAATCTTGCAGGCTAGTTTTCTGCAAGCCGCAGAAAAACAAGTGCCACAGCTGCAGCTGAAGTGAGATTCTATTCTGACAAGTGGGCAGAGAAGCAGTGACCAGCTCTGCTAGGCCTTGGTCCACACAACTGCAGTAAGTAAGGGACACGAGCGGCGAGTGCTGTCCTGCGACGAAGTGCCTCGTCCGAGACCAAGTGCCAGGTAACAAGCGAGTTACGCATCTGTGCGAGTTAAGCAGCAGGGCGAGGAAGCCAGGGCCCCAGACTCTGCCCTCTCTCTGAGAAGCAGGGCAGCTCATCCTTAAATAAACACAGAGATGGAGCCAGGTAGCCAGCAGTTGGGCGGGGGCTATCCAGTGTTTTGCACAGAGTACCACATGTATGACTATATGCCTCTGGGGCATAAGTCCTGGGTGTGTCCTCGGTGCAAGGAGCTCCAGGGACTCAGGGAACGCGTCTGCTCCCTAGAGGCCTTGGTTGCGGACCTGGAGAAGCAGAGGCAGGCAGTGAGGGTCCATGGTGAGACATCCGGGGACTTGCAGGATTCGTCCCACCCTCAGAAGGGCAGCTCCTCAGCTGCTGGGGAAAGGAGTCTCAGGGCTGGAGGACGTCAGCTTGGAACAGAGGGAATCAATCCCCCAGTGGGGGGCCCTTCTTCTAGTGACGAGCCCGCATCCAGTCGCACTAAGGATGCTCCTCGGCGGGAGGGGGGTTGCGGTCTCCTTGTTGTGGGCGATTCTATAGTTAGGAATATAGAGAGGGGGGTCTGCGATGGATGTGTGGACCACACGGTGACTTGCCTGCCTGGTGCGAGGGTTGCGGACATCACGTCTCGTCTAGATAGGCTGGTTAGGAGTGCTGGGGAGGAGGTAGCGGTCGTGGTGCATGTTGGCACCAACGATGTGGGGAAATGTAGCCGGGAGGTCCTGGAAGCCAAATTTAGGTTGCTAGGCAGGACGCTGAAGGCCAGGACCCCCAAGGTAGCGTTCTCAGAAGTGCTACCCGTTCCATGTGCAGGGCCAGCTAGGCAGGCGGAGATTAGGGGTCTCAATGCGTGGATGAGACGGTGGTGTCGGGATGAAGGGTTTAGATTTGTTAGGCACTGGGGGACATTCTGGAACAAGCCAGGCCTGTACAAGAGGGACAGGCTTCACTTGAACCAAAATGGAACCAGGCTGCTGGCGCTTAATATTAAAAAGGTGGCAGAGCAGCTCTTAAACTGATCCCTGGGGGAAAGCCAACAGGAGCCAAGTGGCGTCCGGTTCGGAACTCCTCATCCCTAAGGGAAGAGGAGGGTGGAGGAGTACCAAAGAGTAATGGAGGAGTAGGAAATAGAACTTCTAAGCTGAGTGTAAGTGACAGTTTGTCCAGTAAAAAGAGAGGAGGGGAAAAAGGATCAAAAAACAGTCCCTCTTTAGAGAACCCCGTATATAGGTGTTATTATGCGAATGCTCGAAGTCTCCGAGCAAAGATGGGGGAACTGGAATGTTTGGTGGCTAGGGAAAACATTGATATAGTAGGCATAACGTAAACCTGGTGGAGTGCACAGAACCAGTGGGATACTGCCATCCCAGGCTATAAACTCTATAGGAGGGACAGGGAAGGGCATGTTGGCGGAGGGGTGGCCATCTATATCAAAGAAGGGATTGAATCCAGCAGAGTAGAAACTGAAGGTGGGCCAGACTCCACCATGGAGACACTGTGGGTTAAACTGCCGGGCCGTAAGAGCAATGTAATAGTGGGGGGGTGCTATCGTCCTCCCGATCAAAAACTTGAAGGTGACCTTGAAATGAGGAAACAAATCAGGGCAGTGAACAAGAGAGGCAGGATTGTAATCATGGGGGACTTCAATTATCCTCATATTGACTGGGTCAACTGCTGCTCTGGTCAAGAAAGAGAGACCAGATTCCTTGACGAGCTGAATGACTGTGCCTTAGAGCAACTAGTCATGGAACCGACCAGAGGACAGGCGACTCTGGATTTAATATTGTGTGGTACTCGGGACCTAGTTAGGGATGTAAGTGTTACTGAGCCATTGGGGAACAGTGACCATGCTGCGATTGGTTTTGCCATGCACGTCCAGGATAGAGTGCAGAGCAAATCTGACACAAGAACCCTTGACTTTCGAAGGGCAGATTTCCCTCAGATGAGGAGACTAGTTAGACAGAAATTGAAAGGGAAGGTAAAAAGAGTCCAATCCCTCCAGGCTGAATGGAGGCTGTTTAAAAAAACAGTAGTAGAGGCCCAGCGGAAGTGTATACCGCAAAGAAAGAAGGGTTCGACAAGGTCCAGGAGGGTGCCTGCATGGCTGACAAACAAAGTTAGAGAAGCTGTAAAGAGCAAAGAAGCTTCTTTCCGTAAATGGAAGTCTTGCCCCAGTGAGGAGAATTAAAAAGAACATAAACTCTGGCAAAAGACAAGTAAGAAGGGGATATGGGAGGCCAAGAAAGCGTTTGAGGAACGCATGGCTAGCAACATAAAAGGGAATAATAAAAGCTTCTTTAAATATGTTAGAAGCAGGAAACCTGCCAGAGAGGCAGTTGGCCCGCTGGATGGTAAGGGAGGGAAAGATGAGATAAAAGGGGACTTGGAGATTGCAGAGAAATTGAATAAATTCTTTGCATCTGTCTTCACAGCAGAAGAACTTGGGCAGATACCACAGCCCGAACAGCCCTTCCTAATGAAGGAATTAAATCAGATACTGGTTAATAAAGAAGATGTTTTAGATCAAATTGATAAACTACATATAAATAAGTCACCAGGCCCAGATGGTATACACCCAAGAGTTATTAAGGAACTAAAGAACGAAGTTGCTGACCTCTTAACTAGAGTATGCAACTTGTCCCTTCAAACGGCCATGGTGCCAGAGGATTGGAGGATAGCCAATGTCACACCAATCTTTAAAAAAGGGAGAAGGGGGGACCCTGGAAACTACAGGCCGGTCAGCCTAACGTCTGTTCCGGGTAAGATGGTGGAAAGCCTCATCAAAGATAAAATCCTAAAACACGTAGAGGAACAAGTACTGCTAAAGGAAAGTCAGCATGGCTTCTGTAAGGGTAGGTCTTGCCTCACAAACCTTTTGGAATTCTTTGAAAAGGTCAGTAGGCACGTGGATGTGGGTGAACCTGTGGATTTCATATACCTGGATTTTCAGAAGGCATTTGACAAGGTCCCCCACCAAAGACTGCTGAAGAAACTTCACAGTCAGGGAATAAGAGGGCAGGTCCTCTTATGGATCCAGAATTGGTTGAGGGCCAGGAAACAGAGAGTGGGGGTCAATGGGCAATTTTCACAATGGAGAGAGGTGAAAAGTGGAGTGCCCCAGGGATCTGTCTTGGGGCCCGTGCTTTTCAACTTATTCATAAGTGACCTGGAGACAGGGATAAGCAGCGAGGTGGCTAAGTTTGCAGATGACACAAAACTTTTCCGGGTGGTAAAAACCAGAAAGGATTGTGAAGACCTCCAGAATGATCTCTCCAAGTTGGAGGAATGGGCAGCCAAATGGCAGATGTGTTTCAACGTAGACAAATGTAAAGTGATGCACGTTGGGGCAAAAAACCAAAACTTTACCTATAGGCTAATGGGTTCTGAGCTGTCTGTGACAGCTCAGGAGAGAGATCTCGGGGTGCTGGTGGACAATTCAATGAAGGTATCAACCCAGTGTGCGTCAGCAATTAAGAAGGCCAATTCCATGCTTGGGGTAATTAAAAAAGGGGTTGAGAATAAAACAGCCAATATTATCATGCCATTGTACAAATCAATGGTAAGGCCACACCTGGAATATTGTGTCCAGTTCTGGTCGCCGCATCTTAAAAAGGACATAGTGGAGTTGGAAAAGGTGCAGAAGAGAGCGACAAAAATGATTACGGGGCTGGGGCACCTCCCTTATGAAGAAAGACTGCAGCATTTGGGGCTCTTCAGTCTAGAAAAAAGGCGCCTGAGGTGGGACATGATTGAGACATACAAAATTATGCATGGAAGGGATAAAGTCGATAGAGGGATGTTCTTTTCCCTCTCTCAAAACACCAGAACCAGGGGGCATCCACTAAAACTGAGGGTTGGGAGAGTTAAAACAGATAAAAGGAAGTACTTTTTTACCCAGCGGGTAGTTAATCTTTGGAACTCCTTGCCACACGAGGTGGTGATGGCATCTGGTCTTGATGCCTTCAAGAGGGGATTGGACAGATTTCTGGAGGAAAGGTCCATCGTGGGCTATAGGCAATGATGGATTGTGCAACCTCCTTACAAAGGTGGTGGGCTACTGGTACCGGGTGCAAGGGAGTGGCAACAGGATGCAAGCATCTTGTAGTCTCATGCCTTCCTGGGGCACCTGGTGGGCCGCTGTGAGATACAGGAAGCTGGACTAGATGGGCCTTTGGCCTGATCCAGCAGGGCTCTTCTTATGTTCTTATGTTCTTAAGCATACAGCGTGGTAGCTTTCACAGCTCTTATGAGCAAACCAATGAGTGGAAACAAAATTGTTGGTCCTTCCTGCAAATGTGTAATATGTTTTCTTCTTGGAAACAGTTTAAACAACTTGGAGCAGCCTCTCAGACACCTCCCTTGCAGCCTGGCACCTGGGGCTGCCTCCCAGCCACCCTCTTCACACACCAGAGCTACCTTGCACCTGGTATTCTGAGATAGCCTACTCAGAATGTGCATGTGTTGTCCTGGGCCCCTATGGATGACCTTGAGAGGTACCCTGGCTGAGAGCTCTCGCTCGGCATGCAACTTAGAGAGAAAAACCTCATGGAAAATTCCTAGCTGAAAGAAGGCTAAAATGACATCAAAACCCAAAAGATAACCAAAAGACACCAGCGCTGGATTTGATGGGAAAAGGTTCAAAAATCTTTAACATTAAAGAGGCACGCTCCGCAGCAAAATACGGACTTGTGCAAAGATCTTACATTTGGCATGGCACTTTATATGTTTTTAACAATGTAATCTGTTGTTATCAATTCTTCCTCCCAAGGAGGAAGGGGATTACAAAGGCACAATTTCATGTTACAAGAGGTCTATTGGAAGACAGGAACAGAAATGCAAAAAGGGCAAACACTTAATTTCATCAAGAAATACAGATACAGTGGGGTGTAGCAGGGTGTGTGTTGCTTCAGATTCAGGGTGGGAGGCTTCTTAGCAGAGTCTGGAAAGAATTGTCCAGGTGAGCCTAGCTCCTGGGCAGATAAGAACTTGATTTAATTTCAGGCAGGACTTGTCCTTGCATACACCTTTTGTCAGAGACCCAGATTTGCATTTCAAGATCCTGAGGGGAAAGGAGACTTGCAGATGTCTCTGGCACCAATTCTTAATAGCTTTAACTCTCAGGATGAGACCCAAAATGGAGTCAGGCCTGTACACGTGTTTGGGAAAGGGAGGTTGTATACAAAACAATCCCCCCTTGATGGGGTATATACCTGTTCCCATCACATCCTGGTCTGACCTTCCCCTTCCCAAGTCCTGCAATATGTGCATCTGGCTATACCGCCATCTGACAGACAGGAAGAGGAAACATGGACTGGAGGGGATGAGGTTGGTGCATAATCAGCTAAGGGGAAGCATTTGGCATGCTGTCGCAGGTGTCGGGGTCTTGGGGAGAGCCTTCCTCTTGCCAACCAAGTTAGACAATGAATTTCAAAAACATGGGTCCTCCATGGAGAACATCCTCCAACTGACTCCCTAAATGTGATGTATTTAACACGTGTACCCCAGAAGACCTTGCTCTCCAAGAGAAATGCCACACAAACCAAAGCTTAATGTTCAGTGAAGCCACATAATTATAATGTGTGTATTATAATAATGAAAGAAAATGAGGGCACAATCCAATTAAGCTGGCACAAGCGACTTGTGTTAGCCCAGGAGTGTCACAAATGCACCTTAAAAAGTGCATTTGGACCCCTCTCAGAGTCAGGGAGGATGGCGCATTGTAGGGATCCCAAAGGCTGGGATGAAGGGACTCCCTCCCCAGGGGGGAATGAAAGACTCAAGCTTGGTTTGAAGTGATCACTTGATGGACTGCTGAACTCAACTCTTGGTCTGTCCGACTCTGACCTCGAGCTTCCTTTCTCAGTCCCTTTTATTGAATATCGTGTTACACATTATCAGCATATGCATGAGCAGATTCATTAGTATACAGAGCAGTTAGAAAGGCATTTGATTGGTTAATGGTTTCTCCTCACACCTGAAGTCCATCCCCTTGTTGCTGCTTGTGCAAAGCTGCTTTCCCATGAGAATTTTAGTGTTTCTATCACCAGGCTGGAATGCCAGTCTGCCTGCCAGCCCAAGGGGCCTCCCTTATTTCTCTCCCAAGTGTGCATAGAAGAAGGGAGGGGGATGAGTGTGCTCCTCCCGTCCTTCGGGCTGGATGTCAGTCTGCATACCAACAGCCTAGCAACAGAAATGCATTCCTACAGCGCATGTCCCACTTTTATAGTGCACTAGCTTTTATGTACCCGGCTTCGCCCAGGTGTTTATAGGTGCCATCCCTGACCCCCCCCACTCACCAGGCATACAGATGGCCCGTTTATATGTCCCATCCCTGCCCCCCCCACTCTCATGTGTGCCCGGGTGTTTATATGTCCCATCTCTGACCCCCCCCCACTCACATGTGTGCCCGGGTGTTTATATGTCCCATCCCTGCCCCCCCACTCTCATGTGTGCCCGGGTGTTTATATGTCCCATCCCTGACCCCCCCACTCACATGTGTGCCTGGGTGTTTATATGTCCCATCCCTGACCCCCCCCACTCACATGTGTGCCCGGGTGTTTATATGTCCCATCCCTGACCCCCCCACTCACGTGTGCCCGGGTGTTTATATGTCCCATCCCTGACCCCCCCCACTCACATGTGTGCCTGGGTGTTTATATGTCCCATCCCTGCTGCTGTACTGTTTCTGTTGCTCTAGATGTAGCAGCTCTGTGACGTAGTGTTGCAAGTCGTGTTTTTTTTTCCCTCAGGTGTTTCCTGTGTACGCTGTTGTTTCATCTTTGTAGCCTTTGGTTGCACCTGCCTTACGTTACACAGTGAAAGTAAACTTTCAGAGAGAGAGCAACAGCCACAGCACCTTGTGCCAACTGTCCACTGCCAAGCAGGGACCGCCCACATGTCCGCAGAACACATTTCCCTGGCCCTGTATCGGTTTGCCTGCGGGAAACCTATTTGCTGCTGTTTGTCTTCAACTGTAAAGAGTTCAGTTGCTGCCTGAAGATTCCGCATGTCATTTGCATGTCATTTGCATCTCATCATGACATCATCAGAGCCTCGGAATGCTGCGGCTCAGCCTATAGCCACCCATAGAGAACCACAAATTCGCTTTTACCCGCGCCTGTGGGGCGCGATACATTCCAAAACCGCGCAGCGACGGTCTCGGGGGGCCAAGGCACCCGCGTGCCGGGTTTGGCGCGAATCGGTCCAGGCGTTGCGGAGCCTATGTGGAACATACATACATACATACATACATACATACATACATACATACATACATACATACATAC